>OX438889.1:26201648-26801648 GCA_949316265.1 Diarsia mendica | reverse complement strand
TAGCCCCTAAACTGCCCACGATATACTCGTAACTTAGGTGATATTATTATGTTATATCTCAGAGAACTTGACAAACGTCATGTCTTACAAGTTGGACAAGAATCAAAGGCGCGTGCCGAGGGGCTGCGGGTTATGCGAAAAAGACACCGCGTCCTCGACACAAAGGGCTAAGAAGGAACATGGGTGGTTTTTAGTCAGTAGAAGTCTGACACTGCCTACCGCTCTGCCCAAAACGGGAGGAGTCATTTGATAATTTACCACCGACCAAAAAAAAAAAGGACGCGTGCCGAGGTAACCTCCCATATTTTAAATATAATATGAAACATGGTTATGTGAAATTAACGGGGGTGTTAATGTGATTATATAAAAAGCACGTCTCTTATCATCTCTCGGATTCCTTACAAACCTATAAGGGAGCTTTAAACCATGTCCATGTCTCTAAACCTTGAGCTCGATTTACTATTTCATCGTTACATTGACTATGCAACATGCACTGGAATAATAACATGTCAATTCAACATTTCTACATTGCACATAAAAGTCGGGATGAGTCTGATAAATGGTTTCAAATAAATCCTTCTGATTCATAGCCGTATTCCATTACGGAGACCTAGTATTTTACTTTGAAAGCACAATGAAAATGCACATAACTTACGTTATTTTATAAAGAACGCACGTCACGACAAACGTTTTACGATAATCAGTTAATCCAAACAAGACAGGGGTCATTATTTTCTCATCAAAAGAACCTAATCACACTAAAAGGCTGCAAGATAAACTTGCTTTTCAATGTTTAATACAATTGTCGGGTAATTTCAAATTCGGGCCGTGTCGTCGTCATTCCCGTGCGTTGCCCGTGACGTACGGAACCACCGACACGCTCATAATACTAGCGGTCTGGCGTATCGTGTGTGTACTAGGCACACATAGCACGCCAGGCGCTTTGTGCCCTGTTTATAATTCTATTCCCCGAGAGAGATCGGTGTCTAACGTAATTACAAAACAGAGTAGTTGATCGTATTTGATCCGTATTATTGGGTTACCGCAGACAAGGCTTTGTTTGCTATGATGTGGTTTTACGGTGACATGTAGCAGTGTCTCCATTGAATCATTAAGTTTGTTAGATGAAACCGACGAGGTTGTGCCCGCTCAGTCTAAGGCCCGGGTTCCACCAAAGCGGAGAAAAGCGGTAACGAGAGATGTGCGGAAATCGACCAATCACATTAGTTAAAATTACATCTGGGCCCTTCTTGTGATTGGTCGAATTTGGCACATCTCTCCGTTCTGCTCGTCTCCGCTTTGGTGAAAACTGGGGCTAACGCTGACCGGATGCGTTCACGAAACAATTCCATCAGTTTAAATTATTCGCTTTAGAAAGTGTATGCTACGGCTACGGCTACGGTCCTCGTAGACGCATTGAACTTGTAGCGGTTACAGTCACACGCAGTGCGGATTTGGCTGAATGGAGACTAAATTGGAGCTAGAACTGACCACGTGAGCTTGTGAAGGTAGCTTTTACACTTTATAATCTTTAAAAGGCAGAACAACGGTAAGGATTTGCAGAATCACTGAATCCGGGACCAAAGGACCGCTTCCAAATACGACCGTAATTACTGTAATGAAGCCGATTAAATACAATACTAATTGCGGCTTCCTTACCCTAAATAATCTTTATTTATTTTCAAATGCTTGTGTATTTTCCTTTTCTACCACCCACCAGTAAGCAAGGTTATCAGTGCGAGGGCAATCTGACAGTCCCATTATACGGTAGCCGCGCTCGGTCATCCGTCACCTGAGTACTTCATCTAGCTGAGTAAGAACCGTGTTCAATATCCAGCGCCTGCCGTGATCTGTTACCCTGGTCCGTATTTATGTGACAGGTTACATCGTGCGTGAAGTTTGAATCGGTACAAACGTTGATTAAGTACCCTGGAAGTACAATTATTGCAGTATATTCTGGAAGAGAGAGCGCTAATAAAATGTAAAAAATATAAAGTATCAAAATGCGGTTGTTCGCAATTAACCAACGACCTCCTTTCTTATTGCCTCTCAAAATACGAAATAAGCTAAGTTCAAAGGGTAGCGTTTAGTAAAGTAACGGGCTTTAACACACCTACCTCATTATAACTACTTATAGCTATTTATCCACAAAGGTTAGTCGCGTTGTTGGCTCGAGTATAACGCTTTACGAGCCAGGGAGAGGCTTTATTTCGTCACACGTATAATTATGACGTCACTACACCGATAAAGGTGAAAACACGCAAAACGTGCGGTTTCATTTTCCAACATAAAGTTGACAATTCAATATTCGGCTTTATTTGTATCGTGAGAGTAGATGTTGATGGGAAATGTCCGATGTTAATTGGAGTTGTAGTTGTCGCAGTTACATTCAAAATAACATTTTTATCGTACAGTCAATAGTTTTTTTATTTCATGTTTTTGTTGAATTTCCTTGTTTTTTCACTCAAATTGCTTATCTAAAGCAAGTAGTCGCTCGTAACTTTAATCGTCTGTGAATTTAATTCACATTTGTAATTGTTTGTCAATTGTTTCACGTATTTCGTAGCCTATATCACGACAAAGTGACTTAGTATGCCAAACCACTCAACATTCAAGTTTCCAAGAACTAAGAACATTATTGAACAAGTCAAATCTCAAAGCGAGAATCCAGTGACGCACTCGCGAACAACTCAATAAATCCACGATATATGTAATGCGGAATGTAAATCAGTGGAACATAGGTTCACACTTAGCAATAACGCGGCGATCCTCAATAAATCGCTTATCGCTGGCTGCGACCGATATCCGCGATTCCGCGTAAAGGTTTACGACACGGCGTAAATCGCACCGATATTCGTATGAACAACATTGTGCTAGCATCACGGCTCGTAAGCCTTAACGGTTATTTTCACACCAAAGCGCGTGTTTTTGCGACGATTATGTTGGTGTTCGTGTTATCATCATCCTAACCTTTTTCTGGTGTCTCAGACCGACATTATTGGTCGTCAGTTGTTTAAACTTGACGACGAAACTTGCGACGGTAAAGTATTGCCGAGGCTCGGAAGTGGTTTCCAATAGGTTACTAGTGACGGCAAGGTTTCTGTACCTGCATAGGGCAGTATATTCTCGAAACCATCGTAATGATGAAAGTACCCGTAGGTCTTAGCCCATTAACAGTACCAGCAAAATTGCGCGTTTAGTAGATAACTATACATAAGACAACATTATGTTAAATCTTTGCTGCTGCCGTACGAGGTTATTTACTTTGTTTTTATAACGTGATGAAAGCTAACGTAATTTTTCTTGCCTCCGTCTCCCAAATGTCAAGGTCAGGGAAATTTCCACAACAAATATAGGTAAGACATGCATACGTAAGTAGGTAAACAATTTTCACATATGAGCTTATTATACGCATGATTAACTAATATTGAACTTTCTGTTAGTTTAGCTTATCAAAAACAAACACATCTGACAAATTCAATTGAAGACAATGACTTGCTATCTTACCACTGAATTTTTAGTTTGTTATCTTTCTCATTTAACGTTCATAGGCTGTGAATCACAGTGTACGAGATACAGTTAATGAGTACCTACATCCCCTAATGTGTGTACAATTTGCGTAGCATGTAGGGGGCGTGCTTGTGTACCAGGAGTAGAGAAGCCTGAGCGATGTGTATACATTATAAACGGCGTGCACATGTGATTGTAACTAACAGCATTTCCAGCGCTTTCCTATCAGCGCAGCCAGTCCAATTACCAAGGAGGTAATCTGCGCCCGGCGCGCGGCGCACGGAAATTGTCGCCTCGTGTTATTAGTGCACTCTGCCAGTTTTGCAGTGATGCAGCGGTGCAGCGCTCGGCGGTGCGGGGCCATATCGGATTGTCAACTAGGCGCCCATAAACTACTCAGAGCTTTTAGCAGCGCTCTCAATTTTAATGCATGTGAATTTTAATACTTAAGTTAAATTAATTGGTTCGCCAACTGGAAGTTTGTTGAAGCTTAGTCCGTCGCTCGTGTTATTTTATCGACTTGTACGTAATCTGCTTGGCCGATCTGGGATAGAAGATGGAGACCGTTCTCACTAAAGTTGAAGGACTTTTTTGCTATAGTCGGGTGTGGTAGAGGGTGCCAGTAGAGGTGATTTATACCAGTCAGATGACCTCACAAGTTCAGGGTAAATGTGTATGTATAACGAGGTCAAAGTGGGAAAAGTATGCCAATATTAGAAACGGCTTCTTTACTAAGTCATGCCGATTAAAGCCGTACAGGACTTTGTATTAAATCCGTCTGTAACCACATTGTACCAATTGTTTCTCCCTTCCGGTCGTCATTGAGCCGCGCTTGTAGTGTAAATCCCTTTTCCACCGCAAGCGAGCCTTCAAAGGCGCAATCAGTGTTGCCAGATAACAGCTGTGATCAAGATTTATCAGAAAGATTCGCCCGAATGGACGCTCGTTTAAATAAATGTCCGTTCCAATGCTCTTTGGCGATTCTTCGGAGAGAGATTACTCGTTTACCGGATTGAATATAGTACAGTGAAGTTCTTTCTACCGAGGAAACGGGAATTCCAGAGTACAGAGGTATAAGCCTTTTGATTATGTCCTTTGACCATACCTATTGTTACTTTTTGCATTGAATGCAGTATTCGGGAGTCTTCATTCAATTTAAATCGAGCTTACATCGTTTGCCTCTGACTTTCATACAACATCTATTCTACGCGTTTCTGCAGTCATCGAACAGCAAAACACACCCAAATCCAATCGAAATGGCACAAACAAGTAAACTTGGCCCTTTATAATAGTGTTATTTTGTTGGGAAGTCAATGGCAGTATGTTTAGAGTGAGATAACTTCGTACCGGCGTGTATTGTACAAGTTGTTGCGATACAAAGTTCAGCCGTTCCGCCCGGGGTTGGCTGCCACAGAGTACTGACTGAACAGAGCCTTTGGGAGGAGGAATGAGGCAGCCTCTAAGCAAAAAGTATTTGGAAAATGTATGAATGGAGATGGGACTTAATATTGCAAGTTTCTTACTACGATTAAGAGGTTGAAATTGGCATTTTATCGCAGAAATAAAACGGAGAGCTGCTAATTCACTTCATCTCTTAGATTTAAACGTTTAATGTGAACAGTTGGATGAGTACCTTTTTTAAGAAATCTAAGTGAATTTTTCTGTTAGAGATAGGCGGTGAGTGTGGTTTATGCCTAACCTGCGGTCAAAGTTTTTATGCCGCTCAAGCCTCTTCCTTGACTTGTCTGCTTGGCTTGCCAGTCTACCCTAGTAAGTTGGACCGCAGAGGCGCAAATCCTCACACGTGTAATGGCTGCCTATCCAATGAAGTGGAGCGCTACGGAGCGAAGAACTGAGAAATATTAACCAATAAGATAGCACACTGGTGCGGAGCGCAAATTTTATACAATTCTATTGGTTAATATTTTTCCGTAAGTAGTCTCGCACTGGTTCAATGAACAGGGAGCTTTTTTTTTTGGGTGTTGAGAAATCGTCAAATGACTCTTCCCGCTCTGTGCAGAGCGGTAGGGAGTGTCAGACATCAACTGACTAAAAATCACCCATGTTCCTTCTTAGCCTTTTGTGTCGAAGCCACGGTATCTCTTTCGAACAACCCCCAGCCCGATGGAATGGACAGGCAGCCTTACTGTGCAGTTCCTCATTTCAACTCCTAAAACAACTGTTTTTCTGACAACCATTAATAATGCTAACATTTTAATTCCGCGTCAGGTGCAGACTGTACAGTAGCTGTCGAGGTGAGGGTTTAAGTTAATAAACAAGAGGTGTTATGAGGCTGTAGTGTGCTGTCTACGGCGCGGTTATTTCCCCAGCGGCGCCGTAAGTGCGTGTCTCGGCGGACGGTAAGCGGGCGGAGGGCGGAGTGCCCACTCGCGCCTCTTTGTGAGGCGGATGCACATGGTAGTGTGTTGTTTGTAGTAACTTGTATGTTTTATTGGTGAAGGTGAAGAACGAAGTAGTTATTCGATTTATTGTCTCCTCTCGTTTGGACAGGAATCACTCATTCACAGTAATCACCTACTTAAAGCTTCGTTGTATCTTCAAAATCAGAATGACTGCTCCGGCAAACCGGACAGCTGATTTGCGACCCATCGTTCGAGAATATTCCATAGCTTTCTCGAAGGTTTGTCACAGCTCAATAGCGCAACATTAACCGACGTCTGTGAGGTTTTAGTCTAGGAGTCAGAAATTACCCCCTACTCAAAAAAAAATGTGCGAGGCGTACTTGGGCGTATACGAGGAGAAATTACATGGAACTGATAAAAATCTTAAACTTATTAAAGGTGTCCCATTCTAAATCTATTTGAGGCTCCACCGTGACGTCCAAGTCCATAATCATCCTAGTTGAAGCTTCAGTACAGTAACTAGTCTAAACGTCCCGTCGATACAACTCAGCTGGAAACTACGAGTAGTAACTTTAATAGTCAACAAAGCCTTTAACTTGGACGCCCGCTATCGATGGAACTTGTAGTGTCAATTCAAGTCGTTTTACTTAGTTATTACTTGGCTGGTGTCGGTAGAGTGTAGATGCATCTGCGCTCTCTAAGCATATGTTTTTTTATGGGAAAAGCCTGCTATACTATTCCCAAACCACTGCAAGTACAGAAAAATACACAACCCATACAATAGTGGCGAACACCGTTAAAGCGCCGAATTATTTGTATTTCTTTTTCCACCTTGCAGCAGGTCGCTGCACATAGCAGATCGACTGGAAGTACACGTACAAGTACCGGTGAGGCTTCCATACTAACGGTCCTATATGCTTTGCATAAGAACATAAAAGCCAAACGCTGACTAAGATGCAATTTCAACCATATGTTACGGTCAGAAGAACCAGGGAAAAAGCACAATAATAAGTCCCCTTTTTTTTTTTTTTTTTTTTTTGGTGGGTGGAAAATCATCGAATAACCCCCCCCGCTCTTGGGCAGAGCGAAGGGGAGTGTCAGACTTCTACTGACTAAAAACCAACCCATGTTCCCTCTTCCTCGCCCTTGTGTCGGAGCCGCGGTAACTTTTCGATATCCGCAGCCCCGACGGGCGTCGGCCCTTGCGGGCCCCTCCTTGCTGACATCTCTTTGAGGCGCGTGTGGAACACGTACGCGCCGCCGACACGGTCTGTTGCCGTCATGACGACGGCCGGACGGCGAGCTAGCCCGTTACTCACCGTCCACAGGCCCGCGTCTACGGTGGCCGGAGGTCATCGCGTGACCCCCGACGCCCGGAGCGCCTTCCGCGGCGGCTGGGACGTTGAGAGGTTCTCTCCCTCTCTCGTTCCGCCACCTCCTTCGCTAGCATCACTGCTTCGCAGAAGGAGGCGACGGCGTCCCATTCCTCCTCGCTCCGGACCATGGCTTGCACCAGGGCCGGACGATAATAAGTCCCCTGGCGCAGGACTTTGACTGGCTGTTTTCTCTGTTTGGTTAGAGCTAGAATGTACCTGCACATTGACATCATAGACATTTTAATTTACTTGATCACAGGCATCGTCGATTCCCAGTCTTTACGAATTTGATTGACCCAGTTGTTGAAAGACTGATGAACATTAAAGCGTAGCCCATATTTATTCTCCTCGGTTGCCGGTAACAATGTGGGTTTTTGTTCGCGTTTTGTTTTTCACACGTCACTTTATTGTCAGCCATTTTGGCACTTTTAGTGATATGTCTATTTTGTGTAAATGGTGGAACGCCGCGCTATCATATTTTGTGGCTGGCTTTTATGCCCTGAAATAGGTCTGTTTTGAATTTATGGTAATGTGCCTTTATTGGAAGAGGAAACGACTCGACTTGCGAGAGTGGAAACTAATGTAAATAAGCCACGAAAATTCAAAGAAAGTATCAAATTAAATACACACTTTGTGTAGTAATTTAAATAAGAATTTGAATACAGAATTATCAAATGGAATGGTTCCCTCGTGCTTCCAACTTTTATTTAATTTATATAAGGTTTTTTTTCTTTTGTGTTTTTTTTACAAAAAATTGGTTTTTAGTTTTTCAATTATTTTTTTTTATTTTCAACATTTTGGCTTAGTAATGTGAAAGACATCGCAGAAGATTTGTTGTTGTCACTCAACAAAGGGAAATGAAAAATGACAACAGAAAACTTACAATGATTTTGAAATACATATTTGATGATACTACTTACTCAACATGAATTTTGATAATTGTCATTACTTTATTGACGTCTGACATGACGTTTAATATTTTTTTTTTTAAGGCAAATCGATAAGCGAAATAATCATCAAGATCGGCCAACGTTTGATCTCTAGCGCGCAACAAAGAATCAACATTCATGGGCTGATAAAAACTCATTACCCCCTTTGCGTCGCGCAGTTGGGTAAAAACAAAGCATTGCAAGGGTTCTGTAATCATAATAAAACGCTTGTAATGTTCGTGGAACGGCGATGGATGAATTTCAATTAGCCATTATATTATTCTTTAGTTTTTCTTAGAACACGTACAAGTTAATTGCACTCGGATTTCTTGTGTAAGAAGGGAATTCCTCACACGTACAAACTTTTAATCTCGCAAATTATACTTGCTAATGAATGCGCTGATTACAACATTGTGACTACTTGATAGAACATTAATAAACTTCACATTTGTGACGGTTCATTTGGGAACTATTTGAGACTACATAAAAGAGTTTACGAATTATCAATTTAATCTGGGTCTGGGTATTTGTGTATGTAAGTTTAAATGTTTGTGAACGCACCCACGATACGGGAGAAATTCCTAGCGTGGAGCAACGTTTTTAAAAAAAAGAAAGAAGGAAGAAAGAAATTCTCAGACACGATGGGATTAGCCGTTCTGCAGCGTAGTGTAGGACAATTTAATGTAAAATCAATTCAAATTTGTTAAAAGTTATTTCCTCAAAAGGTTGTCAACTTCTGATTTGGGGCCAGTGCGTCATCGAGCCGCACTTCCCTAATACTTACTACTAGGCGGACTTGCCACACTTCCTTTGTTCATATTACATATTTATTGAATGTAGAAAAAAGATCGATAAAAAAACATGATCGGTGAGATAAAAACCAAATAATCACAGGTAAATGAAGAATAATGTTGAGAGAATGCTTAGTAGAATAGAATACTTACGTATTTATTCGTTAATGAACAGCAGCAATACACAAGAGCAGCACATACATAAACAAATAACAACAAATAACAATTAGTACTGATTTTCTTGCAGTTTAGTACGTGATTTGTGAAGCACTTGCCAACGTGGTGTCCACGAGAAAAATATTGTCAAAATATAAAAGCGTTTCCTTCTTCCATTCTCGCCTGTGTCACGTCACGACATTATTTACTCCTCTTATACAATTCCCACATTTAACAGGAAAAATCTAATCATCAAAATTTTGAATAAAGTATGCCACAAGCCCAACGTTAATCATAAATTCCATTCAGACAAAGATACCTGAGTTATGAAATGATGATAAGCCCGTAAACGACGCAATCACTCGCGAGCGCTCATCCTGCGTGCTCATAAACAAACCTTCGTGGCTCGTCTATAAAACATACGTCTCGTTACGCCGCATCACATACGCGCGGTTTTTGTGCTACTCGGCTGGTAACGCGCAGGATTTACTGCGGCCATGCCACCGGTGCCAACTTACCAATTAACACTCGACAAATAATTGCTTCAGCAAAATATTTGCTCATGTTTTTACACATTTGCACACAATTTCCACCTTTTACGACGCAGTTAAGCCGGATGAATGGTATTGTTATCCGGACAATTATGCTGAAGATTTTAGCAACTCTTCTAGTATCTGCAAACAACTGAAATTGCTTCTGGTATTTTTAATTGAATTCTGCTGAAACTGGTAACAGCGTTCCAGCTGCACTGCATAGACATCCCGACTGGCAAACGATCCTCTACAACACTTAGTTTCTGCGCCCCTATTTACTTTGTTTACCTACTCGCTTTTAGACTTTGATAAATTCAACTTGTTGTATTCAAAATTTCAAACTACAGTTTTAATAAAATACGTATCTCAATTATAATTTTGAGTATTGACTGTCCCAAGTTAGACAATTAGTAATTACGGCTGGGATTCCGTTAAAATCGGACAGCTGAATTCATTACTAGGAATACGATGAACCAATAACTGTGACCTTGTGCTATACAAAGACTTCAAAGGTTATTTGAATATTTTCCAGGAGCTCTTTGTTTCGGCACGTTCCTTCAATATTTCGATTTCACTGAGATAATTCATGATCCGAAAGGTACGAGATAAACGTATCAGTTTCATATTATATTGTGATCTTCTTTTTATATCCTCAGATACATTTCATGCCGATTGAATTCCTTTAACATTTCGAATTGTGTTACAAAGATTTGTTTGTAATGATGACAACACCGGGGTTTGTAGTCGACCTAGAATCGGCTATCAATTGCAATCAATCAATCAATCAATCAATATTCTTTATTTGTAAACATAGGTATACAGCAATGTGCAGGATGTTACAATATTTATAAATAGTTTCTCAATGTTTTACCATTTGGCGTACAAATATACATTTATAGGAGGCATTTGCCGATTAAGTGAATTTATGTTAGGGTTATTACACAAAGAGATAAGAATTTAATTATTAATTAGTGTACAATACCAATAATGTCAAAAACATAATAATAACAATATCAACTTTAATAAACTGGATTAGGTAATGTCAAGTAATGTCAGTATTTAATGAAATTTTATAATGTCAATAATAAATAGTTATAATGTCAAAAAGTTACTTACTGCTAAGAGTTTTTTTTTTTATTAAAATTGATATTTGTACAGAACTGTGCTGCGAGTCAACGTTTGAGAGTATTAACAAGTCACGTCAAGAGTGAACAGATATTACCATGTCAAAGTGTTGTCATCAAAGTAGTCGTTGAGAGAATAGTAACATTTCTGTATTAATAAAGTACATAATTTGCGCTTGAAATTTACTAAATTTAGATTTTTTATTGAACAAGGTAACTTATTATATATTCTTTGGGCCATACAAAAAAAACTTTTCCTCATTAAAGCCGTACCTGCGTACGGAACTTTAAGCTCTAACTTATTTTTATCACGTAGCTTCCTATACTGACTTTTGAAAGCTATTTCATATAGGTTCATGTTTGTTTTAACAAAAATATTTACCTCGTATATATACAGAGAAGGCAAGGTTAGAATGTTGAGGTTTTTAAACAGAGGTTGACAGCTGTCGGTACTTTGCAAACCACACATCGCTCTGATGCATCTTTTCTGGGCTCTGAAAACATATTCCTTATCCACTGAATTTCCCCAATATATTAGGCCAAATCTCAGTGTGGAAGCAACATAGCCATGGTAAGCCATTAGAAGAGCCTCTAGGTTAACAATTTTAGCCAGTTTATACAAGGCATATGCAAATCTATTGACTTTCATACAAATATCCTCCGTTTGAGGTTTCCATGACAAGTTATTATCTATAACAACACCAAGGAATTTAGTCATAGTTGCCGAATCTATTTTAGTACCCAAGTAGTTAATGTCAAGGTTTATATTAGGAATCTTTTGGTAAAAATGCATTATTTTAGTCTTTTCTAGATTAATGACTAGATTATTATTATTCAACCAAGTAATTATTTTATTAAGTGTCATGTTTATCTCTGCTTCGTAAGTATTAGGATCGTCACATTTTACTACTACCGTACTGTCGTCAGCAAATAATACCATCGGATACTTTATTTCTCTAGGCAGATCATTTATATAAGTCAAGAATAATGGAGGTCCTAACACACTGCCTTGTGGGACTCCGTATTTAATAATTCTGCTACTAGATCTGTATCTTCTTTCGTAACCAGTGCGTGGGCATATTCTTGTTATTTCTAAAATCTGTTTTCTTTTATGTAAGTAAGATTCAATAAGTTTCAAAATGTTGCCCCTTATACCATACTTCTCTAATTTATTTAATAGTATTTTATAATCTACATAGTCAAAAGCTTTTGTAAGGTCCATATAAATAGCACATACAGCATTTCTTTTATCCATATTCAATAAGATAGGGCGTATCAGATCATGGATAGCCATGTTAATTGTCCGGTTCTTGCGAAATCCCTTCTGTTCATCACGTAAAATGTTAGTTTTCTCTAGGTAGTTATAAAGTGCTTTATATATGACCCTCTCAAATACCTTTGCAAATATAGGTATCAAAGCAATAGGCCTATAATTTTTCATTAGACATTTGTCTTGCTTTTTATATAGTGGGGTAACTATGGAGGTTTTGAGATTCTCTGGGAAAATACCATTCTCAATGCTTAAATTTATTATGTAACTCAGATGTGGGGCTATGTATTGCGAGACTGTTTTTATTACTTTAGTGCATATTCCATCACTACCTACACTGTTTGTATCTCTAAGAGACCTAATATGATTAATGATGTCATGCGGCAGAGTTGGCTCCATAAATAAAGAGTTCAAAGTGTTGGTATGAATGGGAATTTCTTGTGTCATGCTACGATTTGAATTTGATACTTGATTTATGAAGTAGTCGTTGAAAGAGTTTGCTATGTCAGTAGGATTCGTAACGATTTTTGTGTCAGTTTTTATTTCTGATATAGGTTCTTTTGGGAAGTAGGCTTTATTTTTGTTAATTACGGTCCATGTCGCTTTTGATTTGTTTTGTGATGTTTTGATAAAATAATTATTTTGGGATTTTTGGGTCAAGGATATAATTTTTTTGAGTCTACGTGAATATGTTTTAAAAGCATTTTTATTTTTTAGAGTGGGCATGGTTCTATATTGCCACAAAAGGACGCGTTTCCTTTTGCTGCATTTTTTTATTCCCTTTGAAATCCACTTAGTTTTTTTAATTAAAGACTTAGTAATAGTTTCGTAAGGAAAACAAAGTTCGTAGAAGCACTGAAATAGATCCAAAAAAGAAGCATATGCCTCATTAGGGTCTGAAGTCTCGTAAATGTCTGAGAATGAGAGATTTTTTACACAATTTTTAAATTTATCCAGGTTCTCTTGGCAATAGTTCCTTCGTCTAATACGCCATGACTTAATAGCACATGTTTTTTTAACTGGGCATCTTAGAACCTGTGTGGTGTGGTCCGACAGTCCAAATTCAATAATTTCCCCCTTGCAGCCTCTGACATTGTGCGCGAAATTATCCAAACATGTCCCACTACTTATAGTCTAGTCAACAAGTGCTTTTTTGATCAACTTTTTTCAGCAGTCTCCGAAAATTATGATTGAGGTGTCATTCGATTCGGAATGGCATCCCGATGATTTTTGAAAAAATTGAAGTTCCGCTTGCAAAAATTGCAAAAGTTATTAACAATTAACTAAAAAATTTAAAATGGTTTTAGTTTTTTGCAAATATCTCAAAACCTAATTAAAATTTTTCAAATTTGAAATAAGATTCAAAAAGGGGAGGAAATTTCCTAAAGAATATTCTAACTTTCGGAATTGTAGGACCAATATTAATAACTTTCCGATCGGGTTGAAAATACGCCCGAAAACTGGTACTCCGTCTTGCGCAAGCTACGCTCCATTCGGACCTCTAATGAATAAATGTTATTTAAACTTATTAAATATGAAAATTAAAAATTGAAAAAATTCAGGCGCCTGCAGGATAGATCAATACACAATAATCTGTGATCTAAAAATTTTTATCGCGAATTTTCAATAAGTTATCCATTAATTAATTAACATTTTTTTGTAGCACGTACACTGACATTGCAAGTGCGATAATTATAACACTATTCATCTGAGATTTTTTTCCTTTCGTGGAGCTATTTTTCAAAGGTCTTAGAATAGGCTCTCGTTGGAAAAATTAAAAAAATGTTAATTTTCGTTTTTTTATTAACAATTTACTTAAATGAAAAATTTCAAACCTTCATTAGACATTAAAAAAATCTTTTTTTTTATTATATTATTACTGAACCGTTTTTGTATGATCAGAAGCTACTTAAAAATGATTTTTTATATTTTTTATATCCTGTTTTTTAAAATATTTTTATAAACAAATGCGTTGTTTATGAGATAATTTAATGTTTTTTTTTAATATCGTAATCTTTGATAATAATCATGTTTTTTTTTTAAAAACCGTTTCTTAAAAAAAATGTTTTATTGCTTAAAAACGCATTTGTTGATTAACAATTATTTTCTCCCACTTCTAATTAATATTAAGGTATCATTTTTTTTAAATCACCATTATTTGTTTTTTCTTTTCGTTATATAAAAAAAAAATATTGTTTTAGTAAAACTTTCATTGTTTATGTAATAAACAATTTGTTAAAAACAAATAAATTTTTACTTTATATTTTTTTTCTTGTTTTACTTATTGTCACAAAAACAGATATGATTTTTTTTTTCAAATTAAAAAAAAAGTTGAAAAAAAAATTAAATGAAAAAAAAACAAAATCATATCTGTTTTTGTGACAGTAAGTAAATATTGTCACAAAAACCGATATGATTTTGTTTTTTTCAAATTAAAAAAAAAACTGTAAAAAAAATTAAATGAAAAAAAAAGAATCATTCTGTTTTTGTGACAATAAGTAAAACAAGAAAAAAAATATAAAGTAAAAATTTATTTGTTTTTAACAAATTGTTTATTACATAAACAATGAAAGTTTTACTAAAACAATATTTTTTTTTATTTATCGAAAAGAAAAAACAAATAATGGTGATTTAAAAAAAATGATCCCTTAATATTAATTAGAAGTGGGAGAAAATAATTGTTAATCAACAAATGCGTTTTTAAGCAATAAAACATTTTTTTTAAGAAACGGTTTTTAAAAAAAAAACATGATTATTATCAAAGATTACGATATTAAAAAAAAACATTAAATTATCTCATAAACAACGCATTTGTTTATAAAAATATTTTAAAAAACAGGATATAAAAAATATAAAAAATCATTTTTAAGTAGCTTCTGATCATACAAAAACGGTTCAGTAATAATATAATAAAAAAAAAGATTTTTTTAATGTCTAATGAAGGTTTGAAATTTTTCATTTAAGTAAATTGTTAATAAAAAAACGAAAATTAATTTTTTTTTAATTTTTCCAACGAGAGCCTATTCTAAGACCTTTGAAAAATAGCTCCACGAAAGGAAAAAAATCTCAGATGAATAGTGTTATAATTATCGCACTTGCAATGTCAGTGTACGTGCTACAAAAAAATGTTAATTAATTAATGGATAACTTATTGAAAATTCGCGATAAAAATTTTTAGATCACAGATTATTGTGTATTGATCTATCCTGCAGGCGCCTGAATTTTTTCAATTTTTAATTTTCATATTTAATAAGTTTAAATAACATTTATTCATTAAAGGTCCGAATGGAGCGTAGCTTGCGCAAGACGGAGTACCAGTTTTCGGGCGTATTTTCAACCCGATCGGAAAGTTATTAATATTGGTCCTACAATTCCGAAAGTTAAAATATTCTTTAGGAAATTTCCTCCCCTTTTTGAATCTTATTTCAAATTTGAAAAATTTTAATTAGGTTTTGAGATATTTGCAAAAAACTAAAACCATTTTAAATTTTTTAGTTAATTGTTAATAACTTTTGCAATTTTTGCAAGCGGAACTTCAATTTTTTCAAAAATCATCGGGATGGCATTCCGAATCGAATGACACCTCAATCATAATTTTCGGAGACTGCTGAAAAAAGTTCATCAAAAAGGCACTTGTTGCCTAGACTATTAATCTAGTGGGTTGAGAGAATTGCAATTGTAAATTATAGTTTAAAAGAGTATATTCAAAATCTAACGTCTGTTTATTTCTCTTTAACGTGTTTATGTTAAAGTCTCCACAAACGATAATCTTTTTATTACGTTGAATGCATACTAGATGGAGAATATTTTCCAATTTGTCATAAAAAGTATTTAAGTCGGAATTTGGGACCCTATATATACACACAATAATAATACCATGTTCAGTCAATTCAATTGCGCAACATTCAATTAAATTCTTTATACAGTAATTGTTTAGATTTACCACTTTATAGGGATGTCCAATTTTTGTTAACACGCATGCACCACCTCTTTTACATTCTCTTGAGAAACTTATAGCTATGTTATAGTTAGGTATATTTAATAATTCTTCTTGCTCAGGCGTCATAAAATGTTCAGTAATACATACAACATCGATAGATTTTTTCTTATTTTGGAGCTCCTCCAAACAGACACTGAGCATGTCACTTTTATTTAAGAGTCCGGCGATATTTTGGTGTAGGATATAGATGTTGTTATAGACGAAAAAAGTTTGAATTTTCCTTGAGTCTTGCGTTTTCCTCGTAACTGTTGGAGGAATTGTCTTGGATTTTGCTATTATTATGTACGTTGTTCTGGCCAAATAGATGTAAGTCGACTAGTATGTTACTCATAATATTGTCACATATATTTCTCATTCCGTATTTATTAATTTCTCCTGTTGAGTAGGAGAACATCTCATGTGATAAGTTAAGATTGCTGTCGAATATGTATGCGTACTCATGATGCTGTACGTCTAGGTAAAGTAGGTTATTAAACATGTCAACTTTGAAGTTGTATATCGGTGCTCCTGTTATGTATGTAGGGAGACAGATGACTATGTTGGTGTGGGAGAGTTTACGGAGAGATTCGTTTATTATCATTATTAGATTTATATAGTTGCTCTCCTCTTTTATATCATTTCGTCCAATGAAGAGCAGGCAATAGTCATTTAAGGTGAAGTGTTTTATTTTTTGTTCGATACTACTTACGAGCCGCTTTGTGGTGCTGTTGGGCATTATGTAGTGACAGTAGTCGAAATAATCGGAAAACACTTCATCAATTATTGTCGAGGATCCCTTTATTGTGTTACAACTCAGAATACACATTTTATTCTTTGGTTTCGGCTTCGGTACTTTTATTGAAATATGCTCCTTACTAGAAGATACTTCTATAACTTTATTTGGCGTCTGGGTAGGGCTCTCAGTGGTTTGTGTCTCTTTATGTTTGTTGAGCTGCGTAGATACCTCTTTTTTATTTGGCGTCTGGATGCTAACAGTTTGAGTCTCCTTATTATGTTTCTTGCGTTGTGATTCGCTGTCCTGATTTTGGGAACTTGGTGAGTTTACTTGGTGCAGTGTTTTATTATTATATTTGCGTGTCGGTGCCATACCTTTTTTCTCAGGCGTAGAGCATATTTTCTTGTATGTGTTAATAGTTTTTAACATATTTTGTAGATCGGACTTAAGTCGAAAGTTTTCACTATTCAAATTTTCTATTTCTTGTTGTGCGCTCAGTAATTGATTCTTTAGTGTTTTATTTTCTTCAGTAAGTTCACATACAAGTCCACTATTGTCGTTAAAGCTATCTGGTAAGCTCATCATTGTTGTGTCGAATAGAATCTTGTCATTATTGTCTGATATGTTAGCTATGTCGGTTAGTGAGCTTGTTCTATAGGGTTTACGATATGTTACGTTATTGCTGTCGGTGTCCATTTTAGAAGCTATTGTGGCGCCCTCTCTGTTTATAATAGTGGGCCTCTAAGTACGTCGATCAAGTCGTCAAGTCGATCTACTTTGGTAATTTTGCTTGTTTCGTTCTTGAGTTGTTGTTGTATTTGTGGGTAAGAAATAATTATAAATCAACTCAACATTCACAAAAAGAATCGCTAACTGTGGGGTTCGAACTCGCGAACCAACAGGTTAGTGACGGTGTGCAGTCGCCTGTTGTACCAACGAGTCATATGAACATAGTAAATGAGTGCGAATTAGGTGTTCGGATACCTCTTGATCTGATAAAGTAGGTCAGGTGTCGGGCAGGTCCAAAGTCCACTTCTTTGTTCGCGGAACGTACGTTTCGAACGGTTAAGTTTTAAATGGTTCCCTTACTTTTGTGTTTCATAACACTGTTTTTTGCTGAAAGTGATGTCAATTACTATGCAGTTTAAAACAAGTAATGTTTATTTTTACACAGATGCACTGTTATTGTCACTAAAAGTTCGCTGGGCTTTGAAAATGTTCACAGTTTCTTATATTCGTTATAACTTCACTTGTGGCAGTTCGTTTTGTTTAATAACATTGTCACTTATGTATTTGAGTGTCTTTTCACTAATTCACTTTGTTTTATCACTTAAATATTGGATATTGATTTAAGAAAGATTTTAATAACAGAACTGATGTTAGTGCACGGTGACGTTCCGTTCCACACAGTCATGCAGCATTATGCTATTGATAGCAAATACAATAACGTTATCAGTACAATGATAATAATTGTTTTAAATGGATTAGTCTTGTAACAATTTATGTGTTTGGACGAGTCTGAATTTTATTTCAAGTATTGTGGCATATAGTCAATTTACTCACTCAGTAGATCTGATATTAGGTACTTAAAGTAGGTAATATCAGATCTCCCGAGATTGGCCAGCGCTTAAAGCAGTCCCGGTGGCATTGAATAGAAAGGCACGCCCAGGCTATTACGTACACCCGGCCATCATAGGCGGCAGACGTGGCCGCTTGATTCCATACATAAACTACACTGTCCCACTTATTCTTTTACATAGTTCACAAAATTGGATTTAATGCCCACATTTATCATGTTGTCCTAGTATTTTCGCTGTGTGAATCTCAATGAGAATTCTAGTTGGACGCCGATTTATTTTTGTGGCTGTGTTGAACTGGCCCATAGTTGTAATTAGCGAGTTCGTGACGAAAATATATTAACGAGAGTAGGCTGACTAAATTTACGCAACGGTTAACAAGTAAGGGCCGGTCTTTACGCAACTGAGACATAATATAATTTACTGGATTTTACTTTAGTCGAGACTTTATTTCTAGTTATGTGAATATTGTGAACGTTGGTTCGTTAGCGACGAGTTGAACAACTAATACAAAGCACATCGAGCACACTTACGAGCAAACGAGTGTAAATTTGTGTGCTCTATCAGTCGCGCGGGGATTACCTTGACTTTAGCGCTCAGCAGAGAGCCCTCGCATCTCCCAGCCGTCACTTGGAGCGAAATAAAGTGATTCAATACTTGCGGACGCAGCTCTTTGTTGAACATTCACTGAGGCTTGTTCACAACCACTAGCGCGTACAATAGTCATTCATAATCCTTAGTTTAACTCGAAAAGTCGGTTCTCTGAGAGCCAAGCTTTTAGTTTAACTCCGAAGCATGACAAGAATTTGAGATCACTGTTCTCGAAGAACTACAATAACACTAAGATAGAACGTGGATTCTTTTAAAACTTTTTGGACTTTCTCACTCCTGTCCTTTTTAGATTTGCTGGCGGCGCAAGGGTGTGCAGATAAATTAACTCAACAACTCTGTAAATAAATTAGATAGTAAAAAAACTTGGTTCCCGAGTCCCCGAGGCTCCTACCTAGTTTTCGTTTGTTAACAAGAAGTGTCAAAGAATATAACAGCGCCACTAAATTACACTTGAGTTGTTATTTTAATAGTTCCTTTTATAGGTTTTTTTATAGTTTTTTTTATTTTGACTGACTATGTGGTGTGAAATTGATTTAATTAAGCTCATAAAAGTAATTAATATTCTAGTAACATTAGCCGCCTTTAAATGATCAGTCCACTCTTCAAATCAGTTGTCATTCATGAAACCAAACTGGTCATCGTTCTTCGTCCGTATCTTAATGACAACATTCACAATCAGTTAGCATATCTCTTACAACCCGCTTTTACCTAATTTCATAATTCCCCATCCTGTTGACAATTCGCAACTCGTTTGTAATATTTCACAAGGTACACTTGGACAAATTAAAGTGGAAGCTCACAATTTTATACCTTGAACTCATTGTGGAAACGAGATTTGCTCCGGGAAAACCTCGTTTCAGTTATCAAATTAGGTTAGACACTGTTGCATTTATCTTTTGAATGTGTTTTATGTTCGCGTTCTTGGAATCTGATGTTTCGTTGAACATCCTGACAACTATACTGATATTGTAAGTCCAAAAGTAACTCTTTTTGTTAGTCTTTGACGTTTTCACGCATACTATAAATGGATTAGAGTTGAGATTCGATGTTAGGCCTTGACTTTTCAGGGTTTTGTACCAGAAGGGTAACCAACGGAACCTTATTATTAAGTCTCCGCTGTCCGTCCGTCTGCTGTCAGTGGGCTGTTCCTCATGATCCGTGTGGGATAGGTAGAGAGTTGAAGTTTTTACAGAACGTGTATTTCTATTGTCGCTATAACAACAAATCTAAAAATAATTTTAGGGGATCCCCTTTAATTAAAGAGTCTCTACTACTACGATGGTATGGAACCCTTCATCCGCGAGTCCGATTCACACCTGGCCGGTTTTAGTACATTCCTTTGGAATAATTTCCGACCTCCGCTAGTCCTAGAAATAAGAGAGGATTTACACGTATGTGTATTTTACTAGTAGTACCTACAATCCTGCGTACAACGTAACGAGAATCCAAATTCACAATTGAGCTGAATCCAAGCTCAAAGGTTGAACCAGTCGACGAGTGATCCACAATGTGTCTAAATGAACATCAAAGTGCAGTTTAGTTGGACGACTGCCGTGGCCTGTCTGTTGGTTCGACAGTCGACACTGATTGCGATCGGAAACAATTACTACGGCCATACGGACGGATTTAGTGCGCTCTGCTAACTCATTGCCTCATTATTCTGCACTCCTGGTACGTCAAAGTGCCTGTTGAATGTGTAGTACTTAAGAACCAAGATTGTGGTTGTGGTGTTAGCCTCACTGATTAGGTAGGTAGCCACAGAACTGGTTGATTGGTTATTGTAATGTCAATTTGATTGACACCTAATTTGTGGCATTGTTGTGGTCTTTGAATACTGAACCTGAACATGTAATTTTAGGTAGGCAATAGGCATAGCTTCGTTTTTCTCTTCACGAACTTCTCTATCTTGTGCGATATCTAGCCATGCTCGCCCTGAACAAGTCATTATACGAGTAAAATAATATAATGTGAATTTTGGTTTCGTCGGGGCATGTGTTCAGGATAAGAGATATGTAACGATGAGCACAGTGTGTCTAGAATTCCAAAAACCCTTCTTGTGCACAAGACGCTTGAATCCTCCACCCACGCGTTTTAAATTTAATATCTATTCGCAATTTTGTTATCTCGTTCCAAGAAGACTTTTATGAACAGGGCCTATAAAAAGATAAGTGTTATCAACGAGTGTACTACTTTCTCATCTCTCAAGATTTATGTGATTTCGTATCATGTTTACGGTGGAGGAGACAGTCAGAATTGAGTGATACCTGCGCACGTAACCCCTTGGCTCGTAACCTGTGTTTATGAGAACCGTAAAACTGGCTTGTTGGCGCTTACTTCTACTGTACTGATGTACTCCACTCGCGAGTACTCGATGCTTCATAGATTTGTTTTAAGTGTACAAAGCTCTCTCGTTTTATGATATATCAGCAATAAGGTTGTTCTGTTTGTTGTTTACCTGACTTATATGTAACTGGCATTTGTTTCTGAATTCGTTTCCCGGGTCGGTCATAGTTTTATGGCGTTTCTCAGTACCAGCTCCGAGTCTGGATTCGTACCCGATATGTGATACCTATGTCACAAAGGATTTAAACGTAACTAGCTAAATGTGGGTGAAGTTATTTAGGCACATCTCTACCTAGCGGTTCGGGGATTACAGGCGTGATGTTATCTCTGGAGTGTTCAGTCATTCACCTCATCAAATGAATGTCAAAGAGGACAGATTACATTTTAGAGATTCATACGATTGATACGGTTCAATATTAACAAATGAAACTATGTATTTCATCTATTATGTCTTTCAGTGAAGTTTCAATATACCTTGTTAGGATCGTAGAAGGTACAATGTTGGATATACATAGGTTGCTAAGCAACGGCCTAAGAGCACCCAGTGAGTGGCTGCACATAGTAAGTTGGTTCTGAATGTGAGAACCCAGACTGAAAGAAGCTAGTTGTAACCGTTAGAAACGTTTAGAATGCAGACTATGAGTTTCGCTTCTAAGGTCCAAGGAGTTTTTTTTAAATTCAACGGTGGTAAGAATGTGGCACGATTAAAACTATTCAGACCGCCCCATAAATGTGAAAGTAACTCTGTCTGTCTGTCTGTAGCGCTTTCACGCCAAAACTACTGGCGCCATTTTATTGTAAAAAGAAACTACGTGAATATAATACCCATGTGCGACATAATGAACTGCTCGTTATTTAAATTTTTATACTTTACTATTTTGTTTGTCTTTAAAATATGTTTTTACGAACGCTACCTTCGGTGCATATAGTGATTGAGCGAATACCGGGGGCGAAAGTGTTTGCCCAATCATTCGAGAGGAGCCACTTGACGAAGTTGACCAAATCCAACAGCAATATTGTCTAACATTCTTAGATTTTTCTTACTGTTTGTTTTTAGCGATAGTTTAGGAATGATTGACTCAGTCCTTATTTAGTATACAGTTTAAATAAATAAATACAATAATTAAGCAGATTTCACAAAACGAGATTATCCTTTTAACTGACATTTGTTTAATTAACTTTTTTTTTGTTACAGGTAAGTGTTTAAACAACTCGATACGACGGGTAATTCAAGGAATTCTGCTGAACGGTTATCAGAATTATTGTGTCCAGTCTTGTGATTTTAACAACCAATACAAAATGCTATGAATGTTGAATTGATACGAAAATACCTGTCGTACGAGTATATCGTCAGATATTGTAAGTTTAACATCGTTACTTTCGACCTGTATCGTCCCTGCTGGGCAACTGTATTTCTCTACTTTGGCGCCCAGCAATGGGTCAATTTTGTAAGTATACGCCTGTTTTAAAATACTGAGTATTCTTTATTAAAGACCAATATTGTAACACAGTTTCGCATGCCCAAAAAATGGATGTTGTGGTTTGTGTAAATCAGTTAACACGAGTGAGCATATTTAATAAAACAACACTTATTTAGATTCTAGTTAATCGTATATGAATGATCCAGTGTTTATCAGATCACAAGAGCGCTCCCGTATCCTTCTACACGAAGGCACGTAGACTCACGTAGTTCTCCAGTATAAAAGGCTCCGTGCGGTTAATTCCAAGTTTTAATTAAGATCTTCAAGATCCGCTCTCTTCGGATGTCGCCAAAGGGAGTTCCCGTCTTCTTACCTTTCTTAACTTCATTTAATTTAGCTGACATGCAATACTAAACAAAGGCCTTGTCGTACAGACAAAAGTTAATGCTGTTTTATTAAGATAATTGGGTGTCGGGTGAGCTCGGCCGCATTCGGGGAATTCCGTGGGTGCTGCTAGCTCACCCATGTGATGTAAAGGTGTAATATGTAAATAATTTATGTCGTAGATACGTATGTGTGCAAAAGTATTTTAATTAAGCGAATTGTTCGGTTCGCGTGACCACGGCGGGGGTGAGGTGCGTGGGAACGGCGCGGGGGGCAGGGAGGGCTGGATGTTGCCCGGATTGTTTTTTGATTATGCCGAGTGGCCTCCAGACGGACCCTACCCTAATTAATAAACAGTTAGGGCGTATCCGCTAAACTATGAAGTAGTTTACAAACGAACTCGCTCACACCCACTAGCCGGCTGACTGTCTATAACTGGTGAACTAGTTTCACAACTGATACTACGTTACAGTCACAGAATTAAATATTTATTTATTAACCTACATTTGTGTGGTATCAAACAAGTGAAAAAAATTAGATATGATTTTTCTATTCTGTATCTAATATTCAAGTGAGTTGTGGAAGCAAAACGTCGGTTTTCGTTTAACAGAAGAGTTTCGTTTATTGAGACAATATCACTACATATTATAAAACAAAGTCCTCCGCCGCGTCTGTGTGTCTGTCCGCGATAAACTCAACGATAAACATACTGCTGCACCGATTTTCATGCTGTTTTCACCAATGGACAGTGTGGTTCTTGAGGAAGGTTTTAGTATATGATTCGACCGACATCCACGCGGGCGAAGTCGCTGGCATCACCTAGTTTAGTAATAAAAGTATCAGATACTTAATGTTCAAATACAATCTTGATTGAATTCTCTAATAATAGTCCACAATTCGCTCCTAAGGGCCAATGATTGTTGCTTACCGAAGTTTTGTCGTTTCTACTGGTTTGTTTATTGTTTTGGAAAACAATATAACAATAAGTACTTAAATTGTGGCTTCAGAAGTTGGTTATGATCTTACTGTTGCTTTCTTTGAATCTTTAGAGTACTTTTGACCATACTATTTATAGGTCAAATAAAAGATGAGCCTTTGCTTGGTCCCACCAAGCAAAGGCTCATCAAGGGCTGGAAGCCCACAGATGATGATGATACTTTTCCTACATATACTTGCCTAGAGAGCGATCCACCAAAAAATAAGATTAGGAACGGGCTCTGAAAAACAAAGTTTCTAAACCACAGTATATAAACATAATTTGCTGTTGAAAACAGACAAGGGTTATTGTACACAGAAAACAAATCATGCCGATGACAGCCAGTTATCCGGGAATCCGGGATAGTTTGCTTTACCGTTACAAAGGTCACGACCGGAGCTAAGTCCTAAATCTTTTTCTGTCTATATTCTCCTGGTAGTTTGTGGTTTACTTCTAATTAGTTGCGGATGCTTATTTACACGTCAGCCGCATAATCCTTTTCCTTTTGCGTGTTGAATGCTTCATGGAAGCTCTTTGTCGTGGGGTGGTCGGAGGGGTCTGTCACTCTCCTTTGGCCCCCGACGCTCCTCCGAGTAGAACCATATTATCCTGATGTATATGTGTAACCAAAAATGAATGTCTACAAAACAACTACCGTTTTTGGGGAATAGTAGATATGATATGCAAAGTTCGATCGCGGTTTGCATTGTTTAACCTCATCCATCAATTAGCTCAATGGCCACCCTCGACAGTTGATGTCACAAACGGGGTTCGCAAGTTATTATTGCACATCCCGGCAAGTATGAAAGCTAATATTTGTGCTATGATCTGCGCGAGAGGAGTGTGTACAAGCCATTATGTTGAGAGGATCGGCCGCAGTCCCCGCAGCTAAGCCTGTGTACATTGACAGGAAAAATTGAATGTTTAGTAATGCGATCGTGTTTGTATGACATTATAGCGGAGAGTTTTTTTTGTTTGATGGTCGCCTTTTGTCTCTGGGAAAATGTGGTTAGCAGCCCGTTGCGTTTAGTTTTCTTGTGTCTGTTAATCTGTATATTTCACGTTTAAAAGGTTAAGTGGTCCGAAGTTTATTGATTGGCAATATTCTACCAAGATCGTTCTCGATGAATAACAAGTTGATATAAGAACTTTAAGGTAAAGAAGAAAAGTACTTAATGCAAAATTGGAATATTGACTTCCTATTGGTTCGTATCGAGGACAAAATCTCGGCCCAATCACCCGATACAAAAGTTTAAACAAGGTTCCTTCAGAAGTAAAACGGGAGTGTCTCAAGAAGTTTCCTTAAGTTAAATATATTCAGAACTCAAATACCCTATTAAGCCTGAAACCTCCGTCGATGACTACAATTATTCAAATATTACTTATTGCCAACTTCTAGCTCTCATGCTTGGATTTCACAACGGGATGCTTACGTAACGTCTCGTATTAATCACCAGCTCTGCTATTGTAAGCCTGACGGAAAATTCTGATCAGATTGCGAAAATTAAAACAATCTAGCTACTTTACTCCTGGGAGCACTAAACTGAGCGGATACAAAATCCTATTATAAATGCAACTCATAGCACCGCTATACGGACCATATGCTTTAGAACTAATCGTCAAATCCAATTAAGTCACCCCTTTATCCTTTGAAATTAAAAATCAATATTGTCAGCAAGCAGAACTAGTAAGAGTAACAATTTGCATTGACGGGCCGTCGCTGCGTCGCGTCGCGTCGTTCGTTAAGAGTGCGGTGAGTTCGCAGATAGTCGCGTTTGTTCGCGGATTAATGTCGCCGTGTCCGCGGACAAGCGTCAACTTTCGCCTTCGACTCGCTTAGGGCTGCCACAAACCGTGGGAAAAGGCGGGCTTACGAAAGTCATAATCAGAACATTGTACGAAAAGAAAGTCAGCTATCTAATCATTGTCATTGGCAATCTTGTCCATGTGCCATCCACCATGCTTAATGTCTGATCCCTTTTGTGCTATGCTTTCCTAGTCAGAATTCATTCATATCATACATTAATTGTTGTAAACAGTAATGCTTACGATAATACTATTAATTTGTTATAGAAACAGAGGTCGCCATCAATAACAACGCATTTAACCTAAATAGGACTGAAACACCGAAGTTTAAATAAAACTGCTTTCTACATGAACAAAACCTGGTCAAACCGGATGTATTCATTTCAGACCGGACGAAACTGTTAAAAACAAACCCGTTAGCCGGACGTTGAATATTGGACAACCCTATACCCCTTTTTTTTTTTTTTTTTTTTTTTTTTTTTTTTTTTTTTTTGGTGGGTGGAAAATCATCGAATGACCCCCCCCGCTCTTGGGCAGAGCGAAGGGGAGTGTCAGACTTCTACTGACTAAAAACCGAACCCATGTTCCTTCTTTGCCCTTGCGCCGAGGCCACGTAATCTAGTACATAATACCGCGGCCCCGACGGGCGTCGGCCCTTGCGGGCCCCTCCTTGCTGACATCTCTTTGAGGCGCGCGTGGAACACGAACGCGCCGCCGACACGGTCTGTTGCCGTCATGACGACGGCCGGACGGCGAGCTAGCCCATTACTCACCGTCCACAGGCCCGCGTCTACGGTGGCCGGAAGCCATCACGTGGCCCCCGACGCCCGGAGCGCCTTCCGCGCCTTCCGCGGCGGCTGGGACGTTGAGAGGATCGCTCCCTCTCTCGTTCCGCCACCTCCTTCGCTAGCATCACTGCTTCGCAGAAGGAGGCGACGGCGTCCCATTCCTCCTCGCCCCGGACCATGGCTTGCACCAGGGCCGGACGCGAGAGGTCACCGCCGCCGATCGCCGCTACGAGAACACGGCGGGGCTCCGCCCAAGCAGGGCACACCTCCACAGTGTGCTCCACCGTGTCCTCCGGTCGATCCTCGCAGTGGAAGCATCCGGGCGTTTCCTCCCGCCTGATTCGGTGCAGGTACCTTCCGAAACATCCGTGTCCGGTGAGGACCTGCGTCAGACGGAAGGTGAGGGCGCCGTGGCTCCTCTCTAGCCACTCCTCAAAGAGGGGACTTACCGCCACTATCGTGGCGTGCCCTGCACGGGGTTGCGACAGTCGCTGTCTCCATGCCGCCATGAGATCGCACCGGAGGTCTGTCCGCCGCGCAGCAATGTGCCGCGGCAGCAGAGTGACCCCCCGGTGTAGCGCCTCCGCGCGCCACTCGTGTAGGCGCGCGAGGACTATCGCCTCCAGATCCCACGGCGGCAATCCGGCAAGGAGATTCGCCGCCTCACGGGAGATCGTGCGGTACCCGCGGACTAGCCTTACGGCCATGACCTTTTGGGGCGCGTTCAGGTAGTGGACGGCCCGCTTCCTCACGGCACGTGCCCACACCGGGGCCCCGTAAAGGGCCATGGATCGCACGATTCCCGCATACAGCCTACGGCAGGAGGCGTTTGGCCCCCCCAGATTGGGCAAGAGCCACCTAAAGGCAGCCGCAGCCCGCTCCAGTCTGGGAGCCAAACGTCGGAAGTGCTCCACGAAGTTCCACCGGCTGTCAAGGACGAGTCCGAGGTACTTTATAGTACACTCGACGCCGATGGGAACCCCTCCCACCGTTAGCTGGGATCCCGACGGTGACACATTCCCACGCCCATGGAAGCACATGGCCTCGGACTTGTGAAGTGCCACCTCGAGACCCAGCTGCCGGATCCTCTCAACGACTATCGCAACCCCGCGTGTCATATTCGCGGCCGCCGCCTCGTGCGATTCCCCCCGTGCCAGCACCAGCGTATCGTCCGCGTAGCAGACGACGCTGACGCCGTCAGGGAGGTCGGCACGCAGCACCCAGTCGTAACCGATGTTCCACAGGGGCGGCCCCAGAACCGAACCCTGTGGAACACCGCACGACATCTCTCGCCGGTTCCATTCTCCGTTTTGACCAGGGTAGATTACCGTCCTGTCGGACAGGTAGTCCCCGACTACACGACGAAGGTAGGCCGGCACCCGGTGATACCGGAGTGCCTCCCTGATGCAGCTCCAGGGCATGGTGTTGAAGGCGTTGGCGATGTCGAGAGACACCGCCAAGACCACACCGCCCCGAGAGACCGCATCCCCCGTCGTGAGGGCTCTCACGCGCATGATGGCGTCCACCGTCGAGCGCCTCTTGCGGAAGCCGAACTGCTGATCCGCAAGATCCGGACCCATTCCCTCAAGGTGCTCGGCGAGGCGGTTTGCAATTACTCTTTCAAAGAGCTTGCCCACCTCGTCGAGCAGCACAATGGGCCGGTATGCAGACGGCGAGTCCGCAGGGCGCCCCGGCTTCTGGATGAGGACCAGCTTCCCCGTCTTCCAACGAAGCGGGAACTGGCCTCTTTCCATGCACGCGCTAAAGAGCCTCTCCAGTCGGGGCCCAAGAGCCTCTTGGTCTAAGGCCAGGGCCCAGGCTTTGCCAGGCAAGCCATCGGGCCCCGGGGCGGTATTTTTGGCTTTAAGCCTCCGTACCGCCACTCTCAGGTCTACCCCAGTCACCTCCGGAATGTCGTCATCGGTTCCTGAACCGTCCGCTTCCGGCACCGCTGGTGGCGGAGCCATTGGCGGGGGACGATGCTCCCCTCGCGAAGGGAACAGAGCACTCACTACGTCCTCCACGAGCTCGGGCCGGAGACTCTGCGTCAGCGGGGGGCCCCGGGTGCGGAGTTGATTCCGCACCATCTTATAAGGGCGCCCCCACGGGTCTCTGTTGAGAGTCTCCAGCATCTCCTCGCGGGCCTGATCCTTGGCCCGCAGACGAGCCTTGGAGAGGACTTTCTTCGCCGCTCTGTACCCTTCATAAAGCTCCGCCTCGATGGCTTCCGCATTCGGAGGACGAATGCGGCGCCTGCGATGCCTGGCGTACGGATGCGGCAGCAGTGTGTGGCGCCGCGCCGCCACACACTGCTGCCGCAGGTGCGACAGCTCTTGCGACCACCAGTACACGTGACGCCGGGCGCTTCCTGGCCGGACTCGGGGCATTGCCGTGTCACAGACCTCGGTCATAGCCTCCTGGAACCAGCCTGCCTCGGTGTTAACGTCGGCGGGCCTGACCGGTGATGACACCCAGGCCTGCACGATCGCGGCTTCCAGGAGGAGCTCCCGATCCAGCTTCTTCAGCGCCCAACGCGGACCACTTGGGGTCTGTGGGACCGGCGCGCTCGAGGACTGGGCAGAGACCTCAAACCGGATATATCGGTGGTCGGAATAGGTCTCCTCCCCCTCCATAACACGCCAGTCGACGACGCGTTGTGACAGAGCGGGGCTGGCGAACGAAATGTCCACCACCGACTCGCCCCGCATCCGCACACACGTGGCCACAGAACCCCGGTTCAGGATGTCCAGGCCTGTTTCCAGAGCCCAGCACTCGACCATCCCACCCCGCACATCCGTGTAGCGGGAACCCCAGGCCAAGCTCTTGGCGTTGAAGTCCCCGAGTACAAGTACGGGGAGGGAATAGCCTCCGATGACGACACTTAACTCCCTGAGGGAGTTTTGGAACTCGGCGAGAGTTCGGCTCGGAGAGAAGTAGACTCCCACTACTACGATCTCCCCGAACCGTGCTGCTACGCACCCCTGACCCTTCCTGACCATCTCAAGGGCCGGGGTGCCGGCGGCGGCCGACGCAATGATGGCCACCGTGCCGCTTAGGTCCTCCACCCAGTCTGGCCTGGGCGGGACAAAATACGGCTCGGAGACCACGGCGATGTTGATCGACCACTGCGCCATGCTCTGGAGCAACAGGTCCTGAGCGCAGGCGCAGTGGTTGATATTCGCCTGGAGGAAGCTTAGTGGGGCCATTAATGACACTCCATTTCAGCCCCCTCCGGGACCTCCTTTGGCACCACCGCAGTGGGAGTTGCGGTGGTGGCGGTTTCCGCAGCGGCATCGGCGGCTGCGTTCTTGACGACGACGGTGGGGTTGGTGGCGGAGGGCCTTCCCTTCCCCTTGGCTTTGGCGAGTGGAGCGCAGGCCTTGCTCCCTGCCCGGTGCTCGGCCGGCTTCCCAGCCGCCGCACATGCACTGCAGTGAGGCGTGGCCAGGCAAGCCGCGGCCTTGTGACCGGGCTGACCGCAGCGGAAACATAATTCGCTGCGGTCCACCTCCGAGGTGCATCGGCAGCCTACGTGGTGCCCCACATGGCACCGGAAGCACCTCAAAGGTTTGGGCTCCAGAAGCTTCACCTGCGCCCTGGACCAGCCCACCTTGAGGGTGCGGCCCTCCGCAATTTTCGTCGCCGCCGTCACAGGGCAGCTAACCGTTACGGTCTGCATACCCTCGCGATCCGAGCGTAGGGTGCCCGCCTTGATTTGATCGGCAGAGCACCCCCCGACAGCAGTGACGGCGGCTACCACCTCCTCCTCGGAGACCGAGTCGTCCAGGCCCAGGATGCGCAGGCTTGCGCACTTCACTGGCCTGGACACTCGAACCTCGTCCGCATTTAGGGACGCTCTGAGCTTTTCGGCTAGAGCGTCTGCGGTCGAGGCCCTCGATTCCCTCGATTCCCCGGGAACCTCTATCTTCCGAGCACCTGTAGCGGTGGGTCGGATTGTGAGGCCCCCGAGGATCCCAAACTCTTCGAGCGCTAACGTCAACTTGGCTTGGCGGAGCGTCTCGCTGTACGTCGCGCCCCTCTTTACCGCGTCCGGCTGTAGCGTAATGACTACAACCGCGGTCTTCGGGGCACGAAGCTTCGCCGCGGCGCTCCGCTTCTTCTGCCGGCGCTTCCGCTCAGCCCGCCTGGCCTTTTGGGTCGCCTTTCGCTCCCTCTCTCTTTCACCGGCCACCTCCCAACCTGACTCGCCCTCGGGAGGCTCAGGGGGCGGAGGAGGTGTGGGTGCCTCACCCTTCTTCTGGGCAAGCGCCTTGCCCTTTTTCTGGGCAGTGGCCTTGCTCTTTGGAGGGGCAGGCTCCTTGCCCTTCGGAGGGGCAGGCGGCTTGCCCTTCTCCTGGGCGGCCTTACCCTTCTCCTGCCCAGGCACCTTACCCTTCGGAGGGGGGGTTCCAGCCTTGCCCTTCTGAGGGGCACTCGTCTTAGGCGGTGGCGCTGGGGCCGGCTTCCCACCTGGCTGAGCCCCGCCTTCAGGCTGGCTGGGTGGCCCTGCCTTAGGGTTACCGGCTGCCGCGTCCGCATATGTCTTTGCCCCCAGGGAGGGGCGCAGAACAATGCCCTCCAAGAGGGAGTGCCTTCTTTCGAGGTCAGCCAGCCGAACCAGGTACAGGTCCCGGTCCTCGGCAGCTGGGGGCTGGCATTGCCCTCGCTCGCACCCCTTCTGAGGCACCTTCTTTGGGCCGGCGACTCGAAGCTCGGCCAACTCCGCTCGGAGCCTCTTATTCTCCGTTTGGAGATCAGACACGGCAGTCGCCAAGCGGGTGAGCTCGGTCTGCCGCTGCCGCTCGTCCGTCGGAGGCAGAGGGCCACAGCGGATCGCCTCCGCTGCCGCCAAGATAGAGGCCGCGGCCGCGTTCATGGCCCTGGTTTTTGACGAGTGTAGCCTCTTCAGGCCCACGTCGCGGATCGCGGCCTCCACCACCACCGCAAACTCGGCCATGCGCTCCTTAATGGAGACGCCACCAGCCACCAGCTCCGGCTCACTGTCAGAAGACACCGAGACCACTCTCCGATCAGTTTGATCGGTTTGGAGCCCGTCCTCGGTGTGTTCCACGGCTCTCCTGTCAGCCACCTGGGAAGCGGCCACCCCTCCCTTACTTTCGCCCTTACCCCGCCTGCTCTTTGGGATTTTTCGGGCCGAGCCCAGCTTTTCGCCGGACGATGACCCCGGCCATCCTTCGATCTGGCCCGCTTGCGAAAACGCTCTGCGTTCTCCGTAGCGGACCTCGCTCCCTCGTGCTCAGAACTCGCCGAGCTGCTAGACGCTGAGTCGGACCCCGACCCCGCATCTTTCCGCCGCTCCGGCGAGCTCCTCTGCCAGAGCTTGGACCGAGTCTTCTCACCTCGCTTTTCTGACCCCTTGTCAGAAGAAGAACCGATCGCATCCTTCTCGGATCGGGATCGGGAGCCTTCTCGGCTCTTGTTGCCCTTATCCTCTGAGCCTTCGCGCCCAGATCCTTCGCGCACAGTGCTCGCCGAGCTCGCCGAGCTGCAAGACACAGAGTCTGAGTCCGACCCCGCATCTCTCCGCAGCTCAGGCGATCTCAGCTTGGCAGGAGCCTTTGCGCCGCGCTTTCCACTTTTACCGGCCACCGGACTTCTTGACCGGGACCGGGAGCCTCCTCGGCTCATGTTGCCACTGGCAAATGGATGCAAACTTTCGTTGCCCCCCCCAGAATACGAGGGGCTTGACGCCTCCAAAGGAGACGTGGCGGATTCTCCAACTGCGTTGCAGCTGGTACCGCCCTGGGGTAGTTCTCTTTCGATCGTTTGTTTCATTTTTTTTTTTATGTTCCTTTTAAAGGGTATGGTCCCTCTTTCTCCCAACCTCTCTCCCTCCGCCTACTCACTGCTCTCACAGTCACGTCTGATGAGCAGACGCGAACCAGAGAGCAGCAAGTAGGTTTCCTCCTGCGACAAGCACACCGCCCGAGGACCCGAACACTGTTCACGTCTCCGGGCGGTGCGCCTCCCGCGTGTCCCTCTTTGTCTGGTCTCTCGCCTTGGACCTTTCCGGCATGAGTATATCTACCGGCAGAGCCCCAAGGGTCATTGAGACACGCAAGCCCCACCACGACGGCAACGTGGGAACACTCCGGTGGGGAACCCTATACCCCTGCCACAAAGCACCCGGACTCGTCGTCAAATCAAAACATAACTTGATTTCTCTCGAATAGAGTCGATTCTTGGCCAGCAGCAGCGGGCAGTGTTTAGGCGTCATTAGCGAAATGTCAAGCTGTCGTGACTCCTGAAGACTGTGAGGAGATTGATTATGAAAATAGACATAAATAAATAAATACAGTTTGTTACGACAAGTGGTAACTTTTATGAATGGCCTGTCAGATTTCTTCGGTCATCTTTTAAGCTTTAGCTATAATAACAACCTTAATACCTTGTAATAAGCATTTTACAAGATATTCTTAGTATGTATTTGGTTGGCGTGATAAAGGTCAAGGTCCCAAAAATTTTTGTACAGTTGTCTGAGATTAGAATTTCCCAGATTTATAATGTATGTTGGACATATTGGTGAAAAGGTAGTGAAGTAGTCTACGGATATACATTAACTTGCTTTTATTACTACACGGTATGGTGAGGTTTACCTTTGTAACCCCAATCCCCCATTAAACACCATGACAGCCAATCACACCCCACCTCCATAATAACAAGTTCATCCCAAGATGAGATTTCAATTATCTTGAAACATTGTCAGTGAAACAGATACCAGGGCTCCATAAACATGTCAGAGGCTGTGCGAGCCGACGTGGAACAGCCGGCTGATTTATTACTTACTTTTTACAAGTCCGGAATAATGTGCCAGTATCTTTGCTTCTTACTGCTCCGATTTGTAGTTTGCGCTGTACGGAAAACTTTTGCGAACAGCTTGGAATAAGAACAGTACTTTGTGAAATACAAATAGTTTTGCTGGCTTGAAATTATATTTGAAAGATGAAACTTGTACATATGTATCGTTTTGACAGGATGACGAGTGTCGTCGACCCCTAACACAGTCATCCTGAAGGAAAGCAGTATATTCTTGCCAGCCATCATAATATAGCGAAACGGAGATTGTAACGTTGTACGTTACATTTTTGATTAATTCACACATATTTCCTAAATTAACATTAAAAACATCACGATTCATTGTTTGTTTACATTCACTGACAATGACAGAACGTAGAAACGTCAAATTTAATAACCACAGATATTTACAAGAAGCAGTGCGGTAGAAATTAGTATCACTAAATGTATACGTTCCATGAACAAACGGGCGCGCGAGTGAGGATTTGTCTATGGGCTCGCGCTTGCCTGCTCTATACTTCCAACGCGGCTAACGTCACCTAGTTTTTTTTGACATTAGGAAAATTGGTCCGGATCAGAGCGGTCACACGTCTCACCTGATTTTAATTTACATCAGTGATTTCACACGCGTCTTAACTCGCCATTATCCGGTCCTACAACAGCTAATTACCTAATCAACCAAATTCTCTGCCATCGAGCATTTAAATTCGGTGTCCTGGATCCCCGCATATAGGGTAAGCGTCTGATAGCACGATCATGTGTATATTTTGTGTTCTTTGTCTTTCTAGGTTAACTTGGCATGTATGCTTGTTTTATCTGACTTTGTTCTACGCTAATTTCATGTATTTTCAATTGTAATCGCCTTCAGCTAATATGCATTTTGACAGTGTTTCGATGACACGTCAAAATGTGCTATCATGTCTAAATTCTCATTTTCATCATGTAAACTCCGTCTGATTGTGACAATCCACCAGCACTTTCATTAGCGCACTGTTATTGCTGCTCGCTTTGCTTGGCTTGGTGTCGCAATCAGCGGGGTTGACCTTTGGTCATCTCGTGACACGCTGGACGTCATGTTCCAGGGTCCAAAGTTCCGGTTGGAGGAACTCCCACCAACTCTCTGAGCGCCTGCACAACAAGGGCCCGTATTGGTACCTGTCGTGCGCGCCATAGCGGACTTCCCACGTCGGCCATTCTTGCCACGTGGGCCTCGCCGAGCAGATCACCGGGTCGACGCGACCACCTGTCGGCCTTCACCCCTGATATCCAGCGTGGCACCTCGCTGCGGTCATCGCCACGCCAGCTATCAGGGCAGTAACGTGCACCCCACAGGAAAGCCTACTGAGTGTGTGATCAGTGAACGTACACCACCCCTATCTTTTAAATATATATTTTTATGTTGACAAGGTTACGTGGTTTTATTATATAACCTGCGCCACGCAACCCATTATCGTCACAAGATGCATGATGATATATTGTCCAGCATGCTCATACACTGTCATTTTGCGTCGTGTATCATTATCATGCACGTGACAACACGGAACGATAGTGCATACAGGGCTGCATGAATGGAACGCATGACTGGCATTTGAGCCAGGCTGTTAGTAAACATGTGCAAAGTCAGACATACAACTGCTACTTTAAAAAAAAATCCTAAAAGAAAATAAACAGGTTTCAAAAACTCTAAAGTAATAGAAGTATCCATCACATTCACAACATAAAAGGCAAGGTATGCAACATATTTTAAATAGCAAACAAGATGTTTCTTACTAAATTCCTCTAAACTTCCGTGCAATGTGTCCCGGAAGGTTACCTACAATTTATTTCCATGCATTTTTATCATGCTTAAATATACAGGTATGTTTGGAGCTTTAAAGCTGGGATGTACATACTACATAGATATACATCTAGTTTCTGTATATAAGGTGGCAAAGGATTCATATTACGTGATTGCGTTGCCTCAAAGTATGCATGCCAGTATTGACGCGGGCTTCTGAGAATAGGTAGGTACACTGTATTGGGCGTAGCTGATATTAGCTATCACTATCCGACAGTTATCAATATGTACCAAGTTAGTACATACTCGTTTTTCTAATAAATTCAAAGCTTATTAAGACCAGTTCGCGTACGCCCACTTGCGTCACCGTCGTCACTCTTCTGAACGGGTAGGACTTGCGTGGGCTTTGCCGGGCTGTGGAAAACTGTCAGCCTAGCGGGGTTATCAGATCGGTCGCGGGAACGTAACCCCGTGCGTAATTAACGCTGTCAAACTTTGTTGCCAACTCCACTATATTTAAGGCTCAACCCACAAAACACCTAAACGACCTTCTGTTAACTACCCGTTAGTCTGTCACCTAAAAACAAACCTTATCGCGGCCTCTTTTCAACAAAAAACAATTGGAAGGTATTTTTAAACGCGGCGAATATTAACGAGGTGATTGTTCTGTGCAGTGCCGCGTAATCGAGATTAAAAATGCAGGCTGTTTTTCAATATTTTCAGCAGTTAATGCTTGTTCGAACATTTCGATTAATTTATAACGCATGATTGCGGACTGTAGTGGGGATGTAAAACGTGGAACAAGATTTCCCACGCTGCACGCTGCTGCGCGGAGGCGGGCGTTTGTTATCATGTCGACGATAAAATGTTTACAGCTGATGCATTTTGCTGGCATCTTACATAATGGGATGTGTACTCACTGGAGCGTGGGTAACCTATTATGTGCCACACGTTTTCTAATAATCTTTGGCTTCTCTTGGACTTTTATACTGGTCAAGGATACTGACATGATGCTACAATCCGTGGAAACAAATCGCCGTGATCCGTGGCTAATCCAATCGGATCCCGAGATCGTTGGAGACAATTTCTCTTATTCGTATTAAACAGTATAGTGTTTGTTATTTAACTATTAGCGAGCTTCTCAAAACGTTGAAGGAAATAATCTTGGATAAGCCGGCGTATCCTAGAATAAAAATTTCGAATACATGACACATTCACCCTTGTGGTAGATTTCAGCCCACAGGCCACTATCCCAGAAGTTTTTTTTTTTCTTTATTTATTTAGAGGCTTTTACTTTACAAAGGTATGTCAGCCTCATCATACCCTAACTAATTATAATACGTAATTAATTTATAATTATACACAAAGATATTATTGCGAGAGCGAGGGAGATTGTGTGAGCGACCATTTCATAAATCAGTTTTGCGTCTCCCGAATTTGGTGTAGATAGCATTCTAATGAAAGCCCCAATATCATACAAATCCCAGCGGGTTTCGTATGGCTGATTATTCTAACAGATGAGCGGAGCCTGCTACCAGAATTTCATAACCGAAGAGGCGGCAGTAAAAGAATAACCCGACGTGAACGACTTTGTTAAGTCCAATCGTAAGAAGTGTTAAGTATATTGAGCGCTCATCAGCGTCAGTGGTAGGTCGTCTCATTACTCTCGGCGAGCAGCACATTAACCGGCCGATCAGGGAGGCAACTAATGTAAATTTATACGCGGCCCGGCCGTAAGTTACGTCGATATCTCCATCGAGCTACGTTTATCGGCGCCTCGGAATTGCAAGCTTAAGGAACGACATTATAACTAGCTCACTGCACAGGGAAAATGTGGCGAGCGCTGCCCTTAACTTATTTAATAAGCTGTGAGGGGAAAAAGCTGTTTTTCATGGTTTATTTTGATGTTTTTGAGTGAAGACTATGACGACGACGGTGTCACGGTGCCCTGCTATCTGTATTTACTTATTTTTGGTTTATTACATTAAAATATTAATAAAGCATCCTACTTAATTACAATATAGAAAAATCGCTGAAAATGTGAATAAAAGTTCCTAAGCAAAACCGCAGCTTAAAGTTGAGTCGAGACTTTCGGTGGTTTCCAATCTTTCCGTGTATTCTCGTCGTACCTATATTATACAAATAGATTACACGTAGAATATATTACGCAAATAGAATATGTAACTCAATTGTACTCGACTATAGATATTACATAGTCTTAACTTGGTTTGAAAAGATTGTCCATGGAGCGTCCATTCTCCATGAGATCTACGTTTTTGGAATGGGCAACTACAGTCCATTCACAGTATTTATTATGCCCATTGCCCATGCCTCGACACAGCTGGTAGTTTATTTTTGACTATGCAAAAGATCTTGTTAGTGTCAGTCTATCGGTCTATTCAAATAAATGCTTTGAGTTTGACGTAGCGACGTGTTAAAGATAACGTCTGTATAACTTGATTGACGCTCGCATACCGCCCGATTGTTGATAGCGCTGTATAGCGCTATCCCTAGCTTTAATGAACTGCGACCCGACGTTAACGTGTGTATACCGCGATTTTAAGTTCACTCCGGAACAGCGCGGCAGCGCGAGAACCGACTCGTAAATTATTCACAGTGTGGACGAGTATGAATCTAATTATTCACACAGTCGCACGGTGCGCTTTGAGCAATGCGTCGCGGTGGTGTAAACGTGTCGTTTGGGTGTACTCAAGTAATGCGGGTACAGTCACAGAGAGCGTTGTTTGTTCTGCTTTATATCATTCCAAGCGGTTCCGCGTCGAAATTAGAGCCAAGTTTGTAATACTTCGCCATATTTCACGCAGCCGTAAAATATCTCATAACATTTTATTTGAAATATTTCCAGTAATTTTTCAAGGAAAGGAAATTAATCTTAATTAGATTAGATGAGGCGGCGTTACCATTTTTCATTTACTTTTTATTATTGAAAAGGAAAACGAATATTTATTTTTCTCAAAAATGAGTAATGTTGCCATAACATCTCTAAAAAGTATCCAGAAAGTGAACTTTACCGGAGACTTATTCACAACTGTCCAGTAAGAAGCGAGATTTTAAATTTGGAATCTCCTACTGTCCAGTAAGTAAGTATGTAATTTACTTACTGGACACTAGGTCATCCTCTTTAGATCTGCTTAGAAAAAAAAACATAGTACCAGACCACAGAACATAAAATACACAGATTAGAGTTTAGCCATTATAACATGGTTATAGAAGGGAGGTTCCAAATATATATCTATCTCTCTTTTTGGTATGACATTTATAGTGTGGGATTTTGTGATTGTATTTAGTAATTTCAGTTTTTTCTAAAGTTGTTTCCTAAACTGCCTCGTTGGTCTAGTGCTCGCAAGCTCGACTGCAGAGCGTGATGTCCTGGGTTCGATTCCCGGGTCGGCCAAAAAGTGCTATTGTGTTTTTCACATATGAATGTAACCTTCAATATTAATTAAACGAATTTGTTGTTAAACTTTCTTTAATTTTTGAGAAAAGCATTATACAAACCTCAACCAGTAAGAAAGCCATCCTGGCCTCGTATATACGTATACGTATATAACCAGACCTCACCTGCGGTTCGGTCCGGTTAACTCATACTTGGCCAGGAAGGCTTACTTACTGGATTCTGCAGTAATGTACTATTACTGGACAAATTCCATTTTATATTTTACAGATAGTTTATTGGAAGCTGTCAGCAGTAGATCGTTAAAACTCGGCCAGTTACTGGACTCGCCGCTACGTGGGAAGTGTTGAGTTATCGGTACTTAATATCAGTGGATTACATCCTCAACTTTAACTAGTTTTATGAAGTTTCATGAGATTATTCAATTTATTGAACGGTCATCAATCAGGGTATCTTTATTTACTAACAACCCAAGTAACACTAGTCCGACCGGTCTACTTTACTTAAGCTTTTTGAAATCTCGGAAATTACTGTTTCACTCCGCTACATAATAGTAATACCACGGCGTTTCAGAACTCCAGCTTTTGTTAAGAACATCTTTCTAAGTTCATGCGGCCGTTCATACGTATTTATTTAAATTATAATGCTATAGCTATGTGTAGCGTTGAAAGCTTGACACACAACACAACATAGTTACCAGTATCGCATGAAACTATAACTAACTAGTGACTAGTGTTATTTATATTCTCTCTTGATCGCCATATTTATAACATTGATAACGCTCCACAAGTTTTCACTCGCGCAGCCAAATGTTATTCATAGATTTCCATATAATTTGTAACCGTGCAATACTGGCGAAGTGGCGAGTCCATGACGTCATCGCGGCACACGCCTAAAAGTTGTCGAGTTTTTACCCAAGTCCCGCAAATTTTCTTCTTTTCTAACTCAAACTTTACTTATTTATGTGATAACATCGGCCGCACGTCTCATACCAATTGATTATGGTTACTCTAATTAAAAACTCTGATCGTGTCCATTTTACACAAATAAAAAACCATAATATCACCATGCAGTTTGTTAGGGACGTGCCGATGGCTACGTTCGTCAATAAGGTTATTTTTATTCTATGATAGTTACAGTTTCTGCGCCCAAGAAAATAAAATCAATGAACAATACGAAGGCTATATAAGTGGGACAATCACTATTTTATAGAGGTCGACATATAAAATTATACCGTCATTCAAATCATAAGTATATGATCTTTTCCAGGCTTTTTTAGCAGCGTCAGGACTGATTACAGTATTTTTCCGCTGTTTACTTTTATCTCAAGAAAAAGGACACCTAAGATTATTAATAATAATAAGATTTATTAAGTTTAGTTACGCTTAATAAATCTTAAGTTGCAAAGTTCTTTGTAAGTCAAAAGCTAATGCGTAGATTAAAAGCAAGCGCCGACACCGCGCAGCTTCTATAACAAGAAAACAAAGAAGTTTCCAACGCAGAACAAAAGGGTGTCTGGAATATAACAAGTTTTGTGTAAATAACAGCTTAGATATAAGGCTAGATGCATGTAAAATATAGCCATGTAAACGTGTTATTTTTGTTATTAGTCCTTGTTAGAATAGTTTTATTCACTTATAAGGCATAGGTATAAGAGCCTTATTGCTTATGTATTAACGTAAAGAACCACTTTTGTTTACCTTTTGTTTACTGTTTAGTGCCTTTTAGTGCCTAACACATAAGTTTTCAGTGTTTAACTTGTTATGTACAACTAAAACGTAGATAATCTATACATGTAACCTAGATATATAAAGTTTTTGCATTGTATGTCCAACTTTAACCTAATATGTACTAGATTTTACCATTTCCAAGTATGTAACTCTGTATTTCAATTTGTGTCTTATGTACAATAAATAATAGTTGCTTCAACACATATACACACATGCGTTTACAGCAAACGCACACATATACATCATAAATAGTCGCCTCTCATTGGCCAATCAAAGTTGTCTCATTTTCTCACTGCCGCGCCTAGCGCTAATGTGCAAATGTTATAAATACAGCTCAGCCAAAAATTCTGATTCACTATTCGCTCGACCGCTGCTTGAAGACAACACACAAGAAGATCACCGTCACCTCTACACTCCACACGCACTACACTCCACATCGCAGCGCCCTTGTTTTTACTGAAGAAATCGTCTTTCATTTATCATCCTGAACATCAAGTACATCAAGTTACCTATGGTTACAAGTCTGCAAAAGATAGGCGTATCACTCTGCTGAAAAAGTCTGCGCCTTTCAATAACAAGTTTTGTATTTAACTTTTTCTATTGATTGCAGTTTTTTTACTGTTTGCGTATTACTTCGCAAAATGTGTCGAACGGGTGTGTCCAGCACATAGTTTTAATTGCACACACTATTTGGGGTTCGGACCGATACTTCAGGACAGTCCACAGCCATTGATCAGTTTGTCTGTACTCTTTTGACCGACTACTTAATTTAAACAAATTCGCTTCAAAAAGTTCGTAAAATATTAGGTGGTTTATAATGACAGGGACCGAAACTGGTGGCATTTAAAGGTCTCTCCATTTTCTATCGTTACCATTTTCAAAACGTCGTAATTTCAAACTTAGCCATAAAAATTTTGTTAAACTTCATCTCTGAATTCGTGTATGCTATTTATTTTAAAGAGGAAAGCAAGCTTGCACGTTTTCGTGTCGCGTGTAAACAAAGTGTGAGTAGTGTGGGAACAAAAGCGCGGTAACAAGTGTATTATTTAAGGCGACATTAGCTGCCCGCGACCTTGAGCGCGCGTCTAACTCATCGCCTAAACAAATAAGGTTGAAAATGGCGATGCGTTTGATGCTCGTGACTGCCAAAATGAACGATAGTTCGCAGATTTAATTTATTAAAAAAAAAATACGCTGTAATGTTAAAATATTTTTACATATGTCTTTAGTTGGTTACATTTCCTTTCTGATAGTAAAAAAAAAATAACAGTTGTCACTCAAAATATTGAGCATTTCGAGACGAAAAAGTTTTTTCGTGTGATTTTTTTGTGATTTTGTGATTTTTTTTCGAGGTTCTTGATTACTTTTAGAAAATATTTTTGCATAAGTCTTTTACCTATACATTTGACTATACACTGTATTTTTTTTGGAATTGTAATAAGTAGCAATACGGCTAACTCTGCGACGAAAAACAGGTCGTTTTTACGGTGCCCCTTTGACAGCGCCTTAAACAGGAGGTGTCGAGTGCCATCCGCCGCTGTGTGTCGATGCAATGTTTGATGTGTATGCCAGTTATGAGAGCCTGGTACTATCCGTGTCAAGTGGGAAAAGTTGACACTAGGAAATGTACGTAACATTACATGTTTTGCATTAATGCTAAATATGAGTTCAGGCATAAAATACGTAATATTACAGTTCAGATACAAACGTTATCTGAACGAATGATCTGCATTTGTTATTTACTTGTTTATGATATCAGAAGAGAGATAAACTTTAATACTATATTTTTCCAAAACGTTTATAAATAAGAGATTAACAGTCAACACAATTATTTAAATCATTGAAGAATTCCTCGATCCAAGAGAATATCATTGAATATTTTATCTCCACACGAAATAACTCGTCTTCCACGAATTAAACATCGTTCGCCTCCTACAAGATTAATGACTTTCAGTTTAATCAGTCAATGCGAACGTAGGAGGCATGGAAATTACATAAAACAACTAACAGCCATCTTAATATTTAATGACGTCACGTGACAACGGTCCAAATGCCGCTCAAATATTACCACAGTTACGAATGTGCTTTATCCAACTGTGAATTACGTCTTGTAAATGATATTTTACTAATGAGTCACAGACCTCGAAGTAACTCGGTAACTGCGTTTCATATAAATGGGTAAATATTTGATACGACGGTGGGGGTTTAACGACATCTCATCATCTGGCATGGTAACTAATTACCCTCTTAGTTTGCTATCCATTAAGACGGAGGCGATGTGCAAGTAAACCCACTCTGATCTTCAATTATTCCGACAATAGCTCATACGTATGTAATGACTTAATTCGCTTATAAATTCATCCACTTAGCTCGAACACTCACCTCGCCATGTTGTTGTGTAGTTAGGTTCGTGTATATCACTGCACGTCTATCCTAATTCGCGCCAGATTGCATTTTCCGCTCGGCGGGCGCTACGCCGCGCGCCGCGTCGCGTCGCCTCCATGTCAATGTGCTACGACGGGTTTATCTTAGACGCGGTGCTACGACGCTACGACGCTACGGATGTAGGCACTGAAACCCACGTCATGTATCAACGTTGCACATGTATTGCGTTGCATTACATGACATTTATACCGGTATATAGAGCTATTATAGCGTGTACACTCGCTACGGGCATTATACAATGGAATGCGTTAGTGGAACTTGTGTGCTACGCCGTAGCAATGGCGTAGCAACGTCTACGAATGGTGTAAGTTTAATGCTACCTCTCGAAGTTGGTTTTGAATTATAGTTGTACTGCATTAATGCAGTTCTGTTGTTATGTTATGTAGATTCTTACTACTAAAAGGCACTTCTTTTATAACATACTTATTAAGAAATTCGTAAAAATTTACATTAGTAACTTAGGGTTTATTTTTTTCTTTTCATGAACTTGCGCGTCACGAAACTTAAAACAAATAACACAAGTCTTATTTTAGTTGGCTTTCAAAAGAATATGATTAATGACGAAAGTTTCAGAGCGCCCGCTACGAATGTTTGAGTTTTTCAAGTTTTTCATTGCAAAAACTTGTTCTATTGTTGAGTATCTATATTTTTATGTGAGCGTAGAAACCATCTAAGCTCATAAGGGCTTTAGAACATGGTTTTATCTCGTCGGCGGGTTATTAATTGTCTCTTTGTTTTATTTAACCGGAGGCGAGAGGCCGGAGTAGTTAGCGACGCGCAAGTTTTAATTCTATACAATACCGGTTTGTTTAGTTGTGGTACTTGGGATGGGAGGAAGCGGGTCAAAGTCTATTCGGTAAAGAAAGAAAATAAAAGCCAGTTTGCACAAATCGTTTTGAGTGAAATCAGCACTTTTTGGACGTCTAAAGTTACATAAGACAAACGCCCGCGTGCGCCTCATCCTTTTGTTTTACATGGAAAGAAGAAGTAGAAAATAAGCCTCATTAATTATTCTTTGTAATAAAATATGAATCAGTATTCTTAAGTTTTCCGTAAACTGTACGGCTGGTTTGCAACAAAAAGGTTTTCAACGCTTATATTATTCCAGAGAGATCTCTACCTCACTAAAAATACAACAAAATAACAATTAAATAAACCATGTAAGCAATTAGTAAATGAGTAGGTTATTGATGTTATCTTAATCTAACTACTTAACCTTGGCCCAGTTTTTCTGTTGTATTGGTTCCTCGGGGCACCCTCGTGTAGGGGTGGAAACGCGGCGCGAACTAGATTACGTGCATAAATCATTCATACGAATGCAGCCTCGTGTATAGAAACTGGGAGGATTTTACCTGATGTTGTGACGTCATCCCTGAGTCATTGCTGTGAGCTGTTCAGCACTGTGTATTTTAGTTAAAGACTATTTCAGTGAGTAGGAACTATTCTTAAGGTTTGTTCAAACCTATGTGGATAGATTTTGCACCGGCTGGGGGTACCAGACACTGACGGATATATATATCAGGTTATATATTCAGTATATAACCTGACAGTCATTCATGCCTACAATATATCCCGTAAGATCACATGAATCCGTAAGATATAATGCATATTGATATTTTTCTAGCAAACTACACCTTTTGATGTGTATGTGTGAGAACACAACAAAGTGTGCCACGTCTGGATCCGTTTAGCGGCTCTGGCGTGATTGAGTTACAAACATTAATTTTGCATTGATAATAGTATAGTATAGATTGTATAGATGACGGTACCTATTAATTACAATACGTTCCTGGGGGAGTGAGCCTAGCTTAGCCAATCAAGTTCCCCGCCACTTGCGGTGGATAACGGCTATAATATACCGGTGGTTTGCTTGTGCGTTACAGCAACGTACCTTCACCATGCCATCGTATAGATAAGCAATTAATTCCAATTAGCTCTATGGGAATGTCTGTGACGGTCACGGGGAAATTAGTATTGGTAAAGAGATTACTGAATTATTTATTGCATTAGAATTTTTGTTTAGTAGCAGTTGCCTATTGCATTAGCCTTAGATGTAATGTGCGAAATGGGGTAAAAACTAGGGAAAAAGTGGCCAACTAGCTGAACATTATCAAACAATTAATATTTCAGACGGTTATACGTTTATAGTTTACGAAATCTCGTTGTAAATCTTAATATTTCATTTTTGTTTTTTTTTTCCCCGTTTGGCGACTATGAAATATATCCTTGATATTTACCACTACTTTGTACCACACCCGCGCGATGTATCCACTAGCCATTAATAAGGCTTTGAACAAACTTACGTCGTTGCCGTTGCAGCAAACTCGCTCTGCTATTTTTGTACGAACACTACTTTCCTCAGTCCAACTCACACGAGCACTTTTATGCCATTAGTTTTAGTCCAAACGTGCAATAACCATTGTAGAATATTTGCAATACTTTCCGGAAACTTGGATCGATTGTAAGTGCGTTCGTTGCGGTAAGTGGTCGGTATAAAACATTCGCTACTAAGCCATTCAGTCGTTAGAACTCACTGGAGACCTCTAATGTGCTTTGTTTTTCCATTAACTAAAGAAAATGGCCTCTGAATTCTCTCTGCGAACAATAAAGTAAAAGTATCTACGATGCTTATTTTCATCTGCGAGCTTCTACAAAAGCTAAGGTAGCTTTCCGCTTTTTTCAATTTGAAATATCCTTAGAAAGTATTTGAATAATTTACCAAATTGTAAAGCTCAATAACGTTCTGTGTACCGACTACCGCTTACCATCTGAGGCCTTTGCCATCCTTTATAAAAATTCCTCAAGGGGAAAAAATAAAAGTATCTGCATTGGTAATGTTGATTAGTTACGATATCGTAATAGCAAAGCGCAAACACATGTATGTACAGGTATTAAAAATGCTATGTTACTAGCACAGCATATCGGGTTAAATTTTTAGTGGTACAAAATCTAAGCTAGAATATTGAATGCTTTTACAAAAAATATTGTGGAAGAAATAAATGTATTGAGTATCTCAATTGGAGAATGAAATGTTACAGATAAAACTGAAGTTCAACGAAAAAGGTGCGTTCTATTATGTAGAACTGCTTCAAATGTCATACATATGCCGATAATATAATAATAAAAGTTACAATTTAAAGTCTCTCTCTTCCTGTATTGCACTTGCATACGTAAATAAATATTTTACGTTTCGAATTCCCTCTCAAATTGGGTCCGTTTTGGACGTTTGTCAAAATAAAATGGTGCAAACAAAAATTTCGTAGATCCAATTTCCAAATACACGCTCGATGTTTATTTGATTCGTTCTGCGACTGAACTAGACCGCTGCCGACCAGGTCCATTTAATGTTTTAATTCTGAAAACACACAGCGGGCATAAAACTATCCAGTTTGCAAATTAGTCGAGAAAATTGAGTTTGTGTCGAGCGAAAAATAACGAATTTCAAAGTATTGGTGAGCTCGCTTGCATGTTTCTGTAATACTCGTCTATCTGACCAGTTTAGTGCTTATCTAAACAATGTACCTACTTGTTATAAAAGGTTGCAACTTAGCAAATCGGCTGATTCATTTTCATTCAATTGTCAAGATCAATTAAGGGTCGTCCATGGCGCTTCTTATAAGTACCTAATAGTTAAACTCAATTGATCAACACTCGTATTTCAATAATGGTCTGTACGCGACAAAACCAATTAGAAACTAGCTAATCGTGATTTGAGTTTGTAACACGTTATTTTTAGTAGCGTCCAATAGCCTTAATGAGTCAAGGAAATTAAACTTAAAGGTACAAGTTGGAGCCGACTGCACGCAGCTGCAGTAGACGACGTGTCGCAGCGACACTACTGGTTTCTACGTATTTCTATGAAATTCCCTCCGTAGTAAGCGACATGAAGCTAGAGACGCGTCGTCGAGCGGCAGACGGTAGTGTCGTCCGACCGCAGATCAGTAGTGCTGCTGGCGCCAGAGCAACGACACGTCGAGCGTGTTTTTTTTTAAAATGAGAATTGTGATCACTATTCTCGAACTCGTCAGACATCTTGTTTCACGGAGCACTCGGAACCAACTGGATGCCATCTGCTGTTGCCGTCTGCAGTCGGGTTCGAAATCATGACTGCAGCGACATGACGCAACGACGTGTCGTCTGCTGCTGCTGCTGCGTGCAGTCGGCTACCAACTTGTACCTTTAGAAAACAAAAGAAGAAAATTACGTTTATCTATCAACATTATACGCGAAAAATAAAGGTTTGTTTATATATGTTTTACGGAGTACGAAACAATATCAAATAAAGCCACAGTTTACGAAACTTGTATCGACGTCTACAGCAAGCTATATGTAGCCATTTTAATCTCCAGTTGGTTGATAAATATTAGCTATCTTTTACCTGGCGTGATTAATCCCGGCTTTTGCCAGCCGCCTTCCGGATTAATCTTCTCTCCTTTGTCCGGTGTTCTCTTCCGCGGACGTCCTTCCTTACTGGCCCTCGATATATTCTGTTAAGGTTGCTTGGCTCCACGTAAGCTTCTATTTATTGGGTTAAACTAACTAAACGTTACTTGTATTAAAACGAATTTAGAGCACGAGTACTTGACTGTGTATTTTTGAACTCAAAATTGTTAGTGACGAAAAAGTTCATGCTAAACATAAGGGCTCCTTACGACATATCAACTTCCCTCTTTTTGAAGTCATATTTGTTACTTATATTGTATTGTATTGTTGTATTTGGGAATCATCATGTTGACCTGCAAATTGCAAAATACGTAAGAAAATTTGAATTTTGCAGGCCACCCTAGGGCTTTCACCTTACCCTGTTTTATTTAACAAAGACATTAATAATGCATCGATTGCTGAAACTCCAATTTTAGAACTCAACCCGCTCGTACTAGGCACACAGAACTGTGTGATAGGTAGCTATAGCCGTGAAGCCTGGCCTGAAACATAACGCCGGACCGTTTTTACGTGATGGATGACGTCACGGCTTGATGCCAGATAAATAACGTATGAGCTGAATTGAGAGAGGCTGTACACGGGCAACAGGGCACGGCTGAAACACCGATTTATTTCACATCGACGCACAACTGCTCATATTAACTGTGCGCTGATGTTGACTGATGGGGGTTGCGAACGGGTACAACAAACAAGACGTATACGACTTGACATTTATTAGAATAATGTACTTGATTTACTTGTTTGTACCGCTGAGCTGAGCCCTTGGCGTACTGGTTACACTGTGTTTGTCAAAGGAGTAATAGATGTGCAGATAGTTTACTTATTATCTAGTTTAACGATTCAATGTAATAACGGCCATTTTATGATATGTTACGTTTCGAGTTGAAGGCCCAAATATCCAAACCCCTATAAGTTTTAATACCTTCTGCATACTGCTACCGCCATAACATAATAATATGCAAGAAGTGTAAGCAATTACTGCAAGTATGAACTTTAAAATTTGAATACGTCTTTAAAGTGGAACGGTGCCATAATTGATCGAAGCTCTCCGGATAAAGACCGGGCATTTATACCCGCCCTCTGTAACTTCATCAATATTTCATTAGGGAGCCAATAACCTGGCGATGTGCTCGTGTTTTTTCTACTCTTTCTCTCCTTCCCTTTCAATTCTCTTTGATAAAAGCTGTGGCTTTGCACCCCACTCCTTATTAAACTCCATTTTAATTTACTTAAGGCAGTATCTCTGCTTTGAGAACAGATTACAGAGTCCTGTGTATTTTAAAACTGACTTCGTCTCGAGTGTACTTTAGGTATTCATTTTAGCATAAGATTGAATATTTAATTTTCTTATATTAAAACTTTCCAGCTGATTTAATAGAAAGATTATATAAAATGAAGCAGCGCTCTGTATTTAATGGAGCGTGTTAACTTGAGAATTCGCTGAATCTCAAGTTAAGGATCATTGGATTAAAGTTAAAGTATAGCCAGTGCTCAATATAAAACTTAACAATAAACCTGGAAAATATAAAATGTAGCGTGAGGCTCGCCGGCTCACGACAGAGAGCGATCAAGAGAGTGACGCGGCAGGCAACCCGTGACACGTAATAAATTGTACAAGCCTGCAAATGACGTTTATGTGGTCCTCTTTACATTATCCTGTGTATAAAGGTCAGAACTCAGCGGAATCCTGACAAATGCCCATGGGATGATTGCAGATCTTTCGGAAAGGGTACACGGATGAATGGAACGACAAATGGTGGAAGTGGTCACGTTCCGCCGACCACCGCTAACTGTTTACGTGGTCCTACCGTCCTTGTTATCCAATTTTAAAAATTGTAAAGTATTTTATACCTAAACGTTTTCTGTGAAATTGTTGCAAAAAAATACCGTCTGAGATGAATTAATTATTTTTTAATTAACTGAAATTTACAATATTTCAAGTCTTTGGCATCTGATCTTTGCAGAATTTTCTACTAATTAATAAGGCTCAATCGTTAATAATAATATCTTACCTAAAATATTTTTTTACTGAGCATTCCGTTCCAACAATTACATGAAAGTTAAAATGGAATAAAGCACTTTAATCTGAAAGTTCTCAGCTGTAGCCCGTATTATTCTTTTGAAAAGAAGCGAGAGGAATTGTGTTCTGGTGGCTGGCAATAGAAGTGATTTTGGTTTGTCCCGGGCAGTGTTTAACAAGCGATCTTGAGGCCACGGCGATTGCACTCGTCGGCAGAACGACTGCTAGTCTTCCAGTTACGTGGCCACACTGGGAGCCATTTACTCAAATGAATATTTCGCCGCATAATCCGCTCATAAATAATATTATCACTGAATCCTGTCTAGCTTTTGATGTTCGTCCGCTCGTGTGTTTGGCAACACTCCAAAATATTTTCCGAACCATTAAACTGATTATTATAACATCACTGCGCGCGAAAATCTTCGTCTGACCAAAATATAATTTCTGACAAAAACATGGCAGTCGTTAAATATAATAAAATTGTTGGTGAAGTTCAAACGGAACCACAGAACAAGAGCTTGTTTTACTTGGCGTTGGTTAAAAAGTTATGGCTCATGGCTCGGTTGAGATAATTTCACCGCGCACTAACTACTGCCAAGTTGTTTAGGGCTCGAGACGAAGAAAGATTATCTTGCAGTGCGGCAATTTTGTAAGTTCCGGGTAAATGTGATGGTACTGCCGGGAGAACAATGTATTACTAACTTAATTAAGATAACGTGCATCACTTAGACTGATATTGTTCTTTTATTTCTTATTGCTGTTTGAGTATGATGTAGTACTTTATGTTTATTTTAGTGGCCCCTGGAATAGCGAGAAAATTAAAGGGTACACATTAAAAGCATCACTAGTTGAAATGTTAACTTTAAAGTTTAAATAACTAGATTCTTTCGGTTTTCTACACCATTAAACTTCCTCGTTGCATATGAGCTTCTGGTACTTTCACGCTAAGAGGCCTACCTGTGTCTACATACAGGCACTTATGCACGAGACGTCGAGACACATGTTTATAGGCACCTATACACGCGAGTCCACGTCTGGCACTCAGATCGAGACCAGCATGCAGTGGTCACCCGGGGCGGTTTTAATCATTCACACACGTCTCACTTAGTTTCGCTCCAGTCAACAAACCGCTAACCGCCTCCTGGCTTCAAAGTCAAGGCAGCTTTGTTTCTCCCTCGGTGTGATTTCTATGATACGTCTAATAAATAACAAGCTTCCAAAGGCTCAGTGCCGACAGGAGCGTAAAGCTAGTTATATCTAAGGGTGTTTGCGGGACGTAAATCCGTTGGTTGTCAGTCTATATCCGGTGAAGTTTGGAACGAGCTGATTCATCATCATCATCATCTGCTTAACCTTTCCCAACTATGTTGGATTTGGCTTCTGTCTAACCGAATGCAGCTGAATACTAGTATTTTACACAAAGGGACTGCCTATCTGCCCTCCACTACCCAGTTAGTATTGGGTACCCCTTTGTTAGACAGGTTGTCATAGTTTCGTGCCACTGATTACCTATTAAGACTGTCAAATATCTACAAATGACAGCTGATGGGACCAATGGCTTTCCGAGGCACGGAGAAAACTCGGGTAACCTTTCCACAGACCAAACTAGGCAAGCGCAGCTTAACCTGAAGTTTTATTGGAGCGGCTGTTTGCGAAAGAGACATTTTGCGACTGAGCCTTATTATCTAGCCACTAACTCCTCTGGAACAAATTGACTGTTGGGTGTATAAAGCAAAAGGAGAACCGTCAATGCATCATCATATTATTATTCTCCCGCCTTTTTCTCAATTTATTGGCACTAGTGACCCGCCCCTGCTTCGCACAGGTGGAATGTGCGACGTATAAACCTTCCTCTTAAATCACTCTATCTATTAAAAAAACCAGCATCAAAATCCGTTGCGTAGTTTTAAAGATCTAAGTATGGACAGACAGCGGGAAGCGACTTTGTTTTATACTATGTTAGTGATTAGCGCAGCATGACTTCTTGTTCCGTACTTTACGTAAATACAATTTCAAGTTTCAAGACACCTCTATAGTGATTATAATGGTCCTTCTGTCACCATAATATTTATAGGGACAAACGCGTCGAACTGCGACAAATGCACCGCCTTCTGCCGCCCCATTGCACACGACATACGCCCGTAAAGATTTATTCCATGTTTATTATTGACTGAGTTCGGCATTTCTACAAGTTTTAGCGGATATATAAGGTCCAATTAAAATAGGTGGACAAATTTTAGCACAGCGTTCAGTACGCCTAAACAAAGATTTCTAACCAAAAAAAAACACTAGATAAAGTGATTTTATTTTGACTTAAATTAATAAATTGCCGGCATTCTAGAACAAACTCGTCCTGTAGGAGTAGGTACTTAAATGCGTTTTTCTTATTATTATTTTTACCATGCCTTTAATATGGTGGTCTGAATGATTTCTATTTTGTCCACCTATTTTAATGGGACCTTATATACTATAAGACCAGTGCAATAACTCTGTTAGGTCGTGCTTTTAGAATACCTGGGAATATTGAAACTTAAACTTAATCAATTTCACACGTAGTTTCAAATTAAGCCCTGTTATTAATACAACTTAATTAATGGTTAGTTAGGACTGGGCGTGAAAACCTGAGATCCATTACAGCTCAACTATTATTCAGTATCGCGTGTACACTAATTTATCTCAAACGAAGTGTGATGAAGCGACTTAAGCCCCGTCTACCAGCCCTCGTTCAATTACGCAAGTTATTGCCGCGCTAATTCCAACGTAAACATTTAACGTAATATCATAAACAAACACGCGCGTATCATAAGTTCCATATAACGTGAACCTCGACGAGGCGAGGAGCTTCCCTGTTTACTTATGAGAAAAGAAAAACATTGACGTTATTGGCAACGAGGCTCAAGTGTCGGGGAACTTGGGACAAACTTCTTACGACAGCCATACTTTTTACTTTTAGTAATAACCTAACAGTATTCAGCATTATGTCTCAAATATGCTATGATGCGGATGAACAGTGTTTGTTTCAGGACAGGCGTTTTTATACTGATATTCTCATAAAAGTGATTTCATTTCACGATACCTAGGTATTATGAAAAATATTTTCATAAGGCAGCGAAGTGTACCGATTCAGCGCAGTTGTTTGAGACCATTAGTGTAGCGAGTTTGGCGCGCAAATCCCCCGCGCTCAACGCTTATTGCTTTTTACCAAGCAAGCAAAGGGCTTATTGCGCAGCCACTTACATGCCAGCCAGTACGACATTGAATGAACCTACAGATACGTACAGTTTCATGTCTCTTCATGCTTCATAAATTGTGGCCACACTTGAGTTTTATAGACTTAAATCGAATCTGTGGTTTTCTCAGCAAATGTTGGTTCTTCAAGACAGATTTATTGAAGAAAATATTGGTAGAAGTTGCGTTTAGGTACTTAAAAGATAAATTTTATCAAAGGGTGAGCTTTCAATAAGTTCGAGTGAGATATATGAGTTGGGTGTTCGGAGATCGATAACAATTGATGTACTAATTTGCTTAAGGCTTAATCGCCACGGAGCGAAGGGACGGTAAGTGGGTACATAAACAGTAATCCATTTTGTATGTTTACCGAAGACTCGGTTATGAATTTCATTGGGTTAGAATTAACGTTTGTTTTCTCATTAACACAATAATTGACTGTTTGAAAAATCATTTGGAATTTCCGGAAGATTTTTCAATGTAGCTTAGAATTTAATGAAAAACCATTACGACTTTGATCGTACGTATTACTGTTTAGGATAAACGCGAGTACTAAACTAATCACAGAGAAATTACAGACTAATGTTTACCTAACACTAAATAAATTAATATTGGAAAACTAATAGTAACTTTTACTTTGATCAGAATCTAAAGTATCAAGAAACTTATAAAATCAACGTTAAGGGACGCTTGAAGGATATTTATTTAAAAAAACTAATTGGTATAAATTTTACAAGAAGGTTTGAATGCCATACCCTATTATTACAATATTTAACACTATCGAATATTTTGACCTTATTTTTTTTTTTTTTTTGAATGGAACTAGCTGTTGCCCGCAACCTACGGCCGCGTCCGACTGCTGGGCAAAGGCTCCTAGGTCTTTAGAAAAATCGATCCAGCCGTTGTTTCGTAGATTAGCCGGAACAGACAGACAACAACAAAAAATATTGTTTTAATTGCCGAATAATGTGTTTGTGATATGCTTTAGAGCAGCGGTGGCCCAGTGGTGTCGGCCCCGACTTACGAACAGTAGGTCGTGGGTTCGAACCCAGGCAGGCGCATTACTTTGTGTAATTTATTTCATCACCGCTGCTCTCAAAACGGTGAAGGAAAACATCGTGAGGAAACCGGCATGTCTTAGAACCAAAAAATTCGAAGACATGTGACATCTGCCAATCCGCACTGGGCCCGCGTGGTGGATTATAGCCCATCCCTCTCCTAGAGAGGAGGCCTGAGTCCCTGCAGTGGGAACATTTAACAACCATCACTCTTTGGGCATCCACCACCGACTCTCTAAGCCCGCCCTAATTATCACTTCAATCAACATTGAAGGCTTTTCAGGATGACCTGAACAGCGCCTCTGCCGCTGCAATAAGCGTGGCTACCTACTGGGCCCAAACCGTATGAAGTAGAATCGATACGAAAAGAAGAAGAAGGCTGATGATGATGATGATGATGATGATATGCTTTCATATTCAGTAAAAGGCTGTTTTTGACACTTACATTTTATTTATTTGTATAGATAATAACAATATTTGAGGTTAACATAGTATAATATCACGCCCGTATCACCGATGGGTTAGGTAGTGGCGAGCTATCGTACACCGTCATCTCACCTGTTGTGTTGTTTATTCGCAATTTAAGGTTATCTGTTTACAAATAGATGCTTTAACTTCCAAGCAAAGGCTACAGACCTAGTCTTATATTTTTAATAGTTTCAAAAGGCAGTTTCGGTCATAGCTGTCTGGTAGATCGTCCGATGTGCTCCACGTTTCACGGTCGCGTGGCTCCTTTGTCTCGGCCAGTAATGAAGATTGGCGGCTAGTGGCGCTGCCCGGTGCCCGCGTCGCGTCGCTGGAACCGATGGATCTTTGTCAGGACTTGCGAGGAGGTAGCTGTCAACAGGAAACAGTAGCAGTTTTTGTTTCTTTGTTAAATGGTCCGAAGGCTTTTCATCACATAAGTATAAATAAGTGGAAGTTTGTAAAATTAGCATTAGGCTCTGATTACACCGCGATTGTGAAAAATGTGTAGGTTCTTATTCATCATTTGTTTTGCATAAGTATATCTACCTACTTATGAGAGTTCTTAACTTCTTACTCATACTTATTCTACAATATTTATTTTGTAAATATGTGCTCATGAATTATTCTACACAATTCCAACGATTTACTTACTTTTTTAACGTTGCTTCGTTTTATACCAGAATATAATATGAACATCAGGAGTAGGTACTGTGTAGTTCAAAGGGACCTCTTCTCAAAATATTTTTACCGTTTCTATGGAGACCCTTCAACATCGAAAGAGGCATCTCACTGACGTTGCGGAAATGAAAGCGATACCGTCCAGTTGTCATGACACCCTGGTACCAGTTGTATAGTCGAGTTACGTCACAGGCGTGCCGGGATCGCAATTCCGCGGGATTAATGACGTCATCAACAAGAATGGCCTACTAAACAACTTGCAAGACCCGAATTCTCGGCGTATACGGGCAATTTTATACCATTATTTGTCATTTTGATTTGTCGTTGAGTTTTTGATGCGAAAAGTAATACGAATGGCTCCTTTCTTCATGTTTTATTGGTGTAATCCCCTGGGCCGGGTAAGCTCGCCTCGCCACGTTCTTTAGTACTTAGCGCGGCTGAGGCAAACCACCGTACGAATTACGATGTTACATGTGTACAGAACAGTCTATAATAATATGTATTAGTATGTTCTTATTTATGTATATCAATTTATATTACACTAGCTGATGCCCGCGGCTTCACCCGCGTGGATGTCGTTCAAATTATATACTAAAACCTTCCTCTTGAATCACTCTATCTATTAAAAAAAACCGCATCAAAATCCGTTGCGTAGTTTTAAAGATTTAAGCATACAGACAAACAAACAAATAAACAAACAAACAGACGCGACTTTGTTTTATACTATGTAAGGATAATGGTTTTCTCCTTATTATTATTTTTTGTACTCTACCACAGTGCTGTCTTATTTGACCCTAAGGTTGACTGGTAGAGAATGCCTTGTGGCATTAAGTCCGCCTATGTACCACTCTTGTGCATGAAGTTTAAATAAATAAATAACAGTGAATAGGTTTGGAAAATTAATGCTGCATTATTGTTAACTTAGACATTTACCTAAAAAATCTAAAACTATGCTACGCTACTACTATACTTATTTGTTATGAATGGAAGAAGAAAACCCGTGCTGCGCCAACCCCAAATAGAATGGGATAATGGCAGGAAGATGACGATGATTTGTAATGAAAAAATGTTTTGGTTATACGACGTCTTAAGGCGTGGTTGCAGACGTTGCAGTACTGTTTTTATGAACGCACGACCTCACCCCCTGCACTGCCCGGCGAGCGATATAATGCCTTGACTGTTTTTTCTTCTTGGAGAAAAATTATAAAGAAATTATACAATATGTTTTCAACATTTACTTCAGAATAAAAAGTTCTATCTACTGATATATAACTTTCATATAAATTCATGATGAAATGTCTTAGCAGTACACGTTTTAAATTGTGATTTAGAGTCATGTTTAATAAAAAAAATGATGGAGTCGATCATTCTAAATCGCGTTTCTATCTTTACGATTTACTCGAGAGTATGTTCAATTTTTATGTAATGATTTTTATTTATTAAAAAACTCATATTTAGTTCGATTTTCAAGTGTCAAAAATCTTAAAAAGAACTGCCTTAAACATTGCCAGTTTTCTTACGTGTTTTTGATTTTGTGGCAAAAATGATGAAATCCAAACTTCCCCAGTCTAAGCGTGATAAGAACCTCACCATAGTGCAAATGTATGAATTTTTCAGAACTCGCTCATCTCACGGAGTTTTGATCCTTTTCGGCATGTTTTCAGGGTGCTGAAAAGAAGTGGTGTTGAAAGTGTCGAGTCTCTTAATTCAAAAACGTGTGGCACTCGGAGACTGCCGCGGTAAATCTATTGCATAGCATTTTTTATCAACTTATGCAATAATAGATATAAATAATTAGGTATTAATAGTGTAATTACACACCAAAATAATTATTCATTCAAAAAATTTGAACAAAAATAACGATATTAAGAGTTTGATCTTCGAATTTCGCGCGATGTACATTATATAAATCAAAACTAACCTTCATAGACTAAGTAAGCTAGTAAGAAACTCTATGACAGAAAATTTTAAAGAAAAAGTATTGACAGCCTGACGTAAGTGTCATAACATTGAAAAATATGAAAATTATTTATTTTATTTTAGATATTTTATAAGAAAACGAATCGTTTTAGACCGATTCGCAGAATAGTAATGCAAAAACCAATAAAACTTATGATAGATGCGTACTAATAATAAAATGAATGTTTATAGAGTACTCACTCCTCACTAATTTTCTTTCACTATTTTTTCGTGACTTTCTTCATTAATAAATGCACTTTGTTTATTCATATTTAAAACACTTTGTACACAAATTATACGAGTAAGAATATTTTAGAAGGAGAAAGCAGAGAGACAAAACAGAAAAACTTTACACCTTTACACGTGAGGTTATAAATTATTTAATTTGACAACCTCAGTTGACAACCTTGTTATTTTCCGTAACCATAGCAACCTGGTTGAATCTTGAACTGAATATTTTTGTTAGGAAATCTCTGGATTCGCTCTCCACGCTCAACTCAACCCAAGGCCCGCGATAGAATCTATGCAATAGATTAAAAATATTTTTGTCGAACTGTTAACACGAACTGCTAGAAAGAAGCCGACCCCAACATATTCGACTGGCCTGTTGGTCTAGTGGTTAGTGACCCTAACTGCTATGCCGGAGGTCGTGGGTTCGATTCCCACCCAGGACAAATGTTTGTGTGATGAGCACGATCATTTGTTCTGTGTCTGGGTGTAATTTATCTATAATATGTATGTATTTAGAAATATATAAGTATGTTTATCAGTTGTCTAGTACCCATAACACAAGCTCTGCTTAGCTTGGGACTAGATGGCGTTGTGTGATAGTTGTGGAATATTATTATTAACATACATAGTTGAGAAAAAACTAGGCAGATGATGATATTATCACCAACCATTGAAAGGTCTGTAAAGAAAATCTATGCCAATTAAATTTAAGTAGCGGTACTATTTGTAGCATACACACATAATATACGTAGCATAGACTAAACCGTAATCTGTTTAGTCTATACTCTATTCAAATAAACATTTACCAGAAACCGTGTAGAAAGTGTAATCTAACCCGCTACTATTTATATTATCCCTGATGAGGAATTAAATGCAAGGCGGAGCCGCTAGTTAGACAAACAACTAAATATCAACATTATTTTCCCCTTCAAACGACTAGAAAAAGGTTGTCCAAAAGGATTGATGTAAAACAACGTGAAATATAATTCAATTTCATTCGCCACGAAACACAATCCCCAGATTGCATCAAAAGCGATTACTGGTAATCTAAACCGAAAGCAAACAACTTTGTATTGGTGCAGACTGGAGAGATTCCACGAGACAATAAAACAGCGCGGCTCGTCCCGTGTTCCCGGGCGACGCGGCGCAAGTGACGGACGGCCGGCGATTACACACCCGCCCGGAATAATAGCGAGTGTCGCGTACTACCCACCATTTATTTGATTGTGCTCCTACTAGTCTGCGGGCTGACTAATGTTGCTGAGCGTGTCACTACACGCTCGTAATGCTTCCTTGTCGTACAATGGTCTTTGTTACGACGAATTCGTTGAAGGAAGAACGTCGGTTCTCTCGATTGTCATTAATGAGCTTTTAGGGTTGGATTCTTTGATGTTCCAATTTGTTCTAAAGACGTAAATACCAATCATTGATTACAGCGCTGTAGGTACAGTCAACCACAAAAAGATGTACACACGGAAAAGGAACCATTTTATAGTCTACAGCCGTATGTAAAGTTAGAAAGTATAGACATTTATCATAATGTGTCCGCCTATAGATTGGCTGAATGGCTGATTGTAATAAGTATCACGACGATGACGACGACGATGACGATGATGTCACTAGTGCACATAATATGTAGTATGTTTTCATTTCCTGTTATAATTATGAAATTATAATTAGATGTCATGATTTGGTAACCCAAGTGAAAGGCTGTTAGAGAGCGTATCGCTGTCGCTCTCGTTAACTTGTTGTGCCGCAATATCTTCATAACGGACGCTAATGATTTAGCGACACCTGTCTGCGCTCCTTGTCACGAGCCGTTACCTACCCTGCCCACCCTGCCACCCCGCGCTACCGTGATGTATGGGCCTCTACCTTGTATTTGTTTCTACAAGGAACATTCATCAACCGGAATGATCGCGAGGCGAATGAATACCACTTACAAGGAATTGCTTTCCCGGATTATTCCTTTTTTGATGAAGTTCTTTGTATTCTGCGTTGGAATAGTTGTTTTAAGAACAACAGACTGTGCAACTGTTGTTTTCTGATAGATGGATGAATAGTAACTGTTCACGTTATTTCAGTACTACAACACAAATCTACGTAAGTAAAGAAGTAAATGTTATTAGATATCTACATAATTAAAGTCCATTTGAAAGCGGGTGCCGGTCCCATCAGATTTATCCAATTTTCATTTTCCAGGAGTCATTCATATAATTTGGAAATAACGAGCGTTTCAGCTTAATATCAATTTACATATTCATAAAATTTGCTTAGAGCACACAAAATAACGCTTTTAGTACCGATGGGAACCCGAGCAGGACTAGGAGCGCAGCAATCTGTCATTGTCTGCGGTGTGAAGCTGGCGCTGCAAATGCCTGTCCATGGAGATTCCGCCGCCGTCGGTTCCCAGCCATTTGCATACCGGGCCCACTCACTGGCATGGCGAAATGACTCGCCTAACTAGATACACAGCTTCCTATGAATAATTCCGTGCCTGGAAAATGGAGAAAGTTGATTTTATCATCGTCATCCTGAGATTACTATCTTGTCAGTTGTTGTTTTTAAACATACCTCTGTTAGTGCATGCATTATCTTTTCTCTTCTATAAATATCTACGTATTTTTTTTTTATTTTTTTTATTAGCCCATATTGTCCCACTGCTGAGCAAAGGCCTCCCCCATAGTCTTCCACTCTTCTCTCTGTGCGGTTTTCTCCGGCCAATCTCGCGCAAAAGCCTCTAAGTCGTCACGCCAGCGTTTTCTAGGCCTCCCTCGGCGACGACGCCCGTCTTCTGGCACCCACTGCATGATGACTTTAGCCCATCGGTCCTGGTGCATTCTGCAGACATGGCCCGCCCAATCCCACTTCAACCCAGCAGTTTTGTTGCCCACATCAGCGATTCCTGTTTTTGAGCGTATTGTGGTATTTCAAATTCTGTCGCTGAGCTTAATACCCAATATACTACGTTCCATCGCTCTTTGGCAAACCTTGAGTTTGGACTTTTGTGACTCGGTCAGGGACCAAGTTTGAGCACCGTAGGTCAGAATGGGCAGAATGCACATGTCGATGAGTTTACGCTTCAGGGATAGAGGTAGGTCACCCTTCATTAGCGACTTCATGGACCAGTAGCTCTTCCAGGCGTTTTCGACTCGGCGGTCGATTTCTTTGTCTTGCCTGTTTTCGAAGGAAACTAGCTGGCCCAAATAAATGTACTCATCGACGTAGTGGATTTCTTGCCCATCTAACTCAATCCTACTTTTTGTGTTGTTGGTCATCACTTTAGTTTTGGACCGATTCATCATTAGTCCAACCTCAAGGCTTGCTGTGCTCAGGTCTTGGAGCATCTGTTGCAACTCGGCAGCAGTCGGCGCAAATAAGATAATATCATCAGCGAAACGAAGGTTGGTGAGTTTTTTGCAACCGACTGTTATGCCATTACTGGACCATATATCTGATAGGTTCTTGAATACTTCTTCAAGAGTGCTCGTAAACAGTATGGGGGAGAGCGGGTCACCCTGCTTCACGCCTTTATTACGTATAATATAATAGTAATATCTACGTATATCTCTTGAAAATACTACACATAGAATAGAACCCATGTCATTTTAGAAAGGAAACATGCAAAACAGATCTGAATGACGAACCTTTTTAGTCGTATCACTTGAATTGAAGCGATCCTCCGTCCCGCATGGCTTCCGCGATGGCCATCGCTCTCGTATCTACATACCAGGATAACAGAGTAGACGGCACTTTCGTATAAGTAAGGGAAACAAATATCATTCGGTCCCCAGCGGCGCGCGGCGCGCGGCGGGCTGCTCCTGAGGGTCGCGTTCATAAATAATTTAGTTTGTGCCGCCAACCGTGTAACCAGAGATGTGGTGTGGGACGTGCCGACCTGCACACTCCTGATTCATACTACTTACTGCTACATTAACATTTATTACAAGTGCTCCGATGAGGATACTATGTACTTTACCTTTGTTCGATACCAAAAGAAGGGCACAGGAAAAAAAGGAGCTCATTAACATTCTCATTGTTTCGAGTAATCAAAGGATTAAACCTAAAATTTCAATTTCTACACTTACACCTCTACTGGAATTTGATTTATACATTATATAAAAAGGAACAGTATATATTTAACCTAATAGGTTATTATTTTATGACATTGGGTTGCTAAATAAATAATAGTTTGACCTTTAAGTGCCTAACTCCTTAATGTAACTGGCAAGAAGGTGCTCATTTGTCACAATGATCTCCTTTTTACATTTTACATATAAAATGGTGATCATAAACAATGTCTAATATACCTATAATCTGTTTTTCCTGTTTAAACACTAATGAAATAAAACACATATTAATTGGCATGAAATTTAATTTATGGGATAAATTCGTGTAAATATAATACTTTCAGGGGAACAAAACTTTTTTAAGTCCTGAAGGTCACTATATTTTTCAGCAGAAATTGGCAATTTGTCTTTACACAACCTTCCAGGCAAAATGAATTCGTTTCTGAAGGGAAGCTTATCTGACAGCTGTCACTTGTATGGCAAAAAAATTAAGATGGCCGACTATGAGCGCGTTCTTTGTTACAACCGCTGCGATCAGCCTGTTCTAGCGTGGTTTCATAGCTAATGGGCACCTTTTTACTTGGTATAGAATGTAATGAGCGCGTTTTATTCTAAAGTAGATTTTTTTTCATTGAACTTTACGTAAAATCAGCCCCTTTTATCATGTTTAAAATATCGTGCTCTGATTGGCCATAGAAAAACGAAGTAAATGGTACAGTTAATTCAAAAAAGGCAAAATTGTCAATGAGCTCCTTTTTTTCCTGTACCCTTATGTTTCTTGAATATAAGTTTACGTTATCAACATTCAAGCTCTCTTACACCCGTATTTATAATCAAGTTAAAGTAATTACTTGATCTTAAGACGCAGTTAACGGGGGAACCGTAAAAACGACCTGTTTTTCGTCGCAGAGTTAGCCGTATTGCTACTTATTACAATTCCAAAAAAAATACAGTGTATAGTCAAATGAGTAGGTAAAAGACTTATGCAAAAATATTTTCTAAAAGTAATCAAGAACCTCGAAAAAAAAATCACAAAATCACAAAAAAATCATTTCGTCTCGAAATGCTCAATATTTTGAGTGACAACTGTTATTTATTTTTTTACTATCAGAAAGGAAATTTAACCAACTAAAGACATGTAAAAATATTTTAACATTACAGCGTATTTTTTTTTTTAATAAATTAAATCTGCGAACTATCGTTCATTTTGGCAGTCACGAGCATCAAACGCATCGCCATTTTCAACCTTATTTGTTTAGGCGATGAGTTAAACGCGCGCTCAAGGTCGCGGGCAGCTAATGTCGCCTTAAGTAATTACTTATGCAAACATTTTTATGCAATGGGCAAGAATTTAAACGAAGTTAGAACCGTCAATGAAAGTTCCTTGATAGTTCTAACATCAAGGAATTAGTAAAAATCGTATCTTAAACAATGACTTTTACTCAAGTAATCACTATGTCTTGTTTATAGATACGGGTGTTAGTGTTAACCTTTGCCTATGAGTTTGGAAATTACGGACATGCCTTTTATAAAATCCTGTCGGAATTCAGAAAATACTGACCTTAATTCGGACATTTTATTCAAATCTATATCTGAATCAGACGGACCCTACTCAGTTTTGAAGGATAACAGAAATAGCTTTGTAACCTTAATCAATTTCTGCTTTGTAACTTTCACATGAATATACATTCTCGTTCCTGCTATGCGGCCTTTATTCCCTTTTAAAATTCTGAATGGAAATCGCGCGTGCAAAAGTTTCGTTCTACATACGAGGGCGGGTCAATAAGTCCGTGACTTTTTGAATCAAACACAGGTTTTCGGATACGTTCTATTTTTATTTTTCAACGTACTCTCCTTTGTGCTATAAACACTTTGTCCTACGTTTCTCCAATTTTTTTATCCCTTCCAAAAAATAAGATTTGTCGAAGTCATCAAAATGGCTATTTGTTTGTGAGATGATTTCATCATTGGAGTCAAATCCCATTCCACCAAGCCATTTCTTCAAGTTTGGGAACAGGAAATAGTCAGTCGGGGCTAAATCCGGAGAATAGGGCGGATGAGGGAGCAATTCGTAGCACAATTCATGAATTTTTGACATGGAAACTGCACATGTGTGCACCCTTGCATTGTCCTGGTGGAAAAGAACCGCGGCACCCATCTTGCGGAAAGCTTTTTCATACCCAAGTGATCATTTAAAATTGTAACCACTGAGCCATGCGAGATGCTTATGGCTTGCACAATCTCTCTCACTTTCAATCTGCGATCGGCCAACACCAAATCGTGATTTTTTTTTATTGTTTCGGGTATAGAGACTTCAACTGGGTGTCCAGAACGTTCGACATCTTCCGTGCTTGTACGGCCGCAACAAAGTTCTGTGAACCACTTCTTTACCAATGAAATTGGTGGTGCAGAGTCCCCATAGTGTTTATCAAGCCTAGCTTTGGTTTGAGTGATGGTTTTTTTCCTCAAAAAATAATGCTCAATGAGCACACGAAATTCACTTTTTTTCCATTTTCTTCTCAAAGTACGCGGCAGTCTGCTATCAATGGCTGTCAAAGACAAACTTATAGACGCTGCTTGTTCAAATTTTGACAGAAGTCACCTGATAGTAGCCTGTTGACAGCAGCAGTGTTGCCCTTTCAGTTAAAACACAAGAAATTAAAAAAGTCACGGACTTATTGACCCGCCCTCGTAAATCAGTAGAGTTTGAACGGCTGGTATATTGCGATCGGATCCCGGCGCACACACGTAACTTTGTGGCTTCGCACACCTACGCGTTGCTCAGCTATTCCTGCCCTCCCTAAAGCGTCCCGACTTGATTAAAGTAGGACTAAAAATGCTCTTCGAATTCCTGTTCAGGTACTGAGGCCTTATATGTTAACGTCCTACTAGTGTTACCTGGTTGCGTCAAATGAACACAGCGGATAAGAAGAACGCTCTATCTATCCTTAATTGCTATGCTGTCCACATGACAACAGACCATTTTGTAACCATTTCACACTATGAGCTCCAAATATATTCCAATCGGTATGAAGCTTTAACAAATACCTACGGCTAAATTATTAGCGGCCGATAAACGGATCAGTTAACCACAAGTCGGAATAAATTGACAAGTACCAGTATATGCATAGCACAATCAGCCTATAATATTCCCAGTTCCACACACTGCCGGAACACAAACATCCTCTATGAGGGGGAGTGGGCTATAATCCACCACGCGGGTTGGTAGATGCCACCTTTCTTCGATTTTTTGGTCATGCCGGTTTCCTTACAATGTTTTCCTTCACTGTTTTAAGACCAGACGGGATAAAATTAATTACACAAAGTCAAACGCGTTCGGTTCGAACCACAGATAACAGAAACAACAGGAGATATGCCCTTTAGCCGAAAATGTTTAGGAACCTGTGTCGTCAGTTCACACATGCAGAGCAGTAAAAACAATAGATATACGCTGTCGCGCACACATCCGCATTTCTTAAAACATCACGTACTACACAATCAATTATAAACCTTATCCCTTCAGACACAGCGTGTATTTACCATGCACCGTACAATGTACATAGTACATTTTGATTTACGTAGACACTAGTGATTGACTAAATCAAAAAGTTATCGATTCTTCTATTTATTCTTCTACTAAAGCTTTTATGGGGTACTGAAAATAAAATAAATAAAAAACGATAAAATACACTTATATTTTTCATACAATACTTTTTTACATTTTATCGGTTATTTAATGCCCGAATGCTGAACCTGTTACCTATATTCCCATTAGCTATTGATTTAATAAAAGATAACTCGAGTAATCAATGAATATTACCTTTTTATTCAGTCAATAGTAAGCAATAAAAAGTACCTACATTCTATTTTCAGTATTGTTTACAATAATAAGAAAGCGTAATAAGTAATACAAGCGTTGTTATTTGTATCTATATTAACTTTTGTTGTTTGTAAATTTATATTTTACTAGCTGATACCCGCGGTTTTTTTCCGCGTGGATGTCGATTATCGCGACTAAAAGTAATATATTAATCTCCCACTTTCAAGCCCTTTTTTATTTTGAAGGTTGGGAAATCAATAAATGACTCCTCCCGCTCTGGGCAGAACGTTAGGGAGTGTAAGACTTCTACTGACTAGAAACCACCCATGTTCCTTGTTAGCCCTTTGTGTTGAAGCCGCGGTATCGCTTTCAACCCCTTACAACCATTTTTTCGCACTAAAAAGTACCTAGGCTATATCCTTTCTCAGGCTATATATTATTATAATATATTATATGTGTACCAAATTTCATTTAAATCGGTTCAGTAGTTTTGGTGTGAAAGCTCGACAGTCAGACAGACAGACAGAGTTACTTTCGCATAATCTATATAAATAAAAAGAGAAGTCCTGACTGACTGACTGACTGACTGATTCATCAACGCCCAGCCCAAACTCTTGGACCTAGAAAGCTGAAATTTTGCACAGAGGTTCCCTTTATAGTGTAGACAAGGAATAAGGAAGGATTTTTCGAAATTCAACCCCTAAGAGATTTAAATAGGGGATGAAAGTTTGTATGGAAAATCGACATTATCACGCGGGCGAAGCCGCTGGCAAAAGCTAGTATATAATATTAGTAAGGATAATAGTAAGGATTAGTCAATACATAATTATTTTAAGTAGTAGTAAAGAATATTGGTTTTTCTTATCTACATTTACGACAACTCTCAGTAATGCCATAAAATACGCAGTTCCTTACACTATAGTAACAAATTGTGTCTACAATAATTAATTGTATCATGCATATTCGTACTAAGCAGGATCATCGTATAAAATATCGACAACCACAAACATCACATCTCTAGCTGTCAAAAACTGACAGCGGCCGCTTTTCGAAAATATTGTGTGAGTGAGAGTATCAGTAAAGCACCTATCCATTGCGCTATTAGATCAGCCGATTCACTGGTCGATTTGTACTAAGCAAGCAATGATTTTTGTTCCTATTGAAAACAATTGATTTGATTTTTCATCATGTTTCTCGTACCACGAAGTAATGTTTTAATGAATTTAATATGAAAAACATTAATGTTATAGTACTTACGCGTGAAATGAGATACAATCTTTTGTGTAATTCACAATACAGCTATGATTTTCACAAACATTCACTGAACAACGCGGCATTTTGTAAAAAATCACGAGCAGTGAAGACGTCGCAAGTTGGCATTCGACTCATTATTGAAAGTGACATCCTGCCGCGTCGCGGCCACATGAGTTCGCATGTACCACGCCTCCTTGCCATATCTCCTGTTGTTTCTGTTATCTATGGTTCGAACCCACGAATTAATGCTCGTAAGTCAGGGCCGCCACCACTGGACCACCGCTGCTCTCGCTGAAACGCTACGTGTTAATCATGCAGCCACTAACTGAGGCTGGTAGGCCGCTAACGAGCCCCTCATTACCACGAGCCCTGAGCCCCCTGACGCGACCGGACAACGGCTTTGTAACACTACCCAATTGTATTATTTATCACCTCGCTAAAATAGTGAATATAGCTGGTTGAAGTTGTCAAAGTTCTTGTGACGGATTTTTTTTAACAACTTTCAAATTGGTGATGGAGTCTGTTTTCGCCGTTCAAATCAGCAAATATTTTTCATTATGTGTATTATTTGTTTGTACAAATTTATATTTTGTACACCAACCAAGTGATAAATAAGTAAACGCCAACCAAACTTCAAACGCCAAATTGGAATTTTGTTAGTCATCAATACCAATGATTGGGTTATTTGTTGATCAAGTTTCTGCAATCCTTTTTGCCGATTAACGGGATCAAGATGTATTCTTATAAGCTCCCGTAGAACGTAGTAAGAACTTAAACCTGCCATTCAATTGAAACGAGTGATTTATCAGAAGTTATTATGGATTGAGGGTCCCGAAATCTAATGGTCCGTCTCCTATACTGTTAAGCTGTAAAAATCTTTTAGCCAGATTAGTATCACAGATTCGATATTTTCCCCAAATCTCGACTGTGATTTCATTTGCAATTCGTTTAGCCCATTTTTGGAAGAGGCTTTCAATAATGAAGTTCATTATTGCCAATTCACATGCAAAGTCCCGGTGCCTATTGAAAAATATTAAGTATCTGATTTGCGATAGAAATTCCTTTTCGAAATCGCGTCTGCTAAAAACCGTCCTGTATCCTGTATCGGATATCTTATTCATTTTGATTCTTTCGTTACAATATAACTTGAAACTACTTGAAAGTCTTTCAGTACCTATAGTTAACCAATTGATATAAGTAGTGGCCAAATAAGGCGTAGGTATTACCTGATCAAGACAGCAAAAAAACTTACCTATGGACCTTTTCTTAAATACTAATTGAATTGTGACCAACCTTCCGTTCCATTGCTCTAAATACTCAGCTATTAAGTGGTTCAACTTCACGATGCTTTTATGTAAATGAAAAGTTACTTTCGCTGTTATTGTGTTTGTATATCAAAAGAACTTTAATACCGCTCCGCCGCCGCCGTGAAGAACCTTTGAAACAAATGTAAATTACATAAATTGTTATTAAATGTTTTTGTCGACGGAATGTTCAGCTTTATGAAAATTTTATGAAATGCAGATCGTCGGTGGCGGAAATGCGGGCTGCGACTTCCATATTTATATTTGAGTCGAGAGCGGTCTAAACATGGACACTATTGTCCTGCCGCGATGGAACGCTGCGATTGTGCAAACAACTCACACGTTTACCTTTCCGCATACGAGCTAACACCACTGAACCTTAAACAAATCGGCACAACGTTCAAATTCCACCAAGCGGAATACATTGACATTTCCTCTACATGTTCTAGCGTTAGCTTAAACTAGACTTTACGTAACACAGTTAAAGTTTATTTTACCATACATATTCGGTAATCCAGGTAATGCTACGACTCTACGACCCATTCAGTATTTAGGTTTATCTCAAAGACAACTGTATTTCAGGGGAATACCGCTCTGTGCATGAGGGCGACTAATTTTGCACTGTAACCGTTTCCATTAAGATTAATTTCAGCATGATTGAGTTTCTGCTGTCCTTGTGTGCTTAAATGAGATCTTTGTTTACTTGTTGCTAAAGGTTGACTGATTCTGGTATTCAGTTCCTATCATTGGCTTTACACTAGGGAAGGATGAATTAGCAGTACCTAAGTATATTGTGTAATCTCTAGTGATTTGATAGATGTCGAGCCGCATTTGTGTCCCTGGAATAAGAAAAAAACCGGCCAAGAGCGTGTCGGGCCACGCTCAGTGTAGGGTTCCGTAGTAATAATTCTTTTTTTGTTTGAAAAAATATACGTTCAGGATAATAAAATATGTACTAAAACGAAGTTAAAAAGAAATGCTTGCATATACGATTATACTACAAACTTAGTCCAGAAATTATTTTGTACAACTTTTTGTCTTTTTTGTACAAAAACTGTTTCCATCCAAGTTCAAAGGTAGAACTTTACTACCTACTCCTTTTGACTCGTCCACATTCATACATCTGGTCATACACTCGCGCTGGTTACTATGGTATATACATACATGTAACTATAATTAAGTACCTAATACCTGTTAATATTTAGAACTAACATAGTTTTTAAGTTAAATTGTTACTAACATTCTAGAATAGTATGTTGTAGTTAGTTAATTAAATAGTTGTTAGTAGTTAGTATAGTGAGTAAGATGGTTTATTGTTTTCGAAAATGAGCGCCTCTCGCCATCAAACGTAATAGTTTGGCGAGTTTAAAATTAAGTTCCACCTCTGTATTACATTATCTTTAAATAAATGTTTAAAAAAAAAAAATATTTACCTAGAAAGTCCTTAAGTATAAAGTTCTACTTTTCAGATTTTTTTCATATTTTTTAAACTTATGGTTCAAAAGTTAGAGGGGGGGGGGGGACATTGTTTTTTACTTTTGGAGCGATTATTTCCGAAATTATTGACATTATCAAAAAATGATTTTCGTAAACCCTTATTCATTTTTAATAATACACCTTTCCAACAATATATCACACGTTAGGGTTGAAATTAAAAAAATATCACTTCCCACTTTACATATAGGGGGGCTACCCTAATAAAACATTTTTTTTCATTTTTTATTTTACCACTTTGTCGGCGTGATTGATAAGTACATGGGTGAATATTTGAAGATAAGCATATTCAGGCTTCGTAAATTAAGGTCAAATAATGCTTCCAATTTGAACTTTTATGGATTTGATATGCTCTATAGGTCTGAATTTACAGCTGAAAATTTTCGTCGAACGGTGATGAGATATGAAACGTACGGTAATTAGCATTTAAAAAATGGTAATTATGCTTCGTGATTGGTAATTAGAAATAAAATGAACAATATACTTGAATCACATATTTATTAATGATTTAGGTGACATTATATGACATCAAACTTAGCTATTTAGCGACGTGATTGAATAAAAAAAAATAACTCAAAAATCAACCGGTTTTCCAAAAAATCAATAACATTATCTGTCTAGTAATTCAAATAAAATCAAACTCAGTGTAAATAGAGCTTAAACCTTATAAGTTCCATCTAAGATATTTCTTCAACTCGATGAGATCTTATATAAAAACTTAAAAAATATTTATAAGTCTCACTTTCATGACCAGAAACTGCTCATGTACATACGCCAGCACATCAAGCTACAGCAATCTGTCAAATTTAAAATAGATTTTCAACTTTAGCGCTAAGCATTAGGTTCAAAGTTGATTGAGAAAATTTGACAGTTTCGGGTAGCTCGATGTGCTGGCGTCTGTACTAAATCATAAAATAATTTGGTCTTAAGAAGATCTGCAAAATCATTAATCGGCAAATGATAAACAGAAAAATACTAAAGATTTGCTGTTTCGATAAAAGAAATTTATAAAATTTAAAAAATAATATTTTTTTAAATTTCTATTTTTATAAATTAATTTAAGTTTATATTTAATTAAATTTAATTTAAACTTAATTTAAATTTAATTTTATAAAATTTAAATTTTAAATAATAATATTTTTTTAAATTTCTATTTTTTTTTTCTGTTTTTATAATTATGTACTTTTTTTTCTTTTTCTTTTTTTTCTAGGTAGGTATGTAGGTTTATTTTGTTGCGGAAGTGCCAGTTCACACCGAACGATCAACAATCGATCAGGCGTTGGTAGTAACAATTCGATCTTGGGCTGGCCTAGCGGAGTAAGGAGTTTCAATATAATAAGAGGTCCGCTTAAACTGGTACTAATTACCATTTCAAATTGCTCATTACCGTTCGCCAAAATACGAACGGGAAAAATGGTAATTATATAAATGGTAATTAGGTATTTGTACACTTTTTCACATTATACGTTCTTTGTTGAACTTAAAAAATTGGGAACATAATCAAACCAAAGAGTCTCCTATGGCGACTATTACAATACATAAAAATGATAAATAAAAATGTTAGACAAGCCAGAGGAAACTCGAACGGTAAGGAGATTTTTGTTTGCCAAACACGATTTCTGGGCGATTAAGGTAGGCTAGAGTTGACGCCAAAACACTTTTTGACGTGTGACCCGCACGAGTCGAGACGCAGAACTAAGCGCGACCGCCGAGTTACTCTTACAGATAGCAATACACTACGCAGAAAAAAGAAACCCTGCGACAGTGTGAACAAATGGTAGTGAGTATAAAGTGTTGGGACAATTTTCAAAGTCGTTACAAATTACCTAAAAGTGTTCTTTAATGTGTATATTTTTGCTAATTAGTAAAGCATGTTGTGTACTATCTAAATTACTTCTTAAAAATACGATCTTCAGGGTATTTTTATAACTTTTAGAGCATGCACTGCTAACATTTGGAAATTGGGACACGAATGGTGATGAGATTTGAGAAACGTTTATGAACATAACTTAGTTGTTTAAAACAATAGGAATATATTATGTACATCTGTATGTAGTGCTCGAACTATGTTTTACGTGAAATTAAAAAAAACATAACTTTATATCTACTAAGTAGTTATTTGGGGAGGGCCGCGTGATATGCACATGTTCAAATAATCACCCACATATATATTGGTACCAAATTTCAGCTTTCTAGTGCTAACGGTCACAGAGATTAAGCGAGGACGAAAAGACAGACATGGCGAAACTATAACCGCCTTATTAATACAAATAGTTAATATCTCGCATGCCGTCACTTTCTTTTGAATATTTTTGAAGTGAGACGGCATGCGAGATAAACCAAGCGTAAGTTAAACCAGGTTTAACTATTTTTATTAATAAGGCGGTAAGGGTTCCTAGTTGACTACGGAACCCTAAAAAGATCTATCAGAAACATGATAAATTGATTGGGTTTATTAATTGTTTCTGTGTTACTTGTAAGTTATGAAACGATTTTTAACCATTTTGGCGAAAAAACATAGCTACAATACAGATTCATTCTGAGTTTATTAAGTTTTCATATTAATGTTACAAAATAATACATATTATATGATACGAGTTTATTTGCCTACACTCAAATCAATTTACTGTACAATTTATGTTAGTGTTAGTTTTTTACATTTACCCGATTGTTGTGATAAACTCTTTTATAAAATTATTTTGTTTTTCTTTTGCAGGTAAGTCCTATTCGGATTTCCCGCCTGAAGTTGGATGGCGCCAAAGTATGTAAATATTACTTTATGATGTTATTATAATATTACTATGTTGCCCAGGAAATGTAATCATAATAAAGTAACGATAAAAAAAAATGCGAAAATAACATCCGAAGGTGATAGTTTAACCCTTCGTTCGTTTTTCATTCGACTAGCGCCATCTCTGCAAAACTATCCGTACTTCTTAGTAAAGCCAGCGTTTGAAAGAGGTGAGGTGTGCAACGCTACGGACCTCTCGCGGCGAACTGAAGTACTACTATGAAACGTACCTTGCCTTACCTACTACTTTCACTCGGTAACTTACAACACTGCCTGTACAGAGATGGCGCTGACGGCGTGTTGGGAAAAACTGACTAGCAAGGGTACTCCACAGATACTAGAGGGCACTGCAAAGGTAGAGCGTTATACTTTTACTGGAGGTCTCTACACGGCAAAGTCACAATGTTGAAACCAGAGGTCGCTGCAAAGACAAAGCAAGGGTGAGGGATCCCTGGGGCTCTGTAGTGACCTGAAATGAGCTAAATACAAAATTCGTTGAAACCTGAAAACATTAATAGAACTATCCTCCACGAGTATAGATTTTCTAACCGCATGCAAAATGTGTGCTTTGGACGTTGAGTGGCGGACACCAAGCCCATTATACAATGGTCTGAGACAATACAATAAATTTTCTAAGAAATGAGTTCAGGTCAGTCACATCATTTTATATCTAGGGACTTGGCAAAACAAGTAAAAAAAAAAAGGTTTTCAGTTCCATTTATTTATTTTACAGGCGTGCGTTTATGAAGTCCCAAGATGGAGAGGTTCGGTTCAAAACTATACAAGGTAGAAGAGTAGAAAAGAAATTCTACAATTGAAGACGAAAATTGCCATAACATTGATGTCTACAATGCAATACTTAATTACTTTTACACTTAGTATATTGTGACTGTATTTAACAAAAAAATAATAGTGTTATCTGTCAGTTTAAAAACATCTACAAACACATAGTTTTTTGGACTATCCACTTTTGCGTTACCAATTGAGTGCTGTTCTATGTTAAAATTAAATAAGAAATTTCTGCGTGCCTGAAAAACTTGCTCATGTAAAACATGCAGCAGCCGCTAGTTACAAACGAAACTCAGTGTGAAAGGATACTCAAGAGCTGGCGGGTTTGTTCTCTTTGTCATCTCTGGTGCCCTGGTACTTGTGCATGCTACACCAGCACTAGTTACTTTGTTTTCTTGTTTGCCTGTGGCCCATTGTTGCAATTTTTTTGTTAACTTGTTTCTTCTATAGCTGGTTGCAAGTGTAATTCTGTTAAAACATACTCAGTAGAAAATTGTGACCATATTATTGCTTCATGGAATCGCTCGCTGAAAGCACCTAACTTGTAAGTAGATAAGCTTTACCTGTAATCTCGGTAATCATTTCATTTATCAAGCTTTATTCGGTCGACCTGAATGAGTTTTTGTAAGAAAATCTTATAACCCAATACAAAATCACCTTTGATGGCCATATCTTTTTGATACTTTCCTAATGTACCTGTGTAATTTTGATGATAAAACTACAATATGGTAGTTCGAGCTGGTCTAATCGAGTTTATAGAAGGTCGACATAACTCAAAATGGCTAATAGTGGTCCATAGTCTTCTCATGCCTTTTTTTTTTGTTACTCCTGGGCTAAAGCCTTGCCCATCGTCTCTTTAGTGCACTAGAAAATAATAAAGGGTATTCCTTTTTTTTATTCAATAAAGGTTTGTTAGTTGTTGAAACCCACAAAGTAAGTACCTGTCAGTTACTGTGAATAAATTTTCTCGTTATAAATAATTAACGTTTGTGAAATTCCTCCCATGGTCTCCTTTCAACCCATAAAGGATTGTGCAAATATGTCATTCCGCGGTTTTGTCGGACTTCGGACCTCCTGTCCCTCCGTTTTTCCGACAAATAGGTATGTGCCCGAGGCCCTTTGCGACCATTAAAATTAGTTTCCCAGACAGGATTCTATTTTGCCCTCAGAACGCCCCATGAGGGTGAACCTTTGTTTTTCCTTGTCGTAAAAACGCCTGACTTACGGTAACGAGGTAGGTAATTGATAAGCTTGTAACCACTAATCGCTGTACAAGGGTAAATTGAATTTTATGGATGTAACGATTATTTTTAGTACAGAGAAAAACATTAATCTTTAGTGATGACATTAAGCTTCTTTTACTTAATTACTTCTGCATTGAAATTGAGTAGGTAGCCGTCGTTATCTAAAATCATTTATTTCAAAATTAGTATTTTTAATTGTACGTATGTTGTATTTTTTTTTTCGTAATGATGGTAACAGTAGGGATTATTAGGTACGACATCAGGATGTCATGACGTGGAGTAGGAGAGTCAAGTCTTCTTGTAGCGAGACGCTTTGTTAGCGACGCTTTTCACAAGTCAAGTAAGTTTCACTAGCGACTGCGCTGCTTTCAAATTATGGTCTCCCGGTATAATTATGTTTTAATTAAACGTAGAGAACAAGAAACCCGGGAACGAGGTCAAAGTATTCGAAATAATTACGTTATAACATTTTACACCTAGTTTGATTTTGAACTGGGTATCGTAGCGAATGTATCGTGGAAGGCACCCTCATCGTTTTATGAAACAACTAGGTAAGCGACTTTAATATGATAAAAATACTACTAAAGTTTCTATATTAATATTAGCTAAACCGGCAGCGCCACATTAAATAATATCATTAAATCGTCCCTGCCGTTTAGTAGAAGATCAGTGACACCCCAACTGCAGCGCCACCTACCGGGTCCATTTGTCTGTCTCCTGCGAGAAGTGAAAGACCGAACCTTGGGTCATTAAAATCAAGACACGTGTCACCTTATCATAGGAACGTTATTGTTGTTTTCCGCAGGCACAAGTCTTTTTTCGGAATGATAGACCTTAGGTTCGTTTCTGACGTTTCTGTAAACCTGACAACGTGTATGCAAAATTTCAGGATGATCAGTTCAAAGGTTTAGACGTGAAAGGTACCAAATAAACTTACTTTACTTTCTCATTAATAATATTAGTTAGGATTCGTATACTTTATTCTTATGTCTTTATTTGTAAATCATCTGATACGTATCTCATAATGACTAGAAACAAAAACCTGGAGGCGCCGGGTATCGATCCCGGTACCTCTCGCATGCTAAGCGAGCGCTCTACCATCTGAGCTACGCCCCCGTTGGCAGTACATTCGAATTGTAGGTTTACTTTTATACAGATAGTAATAAATTCGAGTCACATAGCCCGAGGCGAGGACAGGCGACTTTATTAAACGGCCTCCCGGGTGTAGACAGTACTTTGATAACCGACCTTGCCGAACAAGTTTTGTATTGTATATCCTGCAGTTAAACGGAGGGACGATAAAAATGTAATAGACTTGTTTGGAATATTTTCTGAGGATATAAAAAAAGTTACGAAAGGAATGTTTTAGGCGGAGGCGCGGGGTATCTTTGGTATCTTTCGTATTGGGCCCATTCAAACTGATTAAATATTAAACTGGTATTTATTGGATACGTTCAAAGAAGAGATGCTTTTCAGATACGAATATCTAAACATACATCTGAAGTGGTATTATAATCTTTTGTACCTAGTCGTTGGTCTTGATATACATAGATCTAACTCTATATTAACAGACATTGCACGGACATCAATATTGTCAGCGGTAGAAAATGTATGACGTAACTGAACGAAATTTTGGTAGGCTTTGAAGTTGTGTTTACCCTCAACACTATGCGTGGTATTTGTACTGTGTGATTTTTGGTACCACACATTTTTCGCGAAACTACGAGAGATATTCCAGTCATAAAATTCCTTTTTATTGTAGATGGACGGTCGGGCCGAATGTCAAAACAGCAAGATATTTTCCACGATGGATACCCGAACTGTATATTATAGCACGTGCCCTGAGGCCCTGTGACCCACATACGCTGACGTTGCATACAGTAGGCGCGACCTCTCGCCCTGCGCACCAAGCATTCAGCGCACGGCAGGAGGTGAGCCTACCTAGTGTTTCCTTTGATCACGACGGTTCTGCTCCAGTTGGCAAGCGCTGTGCAAAGGTTTGCAGTGCAAAGGTTAATTCTTTTGTCGCCATAGCTTGTCACGACCGAAAATTCTGTTTACGAACGGAAATATCTAGTTTTAAAATATAAATTGATCTATAATCTCCCCAAAGCACTTAATCCTGTTAGAAATAAAAGGTGAGTAGGTTCCTTAGGGATTGTTAATTAAATCCGATCTGCAGCCTTGTAAACCTTGTCTATTATAAACGCTTCGAATTCCTTCTCCCCCGGTATTGGCGGCTCGGTATTCGCTGGGTACTCGCAAAAGGGTCTCAAATCCGAGGTTTAATATCGTCGGCTAATTAATTTCTTTTCTTAGCAAATCTTTTGTGGGCCTCGTCGACATTAAAGCATGTATATTTAAGAGTCCTTTTAAATTACGCCTTCATTTTGGCAGCTTACCATCCTCCGGGACCAACGGCTTAAAGTGCTTTCTGACGCATAGAAGAAACTCGGTATGTAATGGATGGCTGGGTCACCCAACCACGGAACAAACTAGGCAAGCCCGGCTTAACTTGATGATCGACTCGAGCGGCTGTTATTAGTTAGCCATTTTTCACCAAACCGTTTCAATGTGAAAAATAAACAAGTATGGTCAGAAGACTCCTATTGCAAAATAATAAAAACGGCCTTACGGGCGTTGGGTTGTCCCTACTCCCTATACATTTGAATTTATGTGTTCGTAATGAGTACCCACAGAATTACACCTGGAGTAGGTACCTATATCGAAATAGTAGTGTTATTCAGTAAATCTCGTTCTTTTATTGATTTATTTAAACTACACACCTGCAGCTGGCTAATTTGCGTTAAACCGAAATTACTAAAATATTGCGTATTTCGGTTACATTTGGCACAAGCCAGCCCAAAATATGTCACGCAAGTTGTAACATAATATGCAGATGGACGCTTTGACTGGCACCCGTTATCACTGGTTTTAGCTTTAGAGTGCTGCCCACGAAATGCTGGACATGACGTAAAACCTGCAAATATGAAACAAAATACTAAAGTTACCGTTCAACACGAAGCTCTATCCGACCCCGCAATAACAAGTACTCAGTTATAAAGTTTAATTAACTAGATTGCAGTGCAGCAAGAAACTCGGCTGTCTCGTCTACGGTACGCAATCGTGCGCACATTTGCAGATAGTTGTATTAGGTGTTTACATGGTTGACAGTCCTTTGTGTCCCGAACTCGGCGGCTGCCGCGCTTGTGGCGAGAAATAGTACGCGAAACGGACGACCTCGTCCTTTGGGTCACCACTTCCTCGATTCCATGTTAACTTAGTACTTGAGTCGCCGATTTTGTATGCGTGGGTGACGATAAATTCAGTTTAGAAAAGCACAAATCTCATCCCTTAGCATAAAAATTGAGATTTTCAGAATTAGCCTTTTTTTTTTTGGTGGGTGGAAAATCATCGAATAACCCCCCCCGCTCTTGGGCAGAGCGAAGGGGAGTGTCGGACTTCTACTGACTAAAAACCAAACCCATGTTCCTTCTTCGCCCTTGTGTCGGAGCCGCGTTAACCATTCGACAAACCACAGCCCCGACGGGTTCAGAATTAGCCTTACATCTCAATGTCATTCTTCCATTATCATATACATGTCTATGAAGGTAATAACTTCTGGTTCAATAAATACACTTCTCATCTCGTAAAAATATCTACGTAAGTTATTCGTTTCTAGGAATCAATATCCAATTTTCCAGCTGTGCATTAATTGTACAGTTTTTCTGCTCTCCTGGTCGATCGTAAACGAAGTACGGACTTGAGAGATCCAATTTAAGTTTGCTCAGCTTTTGGCGACTTTAGCTTCGACTTTACTATTTGGTGCAATTTATGGGCGTTTGCGCTTGTAAACTTTAATGATCAAATAATATCCCTGTTGTAATATGAACGGTTTCGCCGAGTGAATGAAAACTCGAACAACAGACAAACGACCTGTCTGATGAGAACCCAAAAGTAAAGCTAAGGGCCAGTTTCACCGGTTACGGATAAAGTGTCGGATAGTTATCTGACAGTTATCTGACAGATAATGCTATCAAAAGTTGTAGTTTATCTGGCAGATAAGTTCCGGATAGGCTATCAGGGACTTATCAGCAAGTGGTGAAACCGGCCCTTAGACTTGTTTATTTCGGTAACTTGGGTATTTCAACCCACCTAACTTACTACGACTTCGTGAAATTTTTGTGGCAGCTTAATAATATATTTATGACGCGTCTTCAAAGCTCGGAAAATAAGTACATAATTTGTAAAAATCGCCACAAACAGTTTATACCATTCAGTAACACAATCGCTCCCTCCACCGCTGATGACTTGGGCCAGGTGACACCGGTAGCGGCGCGCGGCCGATTCTTTTCAACCATCGACATCGTACATTGGTTTGCGTCGTAGCGGAAGAAACGACCCACCTATTGTTAGGAAACGAAATTCAATCCAAGTTTTAATTTTACTTCGGCTATTACAACCTACCTTTATTTTTCTTTAAATTAACAGTCAAAGTTATTGTAACGCAATGGCACAAGTTCAATGGAAATAGTCCTAAGTATACTAATTAGTAGAAAGCATCAGTCGCCTCAAAAACAGGTACGCGGGCGATACTTTGTTAAAAAAATGTTCACATTAAATGTAATGCTGGTTAAAGAGCCGTCACAATCCTTACTTTACCGTTAAATTATAATGTACCCTCATTATTTATTCCTTTTGGTAATGTGGCAAACATTGGCAAAGTACGCAGGTTTGTAAAGCAAAAGGATTATTTAATAAATAAATTATGGCGCATAATGAGCTGGGCAGTGAGACGCGCTCCGCCACTCGCCAGGATGCCCTAAGTGGATTAGGCGTCCTTTATGCCCAAGGGCAGTGTGTGGTCGCCCTCGGGTCCCGCGGTGTCTTTGGGGTCTAAACAACCTGGCAACAAGGTCGCAGACCCACGACGCAATTAAGATAGGTAGGTCCATACCTCATAGGAATTCTGAGATTGTGTTATCATATTTAACGGCATGAATTCTGGAAGAACGCCTATGTTAAATGTTATACCTATTAAAATTTACTTTTCTTATAGTACAAATAAAAGTTGTTTAAAACAACGATAGGTATGTCGGCGTTTCAGACGTGCCAGACTCACTCAACAAGAACTTGTAGAAAAACAATTTAATATGAGCTCATATGGTTTGAAAGATGGTAATTAGTTGTTGCCAGCATTACGCTCAAAACTACGTACTTAGATAATATATTACACCAACTATTTAATTTAGTAGTAGATACCTACTTTAGTTTAAATATTCGGAGCAGAGCTTATGTAAAATTAATGAATTCGTTTTATGCGTACGAATTTTATGTCGAAATGAAAACTAAAGCAAGTGGGAATATATTTTATAGTCACATAAAGGCGCCGCGGATTACCCGTAACACCACTCGAAACTTATGAGTTATGAACGAATTTATAAAATTCACTCACGTAGATAAATTGTGTAGAGGCACTCGGGAAGCCTTCATATTTAAAATGAAGGATCTTTCGCGGTGAACTGTGGAAGACGTTACAAATTCCGACCAGCACTTGACTGCTGGTTCAAGTTCCACAACATTCACACGGCTGTGCCGCCGACTTTGCCTTTATCTTAATTTTAAACAACCATTTGTATCTAATCTCGTCTAGTTATGTACACAATTGGCTCGGAAATATGTTAGTCAAAAAAGTAAAGACAAATGAATTAACCGCTATTACTCATAACTCGAAACGACTCGAATCCTGGCTTAACTTCCTGGAAACTTAATTTGCAGAGCCGACATCAATCGTGAATCAATTTTGCATTAAATCTCCTTAGAAGTGACTAAATTAGGATATTTTTTGGAGTACATAAATAGTAAGTTTGCCGAGCGGGGCGCGAGGTGAGGGGCGTTCGTTGCAGAAATACTTGTCAGTTAAACAGACGAGCTTTGTGAGCGGAACTTTCCGAACTTCCCGAAAAGTGGGCGCTCTTGATTAGGTTCAATGAGGTTTACAAACATTCACAAATTACTTTTCTTCTCGAACACCTTATTATGAACACTGATATACAAATTATTTTTGCATCGGCCCTTTCGTTTTGTATCTGTAACCTCGTGTGCGGCCTCACTGAAACTTAATAAAACTTGGCAAAAACGTGAAACTACTTCATATGAAAAAGAAAGTTCCTTTGATCTAATGTTATTTACATTAATACATGTACAATCTATTGGATCCAAATCTCCTTTCATGTCTGACGAACAGCTACCTACTCGTACAATACGTAGAAACTATTTTATAGGGCGCGTCTTTACGATTGTGATGCGTCCTCTCTGCTCCATTGAACTGAGAAAGCGAAGATTTCTTTAGTCCTCTTTGGATATACACTTGTATACATGTGCGATATTGAAATTGTTGTTAAATTGGAAATGGTTTCATTCATGCAAGTAAAGGTCGTATGATCGTATCGTATCACAACGGGAGGCAGTGTGTAAGCTGATCAACGCCACGTGCAAACCAAGTAAGGGGATTATGTTATCAAGTTATCGATTACGGACGAAATGTCGCCATGAATATGTTATGGAGATGACGATGTCATATGTGTCTTCATCACGCCATACGAACATATCGAATTGTACTTACTGTACCTAACACCGTTTTATTTACTTCAACACATTTAAGTGTTCATGCGTGACACTGACATGTGAAAAAAAAAAAACAAATCATTAAAAGAATTCTCCTTATTAGTATGTGAATGTGTCATCCTTTAAATGACACATTCACATAGTAGTTCATTACCTACTAAGGGTGAATTTCACCGAAAATCTCATCACGAAGCTTAAATTGTACTCGTTGAAATTATATTTGTTACAGCGAATTTCAGCAATAAATATAATTTCACATCTCATAACATATAGGTACCTACAGAGGTGTCCAGTTCAGCTATTCGGTCGTGGTATGTTATAATGTTAGGTATGTGTGTAGGCAATGTAGGCGGTATGTCAGTGTGTGTCTTCCGCCGCACGTAATCCTTCACATAATTCCTCCTTTGGCTTTGTGCCCCATTGTCGCAATGTACGCAGCACTGTAACTATGCTCCACGGACATTCTGAGAACTGCCCGGTTATATTGTACGTTATATTGCGGATATCACAATGGCTGCAAATTGTTCCATTTCCTGGACTTCATGTGGCTGCTAATATCTGGCTGCGCTGGTCCAAGAAATGCTATGAACGGTAAAGTAAGGGGCATGGAACGGTGTAGAAGCCATCTATCCTGATGATTTCGCATTTGCCTACATCTAAACCTGCAAGAACTGAGTAGATATTCTTTTTTTTTTTATTATCAATGGGCTTGCTCTTGACTTCAATCTTGCCCTAAGGGCAGAGATGATGTCGACGATGGAACGAGCTTACCCAGTAGAAGCCTGTTTACTCGCGACTTAAACAGATTAGGGTTATATGAACTCGGAAAAACCGACGCAGGCAGGGAATTCCACTCCTTGGCTGTGCGCATAATAAAGGACCCAGCAAAGCGCTTTGTTCGAATGTGCGGAATGTCGACTAGGTATCGGTGATACCCTGCAGTACGTCTAGTCTCCCGATGGAAGAAGGGAGATGGTGGGATCAGCTCGTGGAGCTCTTGCGCACACTCTCCGAAGTACAGTCTGTAGAAGACCGACAGACATGCGACTTTGCGACGGTGGGCCAGGCTATGTAGCTTGTTAACCAGCTTATCGTCACCAATTAGCCTCCTGGCTCTGCGCTCTACAGAGTCAAGTGTGGCAAGCTGGTATTTGGTTGAGGCATCCCAAAGGTGACAGCAATACTCCATGCCAGACCGGACTTAATACTGAAAGCTGTCCAGGCTTGAAGTACCGCTTAACCTTGTTTAGGATGCCCAGCTTTTTCGCCGCAGTTTGAGCTTTCGACTCGATGTAGGCGCCGAAGTTCAGATTCGCGCTCAACTTCGTGCCAAGAAGCTCGAGATTCGTGCCAAGAAGCTCGCTATTCTACAGTGTATACCTGACTTAAAATTCAGCAAATATTTGTTTCTCATGATAATCCGGGCAGCAGAACCCATCAATACCTCCAGTTAGTCTAGGACCGAACCCCTTAGTACTTTATCAAAAGTTTTCGATGAGTAACGCTTCTAATTCCAAGTTATAATCCGACTGGTCTGATCGGAACTTTGTCTAGTTAATGACGATAAGCTTGTAGATTTACTTCCAATACCTATGTTTTAGCTAAATCTGCATTTGAATTCAAATTGCGTTATAGACAAATGTTCTGAACAAACTATGTTTGTATTGTTTATTAATTATTAACGCAACAGTGTAGCACTAGTCTGCCTACATGCGTGAATAATTGCACCCATCACCCAAATTGTACACATTATTTACCATTCATCTTTATGTGTACCTTGTGATGTTCCGCTGAAAGTAGCCACACCCTTATTTCACATAGAGCTCGTAAAACAAAACAAAATAAATATTTGATGGTGTGCGTATGCATGCGCGACATGTCAACTATTTAGGACAGGGGATTTCTTACAACTGATTTAATCATTCTGGTTGAAGACAAAACGTCGGATGAACTTCGAGGCGGGAGATTGATTTAACTTTGTTTTGATGTTCGCGAAAAGGTAGACTTCATACGACTTCCTGATATTACCGGAATGATCATGTTACCACCCCTGATATTGAGGGTATTGGATTTTCATTCTATTTCCTATAACCATAATTATTGAAGTACTTCTACTTCGTTATTTTACCTCTCACTTCAAAGCAGAAATAAATCAGATTTTTTGTATTGTGACAAAGTAGGATGATGCAATTGTTGGATTTTATATTTGTCCAATCAAATCTTCGATTTCTCTCCTAGAAGTTTATTTTCATGAACGTCCCAACAAAGATATTAAAAAAGATTGAGGAGCACCATAGTAGAGATTTTACGACGCCGCCATAAACCAAACACGGACATTACCTTTATTGTTTTTCCTTGTAAAGTAAGTTGGAACGAATCATGTATTTAGGTTAAAGACATTCTCAAGATAATGAGTGATGACTTAGCTAAACCAAATCGACCTGATTCACAAATGAGAGTAGTGTTTGTCTTCATTGATTAAGGCTGCTCGGCCCACGCTGTCTCCTTAGTGGTGTGCACTGCCGTGATGGGCTCCAATGTTACGTTTTATATGGAATTGCCACACCTACGGTCCAAAGGTTAGGTAGAGTTGCGGGCGTTTGTAGTCATCAGGTAACCAATTACCTATAACCACATAAGATTTAAGTCAAATGCTTGAGGGAAAGTATATCGACATACCGATATTTCTATTAGATAGCCGAGTTCATATAACCCTAATCTATTTAAGTCGCGAGTAAACAGGCTTCTTCTGGGTAAGCTCGTTCCATCGTCGACATCATCTCTGCCCTTAGGTCAAGAGCAAGCCCATTAATAATAATTAAAAAAGATACCCAAAACCTTTATACTCTTAATTTATCTTCGGTTGAATACACATTACCATGGAAATAGAGACAAAATACGCAAAATACGCGCGTATGCAAAATACGTCCAAAAAAGCTCGTCTGCTACTACACACATCAACACGGTCTAGGGATATTTCATACTCAATTAAATAACTCGAAAAGTACTGGCCGCATTGGAATCTTTAATACACCGATTTGTTTGTAATTTATCTCAGACTAATTCCAAATTCAAATTTTTGAAAATTCTTTTGTTTCTGTGGCATAAAAATGTCTTGATGTATAGGAGAGGGAATTTTCATTTGTGCGAAATTTAAAAAACAATACGAATTTCGTTTAGTTACAGTTTTTTTTCAGTTTTGAACGAAAGATAAAGTTAAAATTGAGGTATTGTAGCCATGCAACGCCGACATTTGACGAGGGCGGAGATGTTACGAGCTGTGGGAATGCTGGAAGCTGGATCTGTTCAGCGTAATGTTGCTGAGGCCATAGGGACCCATCAAAATGTAATTTCAAGATTGTGGACACGCTATCGTGCCACAGCTACTTCATAGCGGAGAGGCACCGGGGGCCAAGTCGCATCACTACCCCCAGACAAGACCGATTTTTGCAAATTACTGCGCGAGCTCAACCAAATGCAACGGCGACTCAATTGGTCCAAAGGCTGCGAGTGGAACACCAAGTGCTTGTGAGTGACCAAACTGTAAGAAGGCGACTGCATGAAAGCAATCTACGATCTCGTAGACCACTCCGGGTCCCACCTTTACGGAGAGGCAATCGTGGACGACGATTAGAATGGGTTCGGAACCACGTGGCCTGGGGCCGTGAGCAATGGTCCAATGTGCTGTTCACGGATGAATCCAGGTTCGGCTTCCATCCAGATTCACGAAGGACGCGTGTTTGGCGAGTTCCTGGACGATGGAGCCGTCTCCAGAACCCTCAGGAAGTTCACCCATACCAAGGAGTAACAATTATGGTTTGGGCAGGAATTCGTCTTGGAGGACGGACGGATCTCGTTTGGGTGCGGGGCAATATGACGGCAGAACGATACGTCCAACAGGTGCTGGGGCCCGTAATCTTGCCCCACAGAACACAAATGGGGCAAGATTTCCTGCTCATGCACGACAATGCCCGGGCACACACGGCGAGAACGGTAGCAGCTTGGTTACATACACATAATCTTAGGGCCTTAGACTGGCCTGCTCAATCGCCAGATCTAAATCCCATTGAGCATGCGTGGGATATGCTGCAAAGAAGAGCTCTGAAGGAAGTTCCTGAAAATTTGGCTACAGAAGATCAACTTTTTGCGCACCTCAGAAGGACATGGGACAATATTCCGCAGCAAGACATTGACAACCTTGTTCTGAGCATGCCGAATCGTTGCCGATGTGTTATGAACATCATGGGCGCTTTCTCAGACTACTAACTTCAAGTTTATAAACACAAATTAAATGATTTTTCTATTTTTTTCAGTTTTTACTCACAAATTAAAAGTTAATTCATATACGGTTTCCGTCTATGCTTCATTTTTTTTTCATAAAATCCTGAAATTTTAATCAGTACCTTAACCATTATTAAAAACTGGTAGAATATTAAAAAACGTATATTTTAAATATATACATGTCATATAAATAATTAACACATTGATAGTAATACGCTTTTTTAAAAATATCCCTAGACCGTGTTGATGTGTGTATTTACATCTGCCCGATACAGCCAGGTACAGCCAATCATGTTATACGTGGTCCGAAACTAAATGGGAGCTGAATGGCAGCGACCCAGAGGGCCTTATTTCATGGCTACCCTACTTCAAACATGTTCTCTCGCAGGACTGACCATTTGCTATTGTCTTTTGTTGTCTACCCAAATTTCTTTTTTATTCGCTGACTGCGAATCCCTGAATTCCTTGGATGTCCCCGAACAATTTAGATTGTCCGAGCTCTGTGAATGTTTTGTGTATAATTTGACTCTGTTTATTGTACTTCCTTGTCTTATCTTAACCCCCCGCGCCCCTAAGGGGAGGGTGGGCAGAGACCCAACAGAAATCAATTGTAATCTCATCCGGACCGGGGGAGCCGTAACTTCTAAATGTTGCCATTAAGAAATAATGTTCAGATAATTGGAATAGTGGTTTTTGGGCTGGCTTATGTGGGTTTTCAGAGAAGTCTACCCAAGCTCGGAGATAAGAGTTCAAGAGACGTAACAGAGATTTCATCAGGCCCGAAACATCATAGCTCGTAATGGAGCAGAATCACCGTCCACCCTTGCATTGATTGCGCGTATTGCGAGCATCTGATTTCCCTGTGGGCTGCCGAGGTCAAATGGCAATCGCTCTCGCTCAAGTCAAAAATTCGTCACATCACAATTGAATGACTTCGACGGAGGCTTTCAGAAAGTAAATAGGATTCTTACAAAAACGTAAACCAATTTGATTCATAAAGAGAGGCAACCAAAGAGATGATTCTGCGAAAATCTTGTTCCACCGTGTTCAACTGCAAACATTAAAGGAATATGAAATGTTCTACTACGAAAAGGGCTTTCGGCCGATCAAAGCATCGCCTTTCAGTGACACTTACCCAGTGTTTCAGATGTCCTCATGTCCCCCGTGCCCTCGTGTCCTCGTGTCCTCGGGCGCGCCGACTATCAATTAGGACAAGATTGTTATTCCCAGCACACGTCCACATTACGCAAATAAGGAGGAAAGCGCCGCCGAAGGACACCGAATAACTTCGGGGACTTTTTGAAGTACACCCGACTCGACGGACCCCGATTGAAAAGACATTCCGTGTCTTATGAAATGTCTACTCCAATAACTCCAGGGCTTTGATGTTTATTTAAAATTCAACGCTCTCTTTTATGTACATTAATACACATTAGCAATTTCGTTAATCCGAAGTCGGTAAGCTCAAACATACATTATTTAAATATACATAGCTCCCAAATTGACTACACTGCCAATGCGAGCGAATTACCGAGTAATCCTAACGATGTTTTATTTGCCGGTAACCATGGGAATAACGGACAACAGTTCTGTGGATGGCTCTCGTCTCATTAGCTTTCCCAATAAAATAATTGAGAGTTTCAGTAGCGGAGGCTGTAGGGGGCGCGGGGGGCGCGCGCCCGGGACGTTTCAGTGATCGGCCGCCCGCCCCGGCGCCTGTACGCGTCTCGCGGTCCCGCGACCCCGGCACCTCCACGTCATGTATGGCCAATATTCACTACCAGGGTACCATAACACAGTGATTAATTAATTCCAAACATCAGTGGTGTTTACGTTTGCCTAACGCGCACTCCGAACCGGCCGACAATGTGATACTGTGCAGGATACGTAACACAGATCGTCCTGTCGTGTTACCTTCGATTGATTATGATATCCGTGTATAGTGTTTGTGTTATGTTGCGTATATATCTCACATAATTTATTGGATAACTTTGATGAAGATGGCGCCCGAACTCTTCGCATTGATACCTACTTCAATGTTTCTTTACATGTTTAGATACATAATGCTTTATTTATATTGATTTAGGTCTTTGAAGCTGAACATTATTATATCGCATTCTCTTATTCGTATCCTGTCATGGTATTTGTTGAAGAAAAACAAGCTTGAGCTGTCAATCACTGACAGATTAAACATACTTCGCAGCGTAGCTTTTAGGAAAGACGTTTCACGAATTTCATTTGTCATTTTGGCATCTGAACGTATATAAATATTTCGTAAGGGTGCTTGGCTTTGTCGGAAATAACATGTTTTATCTTGAAATTCAGCGAGAACTGTTGGAACGGCGGCACAAGCTTTCTTTACAAAAGCACTACATGTTCGCGGCTCAAAAGACTCGTATTTGTTTTGACTTAATATCTTTTCAACGAACAATTCACTATAGGCGATTGTACTAAGTGACAAACAAGCAACCAAATAGACATTAGTAACGATACACTCACCACGTGTCGATTTGTTAACACCACACAAAGTAGGACAACTATTAGATCTCAATGTTCCTCCCCTGACACAGCAGACGAGACTTTATCGAGAATCTTGCTAATTTCCGGAATCGGAGCTTGTCGAGTCCCGGGAAACTTGTCTCGAGTCCCGCAGAGCATAGGTGTATAAGACTTTGAGTAATTAGCAAGTTGTTAATAAGCCGGTAGTGTGTCAAAGTGTCGCTCAGTCGTCTGTGAGAGCACCGCCATTAGTTCTTGATACGATCACACGCTCACGACGCTTTTATGCGCATATTTGGATCTATTTGCTGTACTACAGCCAATAATATACTGATACAAGAGTAGACAGAGACTAAGCTTGTCATTAGCTCGCCTGTAATGACTTGTAATCATGTGTCTAACAGGAATTTGTCTGTAGTCCTCATCTAAATCAAGCCAGTAATTGACGTACATAAAGAGCTATAAACACATACTAAGCGAAGCACTTCCTTTGATGAAGGGCGAACAGATTTAAACGGTATGAATACAAAATGTGTCGCAAGCTTTATTTATTTTGATTCAAAAGATTTCACATGAAATGTAAAAAATCTGGATGCCTTAGGGAAACGCATTTGTGCAAATTGACGGGAATGTAATGTGTGTCAGGGTTGTAACGTTGCTTGTGGCAAAGGATTAATAAATCTGCGAAGTCGATCGAAATTCACGACCCCTGCCGTGAGACACCCTATTGAGCGGTCGCGGTTCCAACAAGCACACAAAATATGGTGAATTTATCGATATCTTTATAGATTTCCCGAAAATTGCACGGCCTTTAGGAATGTGGCATAAAGAACGGGAATAGCGGTAGATCTCGTTCTTTATATTCTCATTTTGAAGGTTTCGTGAACTGGTCTGTGGAAAGACAAAGCAATATAAGTGTACCTACTCGTATACGATGATTATGCAAATTCGGTGTATGATATCTGAATGACTTACAAAGAACATTGAACGCTAGACCGGTCGATCAAGTTCTAGTCTACTGAACAATTGTAAAAGGCAAGATAAATGAGAATTGCGAATTGCTCACAAGCACAAAATCAAAGTGGACCGTCGCAAACGTTAATAGAATTTCAATCCAATACATCACAAATGGGGTTTGGTTCACCACTAACCATTTTTAAATCCGTCGTAATCGTTTTCTACATTAGCGGCGTCAATCGATTCTGAGCTGTATTACTGGGGCGTCACGTATTTCATTGGTGTGCAATCAGTCGGCGTCCCGCTGCAAGAGTTATGCCCCACATTTGTCGGCGTGGTGTAATCAACGGATCTTTTTTATCCTGGTATCGTCCGCCCTCGGTAATGTTGTGGGATTCCATCAATGTAGCCGGCGACCTCGGCCCTCCGAGAGGTCGAGACCTCGCTAATATCGCCGCTATAAGATATTCTTAATAACCCTCTTTAATCCTCATGCTTGAGTTTTTATTTGCCTCAAGTACGATCTCATTTTCGTAATTTTTCTCGTTAAAAAACCTTCGATGTTAAGTTAGTAATACGTTCTTTATTAAGCGGTCTCATAGCTTTAGTAACAAGTAGGAAGGGCTTGTACGGTGAAGTGTATTCACTTGAAACCTGCCCTTGGCTTGGTTCACGTGCCAAAGGTTGTCGGCTCAGCGCCTCTGTATTTTCGCCCCGAGTCAGGACGATTTACAGTCAAGTGCTTTGCCGTTTACTTTAAACTTCATGCGGATACAGAGATAAATTTTTCGCAAGTATTATGAACCATGAAAGCTTGCTCCATAGAAGAAAACTTAAAAATGTTTTCCGAACAATATTCATACTTTGTTCGTCGAATGATATTCAAGCACAAATATAGTTATTTGAGTATTTAATAGATTTTAAATATAGTAGAGATATCAATCTAAATTATTTAATTTATGACTGCCAAATATGCAAGTTGACCTTATGAGGTTAACTTGCATTTTTGTCTGTCTCAGATACAATACTTTCAGTTACAATCTGAAACAGTTAAATCTAAATTACTTACATAAAGTACGTATTGGCAACAAGCTGTGGCAGTCTCTATTTTAATTAAATATTTTAGAAATTACAGATCTCGTTAATGACGTTATTAAAACATTCGATTTAATAAACTAATTAATGAAAGCCGTGATCCTTTTAATAATTTTAGATTAAAAGTTCGTGTTAATCACATCGCCACATTATTGAAGGCTGAATAAAATCGCAATTATTTGTTAAATGTATTATGTTTCTACATTTATCGAAATTTGCACAACATCGACAAATATCGTTTTTACTTCATATTATATGTTCCACGGAGCCGAACAAAGCGCTTCCACAATTATTGCGCGGACCGCCAATCTGTGGAATTCTCTCTTTCCCAATCATTATAATCTGAATCTTTTCAAAGTTCGAGTGAATTGGTTTCGTCAGCAAGCGTGCTCCATCCTAACCCGCATCTTCGTTTTACATCAGGCAAGTTACCAATCGCAAGCTTATTTACTTTAAAAATCAGTACATATTTCGTTAATTTCCGTTTAAATTAATCAGTATACTTATTGAATGTTTCACTTAAAAATCATGTCAAATCAAATAAATATGTATGTGCACTTATTTCCACTCAAAATAACCGTTTTAATTTGTCAAAAACGGTCAGGCATCATATCAAAGGCAAACAATGTTTCTGAAAATATACTTTTATTTTTGATGCCGTGGGCGATGTCGAAGTACGGCGTATAAAAACAACCATTATTTTTATTTTATCGTTTTACCTTACCGGTTGTATTTTCGTAGTACATACGAGTATATAAAACTTAAAAGAGTCACAATACATACACATAGAAATAACGCCAATAAGGTTTAATTTGAAAAAGTATTGCTTTTTTTCTGATTTAGAAACGGTTTGCTGATTACGTTTTATTTTTACCAGAGTACACAGAAATTACCCAATTGAATTCGCAAAAATAATCCGAGTCGGAACAATTCCAAATGATCGAGTATTTTCCACCGAAATCAATCACGGGCCGATTCTAAAAGTCAACATTCTTCTGATTTCGAGACTAAATCGTAACTGAAAAGATTTGTAATAATATTGAAGTTAATGAGTGTGCAAATATTTGCGCAACAGTCTGGAACTAATCCTGTGATCACAGCCACTCAAAATACTCCAAATTGTGTTTTTTTTTCTAGTTGTAAAGGGGTTTGAACTTTTTTGTATGGGAGCTGGCATACCGACCCTCCGCCATATTGTTTTTTTTTCGAAATCGCGGCCCACGATGAAAGTGGTATGTATGGATAGAGGACATAAAGACGAACAAAAAATGTCCAGTAACACGGTACCCAAAGTGTCACGTTACCGAGATATTTGAAGGTAAAGATGGACATACGAATGCAATGAGCACATAAAAAAAATAGACTTTTTACGTGTCTACAGGCGTTGTTTATTATTATTACTGGTTATTGAAAGAGAGTAGGTACATTACATATTAGTAGGAGCAAGAGAAAACTATTCTTTGACATAACATAGCGTTTCATTGCGATGCGAAGCGATGTTCTCGTGCGTATAGTAATAATCAACCTGGGAACGATTATTTGGATACAATTTAACGCCTATACACGTAATATGGCTATTTTTTTAAGTATTTATAGATTGCCGTTGTACTCATTTGTCGATCTTTACCTTCAAATATCTCGGTAACGTGACACTTTAGGTATCATGTTACTAGACATTTTTTGTTCGTCTGTATGTCCTCTATCCATACATACCACTTTCATCATGGGCCGCAATTTCATAAAAAAAAATCAAAATGGCGGACAGGTCGATATGCCACATCGGTTCTATCGCCTTAAATACCTAAGTAGGTAGCTAGGTAGGTATTATTAGAGACATGGGATAGCGATTATCTTATGAAATATTGATAGCAATTACTGTAAAACGTACCCGAACAATCCGTAACCCGTATAAAAAAATCGATACGATCTGTTAAACATTTATTATTTTTATTTAGATTGGAAGCAATGCTTTAATTAAACAAGGTATAGGTGTACTGTTATGTTAGCACAATCATATACAACGATGTAGGTCATACAGCTGAACTGCTCTGACGTCAGAAGTCAGTGTTGTGTGTACAGGGTGGTGCAGAACGGTACAGGTCGGTGATATCACACGACTGCTGAGAACAACTTGCTCACTGATCTTGTATCGAATATAATTTTCTTAAAAGAAAAACAGCATCTTATCAGTTTTGCTTCTAAACTTATTGTAGTGCCTCAAAACATTTCACGACGGTTTGCTTCTTACCCGCATTGCAGGGCAAAATAATGCCCTAGATCTTTCCAAACCAGTCAATATGGTAATCTGATATCAGTCACTTTACTGGATATTATGATTTCAGTGCACGTTCAGTTTTGGTTCATTTCGTGTAGAGCTTGCAATGAAAAATGCCGAATGAAAGACAAAGACAGACAAAGTAATTCCGATGTATCAATCCGCACTGAGCCCGTGTGGTAGATTATAGCCCATCCTTCCTCCTCCTAGTGAGGAGGCCTGAGTCCCTGCTGTGAGAACGTTATAGGCTGACGATGAATTCCGATGAATTCGCATTATTGTCATGTAAGCCACATTTTTTAAAGTAAGTTACATAGAGATATATATACGGGTACCTATGGGAGAGTAGTTCCATCGCTTCGCAGTATTTCAACAGCCAGCGAATGTTTTATCGAGCGTGATGGATGGCGCAATAAATGTTAGTGCGGATGCAAATTATCTAATGGCGACGATCTATCGCTAACTGTACGCTTTTGTTGCCATGAGATACCTACATATTGTAATGTTGCTGTATGCGCCATTTAATGTTCCCAAACGATCGATGTTTCAACACCTAGTTGCATGCTAAAAGGCAAAGCAAAAGAATGAATTAGTAAAGTCATCCCGCGGGTCCCAAATGAGTGGGATCACTTGACTAAAGAGCCTACGTAGGATCAAATCTGTAATCTCTAAAGGTTAGGCAGAAGAGGCGTACCTGTACTCGTAGTAGGGGTAGGGGCGCAACCCCGGGCTGGTTTTCTGAAATCCCTGATGGAGAAGCCTCATAGTATTTGGTTTTCCAGACCTAGAAACCGAATCTAGAACCTTATGCCCAGAGGTGTCGGTTTTGACCAGTAGGAACAACGAGCAAATGAAAGATGGTACTACAGCAATAATTCTGTAGAAACAAGCGTAAATATTTTAATTTCAATCAAACAATTATTTTGCCATACCATTGCTTCAGGTAAAACGTTCACAAACACATTTTTTTGCGTTTAAAAATCTGTCATGCACAAAATTCGCTCGACCAACATTATTAATTCCACAAATATTTCCAATAACTGACGTTTGAGTTATTGAAGTCAATTACTTTCAGTTTTGACAGAGGGAAAGTAGATTGCAAATGTGTAGGTTTTAAATAATATTCTTTTACTTTTACAACTTCATCTTTTTTTACAAATGAGCTAGTTTCTTCGAATACACTTCTCTTCTTGAGACATAAAACGTAACAAAGAGCTAAAGTTCTCAGCCTCACCGCACTAAATAGATTCCAATAGCTAGCGTCTAATTGAAAACGCTAGACTATGCGGTGATTACAAAACGATGGAAAAAGTATACTAATTGTTTAAAGTTCTTTCGAATTTGTAAAGAACTCTTCGATTTTCACTCTGTTACTTTTGCATTGTTAAGCCAGACGGGGCGTTATATTGGAGCCTTTCAATTGAGTTAACTGAAAACTATTATCAGTTTTATTCAATAGATTTTGCTTCGCGAGTAAAGCCGCATTCACATTTGTCTGACTTGTTGTGTCGTGATGGTCTCTGTCATGATGGCTACTGTTCACATCTATATGACGCGTTATGGGGAACTGGGCGAAATAATCCACAACGAAAGGACTGATCGCCCGTCTGGTGTCTGCCGGCGTCCCCGAAGATAAATAGAATATGACGCGTTATGACGATTTTTTTGTCAATTCCGTCGTCGTTCTCATCGTCCATACTTGCTGACGCGCATCTGACGCGTCACAACACAACACTGGCGCGTGCACACTAGTCCGACCCGTACCTCACCCATTCTTACGCAGACTGGGATCGCTTCTGATGCGCACAACACAAGTCATCATAACACACTGCGTCAGAGAAATGTGAACGCAACCGCATATTAATTGTATGAAACCGATACCTTTCTGATGCATCACAACACAACACGTCAGACAAATGTGAATGCTGCTTTAGTAAGTGGGGGAAAAGTCGTAGAGGATGAACGTTTGCTACGGCGTAGCGGAGTCGTGCTACGGCGTAGCGGAATCGTGCTACGCCGTAGCTATTGTCGTAGCTCAGGTATAGAAACTGCTACGCGAGACCAGTTTATAATTTTATAGAAGCTCTGTATGTATGAATGAATGTAAGCAGTTTATTCTTGTATTTATAGACCACTGGACTAGATTTCACCTGTTTTGTGAAATTTAACAAGCCGTATACTAATGGAGACTACTGAAAGTGGTGTGATTAACAGCATTTCTATGTTTCCCTAGTACCTCTGCAATTACAAGGATGAATGTTTCGTTCACATAACAATGTGGCCATTACACGGCCGCTGCAAAGGAAGGCCGTACAAAGCAGGTCCACGGAGCGCATGCAACAGAACAGAGGCACGTTCGCCGAAACACCTGGCTTTAATTACACGCAAACACGTGTGTGTAAACACTCACTAAAGCAGTATTTTAGAAGCTACTTACCTGTTATTGACTATTGAAAGATAAGGTGATACACACACCACACGGACACACACGGTGCACGGTGCGGTACACGGTGGTATATCACGCACGGCGTACCCTTAGATTTAAGACTGAAAACAGTAATCTTTACCATTTTCATTTCTGAAAATCGTATGAACGACTTAAAACCACTTCACTCAATAAACAACCTCTAGTGTTGTGGCAACTATACAACCTCCCTTAGCTTTATAAACATTCGAGTACGTCCTTGAAAGTACTATTTTTAATGATACGCATACACTATTTCCACTTGCAACCCTGCTGATATTCTAGTCATGAAAGCATTGAGGTTGCCTCCTCTCCTGAGATTGCCATTATATTCCTACGTTCATAAAGTTATTCAAAGTTTTTGTTTTAGATTTCCATTCGTTCGTATGTATACCAATGTGAAGTTTGTTCTGTGGTACTGTTTCAAACTTGAATTTAAAATTATGTGGACTTTTTTTTTATTGACATTATGAATATGAAACGATTTTTTACTTGGAAATTAAATGTAAAAGATTTAAGAAGTACCTATTGTCCCTAATTGGATACGTGTTTTTACTTTAGAAGGAATTTTCATAAATTTAATTTTCAATCTCGAGGACAAATTAGAAGTTACAAGCTTACTGAAGGTAAGCTTGTAACTTCTAATTTGTTATGTGGTTAGCTACTATTAGAACTTTATGTTAGGCTTGTTTTGAATGTAGGTACCTATTTTCTGTTGAATTGTATAATTGTATGCCAATGACAGCTGCTTACCGCTAAAACAGCGTGGTTGAGTAGATCACACAATCTTATAAAAAAACTGTGTATATTGTTAGAAAATGAGAGCGCAAATATCCTCACCAGATTTTCCTCGTTCAGCCACTCGTCCCAGCTGGTTGCTCCGCCTTAAGACGTGTGTAATGATTACTTGAAGTGAGGTTCACTTCCTGGCCTAGTGCGTAGTGTGTGAGATCGTTAGCGCTAGCAGCTACTCGGTTACTAGCTGTGGCGTGCTCGGTGACATCAAAGAGTCAAGGTTTGTGTCGCTCTCCCGGTGACACGTGTCTCGGCGTGGCGTGAGCGTTACGTTGCCAGCGATTGTACACGTGTACATGAATCTTTTGGCGCGTGGCCTCAATGGCAATTAATGCCACCGCTTTCTTTGTTCAAAAAACAATTTCATAAATGTTTACTGCGCCCTTCCGTCAATGACAGTACCTACATCGCCACAAGACTCGTTTAACATTATCATATGACTTTCAGGCGTGCTATGCTCTTGTTAGGCACATTCGATTCGACAGTGTTTGATGAACGATAGTCGATTTGGTCGCCAGACTATGCTTTTGGATTAATCCTCACCCTAACAAATTTTCCCGGCTTTTTTCCCTAACAAATTTCAGCTACGTAATGAGGAATATACAAAAATCAACGATTGCTGGTCAGAAAATAGTAACTTTTTCTGGTATATAAAATGGGAAACAGAAAATATTGACTTCATCACTACACGCTATTTCTTTCCTCATTATAATGTTTGTTGGACATGTAATTCGGTTTCGGAACCAATACTGTAAATCTGTTATCTAAGTTTCGCCCATAACTTAGGCCGAGTATCGTTGTCTTGAGGCAATCCTAGTATGTCCACACGAGCGACAAGCCTACACTCAGTGACGACATACTTAAGTCAAACAGAAGCAACTTGTCACTACAACACTAACGAATAGTACTCGATATAACACATCAAGTAGCTTTATATCGTTTCATTTCTTGCATCTACATGAATAAATTCATAAGATATAGGAACAGTTCCACGCATTCATGATGAAAACAGGAATATGAAAATTTCTTTGATCTCGTAGTTGCGATTCTAAGTGAAAACCTGCTTATATTATTTTGTATAGACCACGTCGCAAATTCACTTGTTACTAGGGGGTTATATCGCTATGACAACGTTCCTCAGAATTCAATATCGGGACATTTGATAGGTATCAAAGTCTAGTTAAATCAAGTTACACGTAGATAAAAATATGTTCGTAATCTGACATCGCCTACACAAGAATGTGTCGATCTATCTATGTACCTACATATATTTCTCGGAATAAAAACGTTTTGCACTAATATTGTGAGTCTGATCATTAGACATAAACCCTAAAACTGAAATAAGAATCAGTGTTGTATTTTCATGTAGACACTGCGAATGTTTCCAACATGAATGGAGGAACGCACAACTTTCTCTGTTTACTCTACACATAATAAAAAACTCAGAAATAGAATGCAGTGTGCCAGCTACGAGGCCTACGAGCGCCATTTCCTTTATGGCTGAAGGTCTTGAGTGGGAAAATAAACTAAAATGGCTGCTAGACTCGCTGCTAAAGGGGAATGTTGTGTTTATGGAAAACAGTGTTTTGTTGCGGCGCGACGCAAATACACCGCGCGCTGTTACTGAACGCCTGGTAGTTCATGTTTGTTCTCATACCGGTGCAGTGGCGCTCCTAACATAAGTAGAGCAGAAGCCGGCGCCACCAGCTATTCCAAATATTCGCAGCTCGCTCTGCATTCCTAGTACATACTGCTCGTAATTAAACGTTGCGAACAGCAACACGCTTCATATCTCCGACCATGACTACAAACATGGAACTAATTTCAAGTCAAAGTCGACAGATTACGTCCATGGAGCTCGGTCGGCTAAATATGCCAGCAATAGTGGAGTGCGGCCAAGATGTAGCACTTCCACACATGTGGCTCGACGCAATATCCTGGCAAGTGCCGAGAAGCCGGCACCGCAACCATAACGATAAAACTCGCCATGCAAAAACCTTTCCCACACCAAGTGAAAATACCCCGAAACCGCCGCAAGTGATCCCTTCAAAATATACGAGAGTCTCGATGAGCGATATAAGAAGTTTTAAAAAGTTTTAGGACCAAGATATGATGAGATACAAAAAGGTGATGAAACAGCGAGATGGAAAAGTTGTAAGCGCCGCTGTGTACATACTCTAGTATATGAATAAAGTTTCCATTGTGAACGTTTAACTCAAGCAAGGGATGCTGATCCGATCAATACCACAATGACAGACGTAGGTTATGAGCGAAACAATACGAGTAATACAAGTCTCATCTACACCGTTATACACACTTGTAATATTCACGTAAGTGCAAACAACCGTTTATTTTGTCTGAGCACCAGGCAACAAGCGCTCCTGAAACATCTTATAAAATATTAACTCATATAAAAGGGGAGTTCTTAGAAATTAACGAAGTTTTGATTAAATATTAACGAATTAATTAAATGCGTAAACGGATTATAGGGTTCGGTTCCAGTCTGTTTACGTCATAAATTGGTAATGAACAATTCCAATTGTACACACACAGAAAATATGTTAATAAATATATATCCCGAATAATAAGTATTTGTATTTTACTTATTTAGATCTACCTATACCTAAATAGCTAACATTTAGGCTTCATTTACCTAACTAAACATTCAAATCCGTTGAGCCGATACTGCCCGATTTGGTAACAAATACACACCGATAGGTCAGCGACGAGCTAAATGTAACATTGCGTGACTGCTAACATGATAGATCCAACATAATATGCGGAGATTTGTCTCCGTTTCTGTTACATAGTGCGGGCGTCGATTAGCGTGACGTCATCGCCCACATCGCTGATCGTCATTTGTAGATTTTAAAACTGCGCCTTTGTGCTCTTTGTGGGAGATTTTTAGAGTTCCTGCCTTTAATTATGTGTTCCAGTAGAACTGGGTCGAGAGGATGGTGCCGGGCCCGCCGGTGTGGCTCAGGGCTCGTGGCTCGCACAATTAATGACGAACAAAGAACGGATTGAATTTTTCGGACGGCAATTAAACATGGAGTTTTGAATTAAATCGATTCCAAGTACTTCGCTTGAAGATTAGCCAGTAATTGGGGGTACGCTGAGGGTAATCGGGTTTCGAAATATTTATATAATTACCACTGGGATAAGGGCTTTTGAAGGTATTGGTCGCTTCTGAAAGCCAATGGAAGTTAAGAGCTGTATTCATTCAGAAACGCCCGGGTAACGTTACTAGCTCATTTATTTTCTAATGAACATTGTGAAAAGGTTTTCGGCACATGTAGGTTAACAAATGTACCTACCCGCTACCCGCCTACTTAGCTCTTCTGATATTCAACTTGTTATTTCAAAAGTCTAATAAAAAGTAACTGCATCTATTTTAAACTAAAATGATTTATAGATCAGGTGGGATCCGATATCTCGAACTCACTGAAGGCTTAAAAACTTGAATTTAGCTTCGACTTGAAAGGAATCATACTTGACTACTTCTCGAGATCACAAAATTTCACCTCGGATTAAGTTACAGCTTTCAACTTGGATTTTGTCTGAAATTGTTGAAGTAAGATAGATTCTGTCTGTATCAATTTATTTTCTTCTAGAATCTAGTGAACAGAAATCCAATATTTGAGTTGAATATCTTATACATTGTAATTGAGTACCTACTTGAAAATGAAGTAAATCTTGAAAGGTCCCTTAGATTATACGATTTGTATTACTACTCGTATAATGTTACCATGAAAGGTTAAATTTCAAATTCAAAGTAACTTATCTTTCTCTGTAAGTATTCCCGCTTAAGGACGCGTTTACGGATTCTCGCGGTAATTTGTTTTTTTTTTAGTTATGCTACTACAAATATTTTGTGTGTAGAGCTATGATTTTCAACACGAAGTGCAGCTAAAAAACGACACAGGTTCCACCCACAACGGTGGCAAAGCGCAGATTAAGTTTTACATTTAAAATTTTTGCGTAATTTATCATGACAGTGACCGCTAAAATGAACCTTATTGCAATCGTTTAAGATTCATCCGGAATAGCAAGAAATGAGAAAAAATAAGTTTCGGTTTTCATTTTTTCTGCGACTATTCATAGCATTTAGCTTAAAAAAGATTCCCATTATTAAAAATTGAGTATATTTGCCTACATACAGTATTTTTAGAAATAGTAAAATATGTTAATAATAGCACAAAAAATGTACCTAAACTCAACCCGGTGTCGTTAATTTTGTGGAAAATGGCAACGTAAGATCGATTTTACATTATCAAAGACTAAAATTTTCAATATTATAGTTCCCATTATTTGAAGATGAAGAACCAATCTATACGAGGTAGTTATTAGTTATATTCGATTTTGTTGAGTTATGACATAAAATGTACCGAAAAAACAGCATAATTTTGCCTGATTTGAGAACGCGCCCTTAACGTGAAAACTAATCTTAATACTTAACATTAACTTCAGTGTAAGAACTGAACCCTTAACACAATGTGACACTTTTATTTCAAAAGTTAAAAAGCACCTATTTCTTTAGACTTGAGACACTATTATAGAAAACGATGTCGTTATTTCACTATTTTCGCTCTCGGTGCTAAAACAAGGAGACGCCTGGATTGATGATCAGACAGATTACCTTTTGTTGGCTGGTTCAACGAGCGAAACGTTTACTTTCTGTCTTCAAGATATTTTCTAGATAAAGTGACTGCTTTTATAGATGCGACATAATAAAGTGAACTGTTCATAATATTAATGGAACCAACCGTTCGAATGACTCCTTTAAATCGTAGTTGCCTGGTACTTTATAACAACCATTTCTGACTTTGGTAACGAGGACTCGAATTTGATTGTCTGTCCGGATAAAAGGCTTTTCAATTAAATGGCACATAAAACTTTCATTTGTAATTTAGGCTAACGATTATGTTCCGCCACCTCATTCATTGAAGATCGCGACACGACTATGTTTACAAGAAGAAAACAAATAAGTTTATTTATGTCACCCTTCTGTGACTTCATATTTGCCTGGTAGGTCCCCGAGTATTTCCTTACGGCTTTTATCCGCAGACCGAAATGTGTGTCAGTGGTTGTCATTTATTTGCCGTTGGTTTTCTTGAAGGCATAATACAGTTAATTTGGCGCGGCACAATGGCAGTGTTGATGTTGACGCAGGCGCCGCCGGTGACACGCGCCCGCAAGCTCGGCGTTTGCTTAGGACCACCATGTTTGTTTGTCTTTGTTATTTTATCTCATGCCGAGCGCTTGTTCTCTTCTATTAATTATCTTGCACAAGAGACTAGGTTTTAAACACGGTTTGTGACTAGTCCTTGGAGAGCATACCTACTAATGAGTTTATCTTTTTAGTTTGCTTTATTAATATACAAATATTAGAAACGTAACGCACCTTTAAAGATATCTCTGACTAAGATACAAGTATTAACAATTTCCAATGCTAACACGTTCATGTTGCGAGCAGTTTGCGTCATTTGCGCGTCCACAGTCCAGAGCCCAAGAAACGTTATCCCACTAAAATGTTAATGCGAGTCCGTTTGTTTGTTTGCTAATCCCGCGACCCGATCCCCGTGTTCCCGCTTTCCCGGATATACGGGTATATAACGGGTGGTTATACGGGTATATATAGCCGTATTTCGCGGGAGCCGTCGGGCCGGCGTCGTTAGCATTATCAAAGCAAATGATATCGTTTTACGATCACTTCAGTTTTACGCCCGCTTACCAACATGTTTTAATACACACTTTCCCTGCCTTCAGAACAGGTTGCATACATTATGAGTACTGCATAAACAATTTTCCATGGGTTGATAATTGTTTTACTATTGTAAACTTGCTAAAAGAATCATTATATCTGCGTCACGAAAATTCTTTGTCCATTATCATGATAAATGTTCGTTCGTATTATTTATAAAGAAAATAAAAACGTTTTCAAGGTATTTCCACTTATTAATTTCCGTCGATACATTTCCAGTTATTTTGACAGGAATAATTCCAGGATTAATAAACGTTCAGTGGAATTTATGAGATAAGTATTTATGATTTTCATTTTCATTCGGAAAGTTGCATATCGATTTATATAATATCTATATTTTATTCAATTATGAAGTACGTTTGTTTTAACACTGAAACGTGTAAGTACCGAATTATGAACTTATCATTTTGTATTTAAATATTTCACTGAGTTGTGAAATTCAAAATTGAAGCGTTTAACAATATTTGCCATCTAAAGAGTATAAGTGATACATATTTTATTTTACGCCAACGTGCAACGCGGCGTTCGGCGACGTTTGTAGGTTAAGAGCGTGGCGGCGCGCCGCGGCCGTGTGAAATAAATACTTAATGGTGGCACAGCCGCCATGCGCGCATACTGACGGATGGCGTGTCTTGCTCGAAACAAGCGCTATGTATCACATCGATGTACCACGAGTACATTAATTAGCTCGTCTCACGCCGACTGCTCCCGACTGCTCCCGACTGCGGCCGAGCGCCGCCGACTCCGCCAGCAGTAGCACTAATCTACATGACAGTGGCGCGGCTTACACCACATTAACATCGTACTCATAAAGTACCCTATCTTAACGCGCTTAACTCGGACTACCTACCCTTAGTTACCACAACAACCCAATGTCAACTCTCTCGTGCTTTAATAGAGTCCGATTTGGAACATCGATAGGTCCGGTAAGATGTTTGATTGAAATTCCGTAATTGCACGATTTGCAAAGATTGTCGGATGGCTCGGCACGGGTTGATTAGGGGGAGTTGTTGGAACCTATTGTCTAAGCTCTTTATTGGCAGGTTTTCAGTTAAATTGGATTTTTTCATGTAATTCCGAGTAGAATTAGCTTTGCCTAAGTGCTCGGATAAACAAACTAAGTTGGCTGACTGCGCAAATGTTCCTAAGTGTAAATATTATTCCGGCCGGGATAGGACGAGGTTAGGGGGTAGGGGGGTCGGCAGAACTGGGAAATTCAAAAGGTAAACAGCACTTGACCTTACTCGTGTCAAAGTTTGGGTAAAGTTAAATTTGTAAAGGCTTACATTACAAGATTAAACGGCTTTAAATCTTACAGAAGAAATATTTATGTTAAGAGATGAAAGATCCCGCGTCTTGTTCATGTTGTCGTGAAGCTTTGAGGTCCGGTTTCCGAAAGTTATCCTACCGTTCTGTGCCTTTGTTGAACTTGTAGCCAATTATGTAATTAATTCATAATTATTAAGTATTCAATTAATGCAAAAACATCGTTTAAAACAAGAAAATAATTAAGGGTAGTGCAAGGACCAAATTATGAACCAAATAAATGAGTTCTTAAAGAACATCTTAAGAAATTAACTTACTTCTGTGCTCGCTTTGAAAAAAGTCCACGATATCGAAATCAACACCAATCACTAAACAATTATAAAAGTATGACAGGCTGAACAGAGGCATGTGCATGTTCACACGTGGACACGTTACTAGCAGTAGTGCTGCATGCGACACGTGTTTGTGTCGAGTCGCTCACGTTGAGGCACTGATGCGCCACCGTCAGCGATTAGCGAGAGAACAGCTAGGTATGACACGCGAATTATTTCTCAGAGATTTCTGACTGCCTGCTTGAAGTCAGCGGTGAACTAATATACACTCAAGAGCAATAAAACCCTTACCCTTAGCTAAATACAAAACGATTCTCTCGATTCAAATGATATCTAACTCACTCTCTTTAGCTGAAACAACACTAAAAATCTTCTATACGTTTCTTGAACCGTTTGTTTCTTCTATTTGTGTTTCTAGTCGCTTCCTTTTTCGCGGTTCGCGGTGTGGCAGGGGCACCGGGCACCTCACAGACGCTCTTTGATGCCCTACCATGGCTACACTTTGACATAGACAGCGCCTTTATGTCGTAGCAGTAAGGGCGGTTTTACAACCACCTGCATCTATGCCCACGTTTTTGCTCTACTTGTTTTTCATTCGTTATCAATACTTTGGTGTTCCAAGAATGCCTGCTAGAAGGCTTCTGTAGGTAGTGAGTACGATTGCTTGCGGTGTCTTCTTAGCACGAAACGAAAATACTACAATATTCCGGTTTCACATAAAGTTATACATGAAAATATCCTAAACTAAGCCTTTTAAAATGTACTCTTGTTCTGACATTTCCATTTGTTTGGATAAAAAAACCTATTTTACCTCAGAAAATCAATTATACAGTAAAGTTTACTAACTTGAAGTGAAGCCGTGAAACAGACTGGAAATATATCTATTAATATTTACCTTTCTATTACTGCTTTTAACAGAAATTCGCCAGAAATATCACGATAGTAATGAATTCCTTAATAGATGTCTAAAATAACTCCCATTTGTTTACATAAAGAGGAAATAGCGATTCGTTATCAAAATACTGTGTTCAATTTATTATAGATTAAAATTATCTATTTTTATGTTTAATTCTAAAAAAACTTAGTGAAATATAACGCTTTTCTTATCGATTCAATGATTTAAATCTATAAATAAAAATATCATCTCCATTCTCCATCTTTGATTTTGTTGAGGCCTTAGTAACCGCAAATAATGTTAATCTTAGTCAGCGTTCTCTCAAATAATATTATTTGTTAAAGCGAGTAACTCAACACGCTGAAATAACTAAAACGTAGCTGTATCTACAAAAAAATTGAGAATTGTGTCACGTCGGTTTTTCCAAAACATATTTTGAGAAATCGTCCGCGCCGTACCCTCGACTACGAACTAATATACAATACAGTGGGAACTTGCGTGGGGAGTGTGTGTGCGAGTGTGCCTTCGATTGAATACGACGTGATTGAACGCCGCCACGTGACGAGATAAAATCCCGCGATCTCGTCTCACAATGACGCCAATCAGTCGGGAATGAGTTTGTTGTTATACCTCTGAGTACGTAGGAGGTGGTACGTCTCACCGGACACGGCTCGCGTCGACGTCAATATACGTTTACATCTATATGATCATTACCGCTCAGAGCTTTTGTACTTGTACATAATTACGATTGCTTTTGTTTGGAAACGCGAGGTTCGCATGAACAAATCATTTATTTGTTTGATGCTACAACAAATCGTTTTTTGGACATTTTCAAGAGCCTTTCCAAATAGAATTTCTGAAAATATAAGGATACAAGGGATTTTGTAACAAATTACGCTAAATTGTTTGATCAATTCAAAACGTGTTGTTGTGTTATTCGCGTGTAAAACGTTTGGAACAGTTTTTTGTATGCAAAACAGCCACCGATGTTTGGAATGATTCTATTTAAATGTGTGCGCGGCGCCACGCGTCCTATGTAAATCATCGCAGCGCTGCTGGCTGGACGCTGGACGCCGCACGCCGTTTGTTTCCTGCAAATGCCGTTAAAAATGATAAATGACCAACCCTACATTCGATTTTATTAATATATTCCGTTTTACTACATTTAATTCGGAACACACGCAAATGCGGACGGCAAACACCACTTATGTTTAAATGTTTACATAGGTAAACGTTACTATTAAATTGAATTTGACAGGTAAATCTCGTGCCAAATAGTGTGCCAAAAAGTGTGCGTGCAGCATGGAAGTATACATCATAGTAGGAATGGCCGTGTTGATCTACACGTTCATATCGTTACTGTTGAACAGTGAGTGTTGGAAGCCGGAGCAGAAGTGTCGGTGCGAGGAGTGCAAGAGCCTCTGCGGCGCCGGCTGCACCATCACACCCTCGGTCATGTCCGTGTCTTCGCGTATCGACGTTATCACGCGTCCGTAAACCTCCTCTGTCGTTCTGATGACCTGGCACTTTCGATTCAGTTACCACGAATTTAGTTTCACCAGCTAAAAACCAATAAAGTTTGTTAGTGACATATAAACAATAAAAAGTGAATTAATTCTGTGAATAAGTGTCGTGCGACCAGTGCGATGGTGTGTTAGCTCGCGGGCATGGACCCGCTGGCGAGGCTCATGGAAGGCGCTCCGCTGCCGGGCGTGCTGGGAGCCACGAGGGACGCTCGGCCGCGTGGGGCCCTGGTGCACGCCAGTCTGGCCGCCGCACCCGCTATAGGCGACAAGAAGGGCAGGCACCTCACCGGCACCTTCTGTCTCACTGGAGATACCATGGAGGGGATCATTCAGTGCCTCGTTTTCCTCAAGGCTTTTTCGGTGAGTAGCAAATATTTGGGCACCAAATGAACAGACGTTTTGAAACGGTTTGGTCTTCACAAATTTTATTATAATACTCTCTATGAAAATAATGGTACAGGACCTACCTATTTTTTATTTATTTATTATAAATGGGCTTGCTCTTGACCTCAATCTTGCCCTAAGGGTAGAGATGATGTCGACGATGGAACGAGCTTACCCAGAAGAAGCCTGTTTACTCGCGACTTAAATAGATTAGGGTTATATGAACTCGGAAAAACCGACGCAGGCAGGGAATTCCACTCCTTGGCTGTGCGCAAAATAAAAAACTTGGCAAAGCGCTTCGTTCGAATGTGTGGAATGTCGACTAGGTATCGGTGGTACCCTGCAGTACGTCTAGTCTCCCGATGGAAGAAGGGAGATGGTGGAATCAGCTCGTGGAGCTCCTGCGCACACTCTCCGAAGTACAGTCTATAGAAGACCGACAGACATGCGACTTAGCGACGGTGGGCCAGGCTATGTAGCTTGACAACCAGCTTATCGTCACCAATTAGCCTCCTGGCTCTCCGCTCTACAGAGTCAAGTGTGGCAAGTTGGTATTTGGCTGAGCCATCCCAAAGGTGACAGCAATACCCCATGCCGGACCGGACTTGAGCTTTATATAATACTGAAAGCTGACCTATTAAGATAGGTGCCTTTATTTTTAGGTATCGTTAATCAGATGATGAAAACCATTCAGTAACGCTTGCTTGGAAGCCTAATACTCCATTTTGTTCACATCTTAAGGTGACACAAGCGATCAGTTGTTAATTAAAAACGATTTCAAACCATGTAAGATATTAATTTTACGTATTCCTAAGAAAATGGCTCGGAAAGAGGATTATATGCTTAAACAGTCTTCCAACCTAGAGCTTTAAGTTTAGCGGAATTGGGTCCAATTTCCCCGTCAGTCGCGCCCGGAGCCCGGAGTCCCGGCTAGCGAGACAAGGGGCTTAGCAGAGGCGAGCAACTTTGTCAGTTATTAATGAACGAAGAAATTACCCGAAGCATTAACTCCGCCTATTTAGATAATATTGTTTTTAGGATAATACTAGCTGTTTGTATCAACTGTATTTTTAGACGAACGTCTTAGCCTCTTCGTGCTACGCAGATAAATAGTCGACTGAGTGAGCTACGTTATAATTAAAAGTTCAACAAACTGGACGTTTTTCTAAATTAATATAGTATAAGGTAACTACTCCCTGAAGGTTTATTAATAAACTCCTATCTTTATTATTCCTACATAATACAAGGGGAAACGACTTCATTGTTAGCGTTCGACGTCAATACACGTCTAAAATAACATATGATGTGATAACACCTTGTGTCGATCGCAGACGGACGCCGACACCTAAATATCGTTAATTACATCCGTCGATGTCAGGAATCACGCGTATTCAGCGGAGCGCGCTTCCAATATCTCGTTATTATTAACAAGGGAAACTATCGATTTATATAACAAGTAATCCTTCGACACAAACTACACGTATATGCGTCTATTTATGGGATTATTTTGTCTTATTAGACCATTTACTTTGTATCGCAGGTTTTCAATGCGTTTCCGGCAGAGGGTTCATATTTATATAATATTATAAACCCGTGTGGGATAAACTTTACCTCTATTTTCTTTTTGAAGGCTTCTTTAAGCTACTTGTAACTAAAAGAAGCCTTCAAACCCAAAACCATTGTAGAGGAAATCGGCGAATGAAAATTCTGCAGAGTACACGGTGTTTCCGCTTGCCTTATTCATGAGCAGCCTTGTAAACTGAATTCAGTCAAACAAAAGCACGAAACTCCTCTCTTTGGAAAACTGCACGTTTAACGCCCAGCATCTTCATATTGTTGATTCTGATGTTTAATAATGTTTATGTCATGAGGTTAATCGTAATTAAATGAGTTGAAATTAATCGCAGTCGAAAGACTTCATCTGAAATTAAATGTACGTTATAAATAAATCCTCTCTCTGTATTCTCAGAATCAGACAATTCACTCTCTGAATAAAAATGTTCTAGTTCTTACAATAAAATTTTATATTTAATAGATGACAAGAAATCTTAAAGACGTACAGAAAAAGACGAATACCCTGGACATTAAAAATGTGCAAAGAGGTTCTTGAGCAAGTAAGCGTGGAGCCACAAGCGTCTCGACGCGATCCCAACGGCCATAATTGAGTTAAGCTTTTTAAGTTCCTGTTCACCTGGGCATCTAAAACGGCCACTTTAGCAGATCATAATATGAATTGCGTTAAAAATCGTAAAATGAACCATTCTTATTAGTAACTGCGTCTGTGACTATTTTACGATTTTTTACGCAATTCATATTATTTTCCTATTATGATCTATTTTCCTAAATGGGCACAGAAGCAGTTACTATTATGAAAGGTCCATTTTACGATTTTTAACGCAATTCATATTATGATCTGCCAAAGTGGCCGTTTTAGACCCCCTGGTCCTCGCTCAACGTTTCCTACATTTGAACTGCGTGAATTCATGGCTTCTTTGCATTTAAATCCTGCAGGTTTATAATGTTTAAAAATCCCAACGTCAAAGTTCGCTCAAACTTGTGACGACTGAAATTTCGTGCCATGTTGTTGATTTTTCAATCGGACGCTGTTTCGGCGTAGCGTTTCGACGAATATCCCTACCAGAAACGTACCGAACTACCGGATCAAATGCTTTGTTGAATGACAGCTTGTTTTGGTGTTGAACCGGCGACTCGAAAATAACTCTGGGACAAAAGTGGTTCAAACCTACCGACACATACATCTATAATAGCTAGTTTTTCAATTAACAAAAGTCTGCCTGAAAATTCAGAGAACGTGAACGCAAGCGTGTTTTGACGACATTCTTTAAATGTCAAAGGATTTTTATATACCCGTATGTTTTATGAATATTTCAAAGGTTTTGATCTTGTATATTCAAATTCTCTGCACGTTTTCAAGAAACGGAATACCTACATAATTATAATAATAATAAATTGTGCTCGAAAATCCTCACACAAGGGAACCAAAAATGTATTCGTAATTTTCTATAAATTACAAAATACTACGGTATTTTGTCGGGCGCCGGTGTATTCTCGTAGTTAATGTTTTTGACAGCCATATGTTTTGCATTCCTCGAAAATAATTATTCTAAATCAGAATTTAATACTGTTGTACATGTATACTGGCAACAGCGTAGTAGGCTAACGTACGCTGACGACAATGACATGGCAGGTTAAGGCAAATTTTGGTTATTCTTAATTTCTTACTTATTCAAGCTCTTCCTTACTTATTCCTTCTTCCTTACTACTATCTTCCTTTGTTCGGTGTGCAGCAGAAAACATGGGGCTTTAATTTTTTCCACCTGTGCATGTGTCGGCCGTAATGCAAAAAAATAGACAGGGCTTGAATAAGAAGCAGAAGCCAATTTTCAAAGTCTTTTATGCCTCAAAAAGATCAATGAGATTGCAGGATCGAAAGAAATTTGGGTTCAAACCCAATTCCTATGCTATGAAATCAAATATTTCAAGGCACTTTGGCGTATCGTGTCATATCGCTATTCGAGACTGTCCCATTGAAATATTTCTGATTATCATATGAGAAGCTGAATACGTCGAACGAAGTTAGTATCGGAATGGGTAATATGAGTTACTGGGGCATTGCTTTCAAATGAACAGTCAAAGGAATCGAAAGAATCTACATTTATGAAGTCTGCGGGAAGTTGCGACGAGCAAGCTATGGAGGATATGCTTCAACAATATTGTGAAAGATTAAAAGCATAATATTACGTGACAGACATATCCGAGCATCTCGAGATGTTTTTCTAATATGAATGGCATTATGTATGACTTCCCTTTATACGGAATATTATTTATGTTTGCTCTTACCGTATTGCACTAAAATATTTCTGAGATCTAAGTCGAGCGCTCGTACTCGCGTTTATTTGCTCTGGAGCTTATCAATAAATAATAATGTAACCTTTTTCTTATTAGACTTCATACATTTTCATGATTTCGGAATGAAAAAGATACGTTACTCTTGTACTCTTACATAACTTTTCTGTCTTCATTGCAAATATATTTATTAAGGTCAAAGACGTGACAAAATTAATTTAGTCTGAGCAGGTACATATCTCTAGGAAAAAAACACGTGTTATCGATGTGTACTTAACAGGGTCGATTAAATGAGGTAAAGTGGTCACGTGCTAAACGTTCTCACCATTACATTAATTTATTAGGGTTGCAGAAAGACGTAGTATCATCTTTATCTTAGGGCTCGCCGATCTATTGCCGACGATCGTTTTGGTTACCTGCAGAAAGTAATTGAGAATTAAACGAACTTACCGGGGTTATAAACATTATCTTATTCATTTCATCCACAAACGTATCACATTCAGGGTTGGCAGGTTTGAAGAGTACGACACACCGGAGATTCAATCTGGCGACAGTTTTCGATGACGGTGGGACGAATAGATTGCGCCCATGGCACTGACAGTGTGCGATATATTTGTGGGACACAAATAGCCGGCAGAAAAGCCTGCGGGGCCCAGGGCAGTCGATTAGTTCTCGTAGAGTTTTACAGGTTACTGTGAGCTGATCAGAGCCTCGACTGACATTACTGAACTGGAACATCCATACTGCTACTGCACGTATAACAATAATGTTCGGTCCTGTCCTGATACTTTTGTAGTAGAATCTTATTAACCGCTAATAGATAGGAGTTATTCCGTTCAGATCCCCTAAAACTGATACCCTAAAGGATCAGTTAGGTACATAATAATACATATAACAACTATGATCTCTCAACAGGGATGTAAGCTTCTTAGGAACCCTTGTGTTCAGTACAAGTGTACAAATCCGTTTGTTTCGACCGAGGCGAGTACGTCTGTATACTTAGCGCTCGGCAACAGCCATGAGATACGACTGAACTTGCTTGATTTATCGACAAAGTTACCACTGTTGCCCGCTTCATTAATTTACGGTAGACACCCGCTTTTCAGTTAGCATTAAAGTTTTTTCCTTTAATTTTGACCTAATGATGTCGCACTTATTTGCTTCTAAACTTCAATCGTGGCAGTTATGAACTTATGATAGACAGTTTTTATGAGAAGAATTTCAATAAAATTGCAATGTCGTCGAGTAGGCACGTATAGTTCAAAGATATAAACGTTGTAGGTAAATAAAAAGATAATTAGCATTCGGAACGAGCTTTCTTTGGCCTCCAAACAACCTTCAGTCGTACAACTAACAAAAGTATAGCATTCGTAAACAATAAGTAGCGTTCGTTAGGAATTCATTAAGAAACATGATGGGAGCTAAAAGTAATTACGGTTCGGACCGGTGGTGCTGCCTCATATTTTGTATTATTCCAAATGAGGGCTCCGTACGGTGGAATACTTGAATATTTCATTGTTCCACTCTCTTCATGATTCCTTGGTACATATTTAACGAGAGCCGCCACGCTCAACGTCTCAAGTAAGTAACGGCGCTGTAAAAGCCTGTAACGATAAAACTCTTTGAATAGGCTTTAATTGAAACAAGTATTTAATGGTGTCGCCCGCCATTATGGTTGTAAAAAATAAATACTTGTTTAATAAAAAAGGTTGTCCAAATAATGAGTATTTTACAAAAATTGCATGCATGAAACATCACATTTACGTATCGAGATGAAAATTGTTCTTTAAATTTTTTTTTGTGATTTTTTTTCTATTCCGTTTTTTATTGCCACCTTCGTCTGAACCAAAATAATTTTTAACGTTTTGGCGTTTTAAGAAGTCGGTTATTTTATTGCGTTTTTTTATTATTATACATGCTATTGTAATATGCTTATCCCCAATAAAATGGAACGTAGACATAACTGGCGATATTTGGTTGCAAATAAGCGTATTTTGTATTATGGAATTGTATAAGCAATACATATCCAAGCGATTGCAGCTATCACGACATAATTTCTGTCTATTATTGAAGAATTCAATTTTGTATCTCTTAAGATCAGCATCATATTATTTTCACCAAACGACCACTGCGAAATAATACTCATCCAAACATGCAAAAACTTCTCGCACACAAAAAAAAATTGGTTGTCTGTAAAGTCGGTTTACTGACGATAGTTGAACGTGACAACGTCTTAAAAAATACTATAAATAAATAATTATAAATAATAATTATTAATAATTTAATCGCTCATCCATTATAATAGTCCTCAATTTATCAAACAATTAATTTAAAAACACGCCGTTGCTATGGAACGACAATTAACACGCCGTTGCTATGGAACGCCTCAGAGCGAGGTAACGCCTCAGAGCGAGGTAACGACGCATGACGTCATCTTTTTTCGTGCGTGCAGCCGGTCATCGAATTATAAGACGTTATCACGTCCAAAAAAGGTACAAAGGCGGACTTAATGCCTAAACTAAGTCAGTCTCAATCTTTTGGAAGTCGGTTAAAAAGAGAATTGTGTGTAGGCTTATTTCAGACTTTGTTTATTCCGTATTTTTCACAGATGGGGAGTACGAAGCCGACTGCGATAGCCGGATGACGCAGACTTGATACCAATTAGTATCCTCTGCACAATATTTATTAAAGAGAACTGTTCGTCAGAGATCCTCCGAATCAAATTAGCAATTCTGATTTAAAAAAAAAACTACGAAAAATAAAAAATTAACTGGCCAATTCAATGGTATCGCACCTACGTCGAAGCAAGCGGATGACACTGCCTCGGCACAATTTAAATTCACTCCAACGGGATTTTAATGGACTCCGGCCAAATCGGTGTTTTGGGAGTTCTTACTTAGATTATGAATAAAACATTGTGTCTAGGGAGGTGGCCAGGGGAGGGGGTTCCTACTGCCGGAAGCGACTGTTACCCGTGTACCCCAACTTAATAATCATCGGAATTGAACCAAAATATTAAACATCTTCAAGTCGATAATATTTTAAAGTAACACTCTCAAACTCATAATTTAGAAGATTTGATGGTAACTTTGTTAATAATATAATCAACAAATGACGGTTAATTTTGTACAGCTTGCGGAGTTTTCCTTGACGTTTACGACATGGCAAGTTGATCAAGGAGAAAATAACCGCGCTCACCCCAACTTTGTGTTATTTGAAACCATAAAGACTTTCGTGGACTATTTCAAAGAATTTTGCCATACGGAGGTGGTAGGATTTTTTCGTTCGGAATAAGTTGACAAATAGTAAAACATTTCGGCTGTGACACGTCAATTCGGGCGCACTATGGGCAGTGGGCAGTGGCAGGCGTCGATATGTCCGTCTCGTTACAAAGCGCCGCCACTCCCGTGCGCCTACTCTTTGTGCCGCCGACAAAAGGGTTGCCCTCCATTAGCACACCCACTTGCGACTATCTCCGGTGTTTTCTTTTCATTTCCCATTAGTGGCAACCCTTCGGCCGGCTCCGTATCCAGCGTCCTACCCGCGCTAGGTAATTGCTCTGACAGACCGTAAACACGTCACGTTAACGTTATTGTTATGAAAGGTCGACTCTTAATTTTATTCATGGCGAATTTTCAGTGGCTTCCATATCCCTTTAATGTTGTTAATTTATGCTAAAATATAGGTATTTTAAATTAGTTGCCGCTTTATTGTGCCTTTGTTGTATTTATGTTTGCTGTCTAAATATGGAGGTACATCGGGTTCGCACGCGATGCCGCGGGCGGTTATTTCGCCAGCGGCTGTATCTAAATTGTGGGACGATCAATTGACGCAGTGGCTCAACGATTTGCCTCCACTCCGCCATGTAATGCATGTGTGCCATTTGTGCCTGGGGACGCGCACACGAACGAGATACTAAATATCCCAGTGTCTTGCACTTTAAATAACATAATACTAAGAAATGTTAAAATCACAAACTGACGAAGGCTCAAAATAGTCAAAAATCGGACTACAAGAAACACAAATTATGAACCTTTCTAGCCCAGACTGTAAAGTAAATATTTGTACAAAGCTAGTTGGTGGGCGTCCTGGCGTCTTCACCCCGCGGTACTAATGTTATGACAAGGAATTCGCGCTATTTATTGTGTTCGCGGAATGTTAACTACTTGTGCCAACTTGCTCACTGACGATGACGGCCTGCCGTACTCGGAACTGGAATCTTCACAGAATTTCCTTCATAGTTTCATCAATTATTATATTGTCTTAGCAGAGTGAACATCATGCGCTGAGCAGGAATGTCGATTGAGTTATGCGAGTTTAAAATGAAGTTTTGCGAAGTTGTGGAAAACAAGATGCGAGTTTTATTTGTGGAATTAGTAGATCTTCGTGGATTAACGATACTATGCTGCGTTCAGGTACAAGTTGGTACCCTACTGTACACAGCAGCAGCAGCAGACGACATGTCGTCGCTTAATGTCGTCACGACACGTCGTTGCGTCATGTCGTTTCACTAAAGGGCATATCTCCTGTTGTTTCTGTTATCTATGGGCACTACTGATCTGCGGTCGGACGACCCTGCCGTCTGCCGCTCGACGACGCGTCGCTAGCTTCATGTCGCTAACTACGGAAGGAATTTCATAGAAATACGTAGAAACCAGTAGTATCGCTGCGACATGTCGTCTGCTGCTGCTGCGTGCAGTCGGCTACCAACTTGTACCTTTACTGTTAAGCTTCGTGCTAGTTTGACTAGTTCAGGCGACCTATTCAATATATTTCTTGAAACACGAAAATACCTGACGTTGCAGGTTGCTACTAAAAATAATTACAAAAACTCTCTAGAACCTTCTTTGAACACATCCGATACTTTTCATTAAGGATTTTCTCAAATCTCTCCGTACACTTAAGAAAAAAGTAATTACGGATTATATATTTCCGAAGAAGGAACCATTAGAACCTTGCCCGACTCTCAGTGAATCAAATGTCAAACAAAATTGTTGTTACTTTAGAAATACATCGAATGATTTGGCGTTTCTATTTTTTTCCCAAGGCTGTTTTTACAGTGTGACTCCGCAAAACTTTTTGCCCTTTTACTTGAGAAACAGCCCTTGAAGCTGAAGGTTTTTCAAAGAGTTGCCAAAAATGTCTCATGTAAGTATGTAGTCCTAGTCAGTCGGTAGTATTTGGGTCAAGATTCTCTAGTTGCTATTTTGGGCAAGGACAATTTTAATACTTTCATTATTTTCTTCTACAAGCTAAAATTGTGTATAAACGTCCACCGGAGCAGGTTTTCCTTACTTCGACCCACCATTTTTTTAAACTAGTACGAATAAATTAACTTAGTAATACCAGGAGTGGAGGGAGACATTTGCCCAGGAGCGGGCCAAAGCAGCCTAAGAAAAAAACAAAACCTGGAATACTTTCAGTGCAACCCCGCATTGAAATTAAGTCTCGCAGTAAAATATTTCTAGTATTATGACAAAAACTACTTCTGTTTTTAGACTTTTACTGATTGCATTCCATTCCCTTGATAACAAAGCGTTGCGCTGGCATGGAGTTCTGGAAACTTTATTGAAAATATAACCAGTAGCAGATAATAAAACTTGTACAAAAGAGAGTGTCTGCCACATATACCTAGATACTCGACATCGCCGACTAGTGATACTGGGCGTTGTTGTTTTCAAATACTTAGGTATATAGCCTTCTATTTTCTATAATGCCTTAGTGCAATCAAGGAACAACAATAGTTATTTAACATAACAAGATATTCTAATCATAATGCCATGCTACGCTGTGGTCGGATTACTATCAGGATATTAATGATTTGCTCATTAATGTCCTCCTGGAAAGTAGAAGCGACTTCCATTCATTCCGAATTTATTTCCGACGGCATATAAATCACGTCGTAGCATATTGCATTCAATCCCCATTATATTGAAAATAAATCCATTTCGAATCGAAGTATTAATAATGGGGACCCATGGGAAATCCGAGCGGCAACGCTGGCGACACACACAGCGCCTCGAGGCGCCGAAGTAAATAAATAGGTGACATTAGAGCTGTGCTTCCGCCTCTGTTTATACTGTTTACAAATGTTTGTCTCTTTGTTCGCAGTAATTGCTCTCTGTTGTTTCATGCTGCTCTGGTACCGTGTACCGACTAGCAATGAACTTCACACACATCACGTCACCACCACATTACGATTCTTATTCTTGTCCTTTGTGTATAGGTTTAGTTACCCACTAGCTGAAATAAGGATTTCTCCGTAAATTCTGAATGGGTCCGTTCATAACGACCATTCGTTAAGCTCGCACAAATAGAAATTCCTTTTACTTCTTGGGAGAACCTCTTGGTACAAACACACGCCTGTATGTGGTGGCTCATTAAAAAGAGCTACACAAAAAATAATGTCTCATAACTACCTAACTAAAGCTTCTTTCAGAACTTCGGAAAAAGTTTGAATTACAACAAGTCTCCTTTCAAACGAGACACAAATAAACTTAGCGCCAAATGAGCAAGTTAGGACTTAGGAAAGTAGGAACTTTGCTTACATCTTCAACAACTTAATAAACATACTTATATGCTCTAGTTACGTACGAAACATAACTTTCCTTAATATTCGATTAAGTGTTAGTTTTACGTCGGTGCTCCGTAGGTAACATTTTGCTCTTTCCAACGCTGATCGAATTACGAGTGTCTCGACAAAGAAATAAGATAGCATATACACACATACATACACGATATATGTATGTTTGAAGTAGGTTCTAAGAACCAAGCACTATAGGTTGTGAGGTAATCATGCTCATGTTATATGCATGAAGTGAAAAAAAACAGTTGTTCTCGTATAGATCCTCTGTACCCGTCAATGAGGGCTCACGCCAGCCTCTTTACTTTGATTACAATAGAATAGTGGTGTTCGAATGTAGGTGGGCGTTTTCGTAAAAAAATGTCCCGGTTACAAAACGGAATATTACAAATAAAAATGGAACTTATATGAAAAAAAGGAACAAAATGGAAGTAACGATTCTTTCATCACCGACATTAATCTATTTATAATTCAAGTTTATTATTGGTAATTATAAAAATAAACTAATGAATCGTTTTGAATTCTATTCAAGTTATGATGTGGCGCAATAATAATTAAAAAAAACACAAAGTTACCAGCACAAATCACATAACAAAATGGATAAAAAAAAATGCGAGGTAACGCCGGTACATGTTTCGACACGATTATTGTGACGTGACTGCTAATGTCACCCTTTACAAAATGGCGGAAACGACGAATAAGTTGCCAGGAAACAAATTTGCCGTCATAATGGTAGTTTCTTATGCTATTTTAATTAATATCACGGTTACAAAATGGATTTTCCACATAGTAACGAAATCGTAGGACATATTTTAAATGGCAAAACTATGATTATTTAATATGAATACAACACTTTTTTATGTTTGTTTATTACAGAACTCACCCATGTAAGTATATTTAAACCTTCTTTGCTTTTGCCATGAATTGAATTGATCGATAAAAACGAATTCAAAATCAGGTTGGACACTGTAGGACAAGCATAAAAATGAGGAAGTTTACACTAAAATTTCATATTTTTTAATAAATTTGTTAAAACTATGCGTATTAACAGTTCTTTATCAAATATATATATATTAAAGATATTAAAAAACCAGGACACTTCATGGTACTTTTTTCTGTTTAAAAATAAATTATGTGAAAAGTGGTAGGACACAATAAAACTGGCATGGACATATTTAAAAAAAAACGCCCAGGTATACCAATTCTAATTTACATTTCTCGAATTCACATCTTATTTTGGCTAAATCGGATTTTATAGAAAGAAAATCCGCTTAGGTGTCGGTACATTTTAGATGATTGGGTATTCTGAAAAAATAAAGTGTTTATTTGTTAATGTATTGAGTTTTACGTCCAACGACGAGCGAAACCAATATATGGTGTAGCCCAAAACAAGCTTAAAGCGATCCAGGTCAGATCAAAGGTCACCATAATTAATGAAAATGCGATCAAAGAGAATGATCTAAATGAAGCTGCTCACAATAGTAGAAAGTGCAAAGTCTAATCGAGGCGGAGGCGTTGGAGCCAGAAATGGAAATGGTAAATAATTTAGGGCGTTACTCGAAATCAAATTACGTCGCCCGGCAGCCTCACCAACTTCCACAATTGTGAATGGGAAAATATTTGCAGCTAACTCTGCGGCCGACAGTTTGATTGCGTATTGATTCTGCTCGTCTTTACGACGACGTGCCGAATCTTATAGACTCGTCGTCCAACCGACCCTTCTTGTATGAATAATTAAAAGGCTCGATAATTTCCTTTGCACCAATTTTGACGATAATGAACTAGCCCGATGGTCGCAGATTTAACGGCTCCGATTAATCCTTGTATTCTGTGATTTGTGTTTTACATTTTCTTTATAAATTGCAATTATGATGAAATTATTGAATTATTCAAACGACAATTTTACTGTACAACGTATTATTTATACGTAACTTCTGTACTATCTAAAACAAACGGAAAGAATCAGTGCTCGTTATATGAAGTTAAATAAAAACATATTAAAGCTACGAATAAGGATGAAGATACCAACAGAATATCGGAATTTGTATGGGTCATTGCATAATTATAGTACACAAATGTAAGGGTCGGCCGGGTTGCAAGAAAATCTCAATCCCGACCTCCAATCTCCGGTCAATAGGTTGTTATGATGACCGGGCGGAATCCGACGCGATCCGGCGCGGCACACCCAGGGCTGGGCAAAATACATGCTCTGCTTTAATTGAAATACAAATTACAAAATACAGTATCGCAAGTAATTAAATTACAAAATACAAATTACATTTAAGTAAGGTATTTAAAATATAAAATACAAAATACAGTATTTTAGCATTTTTTAATTGAAATACAAAATACAAATACTTTTTCAAAAAAAAATAACCGCCTTCAAAAACCATCAGAAAAAAGTGTAAAGTAACTTTCTTTCGGAAGTCGGTCGCAAAAATGAATTAAAAATAAAATAACCAACTTAAAAGTTTTAATTTTAACCTTTTTTGTTCAAAAATTTAACCCAAAATCTTGTCAACAACCAAATTTTTTTACACGTGCAAAACTAAACCGTTATGACTTGCCATCTTAGCTTGACAAGTTGACATTGACAATTCAACGTACATTTTTTTGCGTTTCGTTGGCCAATTTTGACCAACTGTCATATCGTTCAGTATAAAACAGGTGCAGTGTTGCTAGCTCTAATAACTGCTTTACCATCATTGCACTCTCGCCTCGCACTCACACTCACGATCGCTAAATGAAGGTATAAATGTATTTTTGTTAAAATGTATTTTGAAGCCTCAAGTATTTGAAATACTAATTACAAAATACTTCGTCGTCAGGTATTTGAAATACGAATTACAAATTACATTTTAAGGAAGTAATTGAAATACAAATACAAAATACGTATTTGTATTTCAATTACGTATTTTAATTACAAGTAATTCAAATACTGCCCAGCCCTGGGCACACCTACATAAACTTATCATAACTTGTCAAACTTACCCAATGTTGTACATAATACATCTTGTTTGTTATGTTACCTTTGTTCTTGCACACCATTTATCAGTTTCGATACCAAACTGAAATTTGTATACGGCAATTAAAACATTGTTTTTTGTTTCTGTTTCAGGTAAATATACACATATACCCACGGCTCTGGTTTCATGTTTTGAACGGTATTTGGTAACGTATATTAGTAGCTTTATTTATTTACCACTAACTGCACCCGCGGTGTTACCTGCGGTGAAAAAGTACCTTGACGCTTGACTTGAACTGAAACTTGGAAGAAATATTGACCTCAAATTTTAAAGATAATTTTTTATGTTCTTGTTAATTTGATGCTAAAAACTATTATTGATCGAAGTAAAAACTGGTAAAAGTCTCTTTTCACTCGCAATTTCTTCTAGAAGAATCACGTCGAATTTAAAACTTAATGCCCTTTGCAGGCAATGTAGTAAAAAAATTAAATTACTTGTATCTATACTTCATCACCATTCTCCTGCCCTTATCCCAATTTATTTGTGGTCGGCGCAACATGTCTTCTTCTTCCATACTTCCCTATTTCTCGTCATCTCATCAGTCACCTCCTTTCTAGCCATATCATCCTTCACACAGTCCATCCATCGTTTCTTTGGCCTTCCTCTCCTTTTATAGTCATCTACATTCATACTCAACACTTCTATCTATACTTATTCTTCATTTTAAAGATTGTATGCAAATATTATTGTAGTTAGGTATGTGTTGTTTTTGTAGTATAATTATGTTATTCTGATACCAAAATATTATTCAAATCTGTTAGACCGCTTGAGCGCGAAGGAGTAACAAATACACACACAAACTTTCGCATTTATAATTATACCGAGGCAAAAACTTTTTGGATTGAAAACTAAGTTTCTTCAAATAGGTAGACTGTAAGCTCGCAGCTACATAGATAGTGTAGTGTGGCCGTCACCAAAATAAAAGTACGTATCAGGTGTGAGAGCGGCGGACGTACGCGGTTACATCCTAAATGCAAGCCTTAAGACTTTTATTTGTACCACGAATTGGAAAAAGCCAAGCGAGCTGGGAGCCCTGACGAGTGTTTATTAACTGACCTGGAGTGGTTCCCCTTTCTCCACCGCTGTCCGCCGCTCCGAGAGCTTCCACTTGATTCGTCTGAAGCCCCACGCCAGGGTTAACGCATTGTTTACCGAACGTTTTCCTACTCCATCTCGGAAATTAGATACCTGATGAGACGCGGGTACTTTCTTGTAATCAAATCATCCGTCGCTCAGCTCCATCGTGTGCAATAAAACCATTTGAATTGTTAATTCAGTTATACCAGCAAACTAGTCCGCTGGTCCGTGTGTTATGTAATAGAATTTATAATGGCTCGTTACTATCGAATTTGTTTCAATCCAGTGGCTGGATACTTTGGCGACATGCCACAACTCCGCTAGGCCGCGTCTCGGGCGCAATAACAGCGCCACCACATCGTCTTCACAGAACAGTACAACGAACTAAGTGAAAAGGGACGAGATTGATGATATTTCTTATCTCCATACAGTTTTCCTGTACTTTTTCCTCAATCCTCTAAAACACAGAATGTTAATCATACTTTATTTTAGGCACATTTGTATTCCTTTCAACGCGATTCGTTTTCGCAATGCAAATAGGAAGTGAACTCGAATTGCACCAATAGTTAATGATGTGTAAAAAAGCCTTTGTCGGGAGCCACGACCCGCGACCCGCGGCGGGTGACGGTGACGGCGACTGCAGTGGATAGTATTGTTACGCCGCGATTGTATTGATACGGAAAGTATTTGCATCTCTGTGTGCAACTGTTATATAACATGACTGCTCACGTAATCCTCATCGTTTGCATTTTCTGCCGCATACACGATGAAGTCTGAAAGTAACCGATATACATTTACAGATTGGATTCGTAACAGAGTAGGTACATTAAATCCTCTGGGACTTGATTTAAGATTCTAATTTATGTTGTTTCACCGCAGTGAACAATATTTGATATAAACTCGAGCAGCGCGTTCCTATCTTAGCAATTAAAATCGGATTGCAATATTACGAGACTATTGAAATTAAAGCTCCTACTTCTAAATGAAATGCGGCCTATTTGAAAGTAGTTCATCCAAAATGAACCTTACTGCTGTTAACTTTGGGTTCACGTTATTGTTCCTCTGGGTATCATTCTGGCACCATTTGGATATTAATAATTTGGAGTCTTCGATGAAAGTAACTTCGGAGTGAGTGTAATAACTGGTTTATATTTTGCGCAAGTAAATATCAAATATTTTGGAAGTATGTTTATTGTTTACGTATTTTGCGGATGCTAATTAAATTTTACCGTTTATACACGAACTTCCCTTGACAGCTTATAATTTGGTTCCTACCGGCACTTGTATAAATTGAAAGCCTCATGCGTTGTTATTGTTTCACATAAATTCGCTCACAAATGTGTTTTAATGTTAAACTTCTGCATAAGTATACATGTAAATGAAATAGGTATTTGCCTTGAATTCTGTACGTTTCAGTTAAACAACACTTGGAAGCAATTAATGGATTTTTATTTTGTGTTTTAATCGCTACATTTTAACGATCATAGTATGAAACTATGCTGAAAGTGGCGCCGGAGACTGAAAGTTGTGTGGTAATCGGCTGTCGTGGTGTGGGCGTGTGTTGCCGAGGTATGAGGAAATGTCATGAACAAAGTTTTACGTATGAATGTGGTCGTGTAGAAGACCAACGAAACAATGGATGGACTGTGTGAAGAATGGTTACGGAAAGAATGAAGATGAGTAATAGAGAAGTATGGAAGAAGATAACATGGCACGCGAAGGGGAAGAGAATAATAATAATAATAATAATATTCCACAACTATCACACAACGCCATCTAGTCCCAAGCTAAGCAGAGCTTGTGTTATGGGTACTAGACAACTGATAAACATACTTATATATTTCTAAATACATAAATATTATAGATAAATTACACCCAGACACAGAACAAATGATCGTGCTCATCACACAAACATTTGTCCTGGGTGGGAATCGAACCCACGACCTCCGGCATAGCAGTTAGGGTCACTAACCACTAGACCAACAGGCCAGTATGCCTCTCTTTTGTACTGAATTATCATCCAAATATGCCATTCAATGTACCTAAGATATCCGTATAGTATTCAGATTGCGCGTAGCAATCTGAAAAAATATTTCAAAAAACGAAAGTTCGCCTAGGGAGCTCAGTTAGTTAGCTGAATTGAGTAAAATTCACAAACGGCTGAAAACCCAGTTCAGTTTTCATACGGCGATTGTCCAATTTGGCCAATTTTTTTTTTTTTTGGGCTGGCAACACTGCCCCAGTGACATGTAAAAATTTTGCTCCGTATTTAAAAATTAATTTTAATTAGTAATTAAGTTATAATAAGGTGTAATTATTTGTGTAAACGTCTTAGAAATACGTAAATACTCAGGAAAATTGTTTTCCTGTTAAATAATAAAGATTTCGGTTACAAAACGTCACCGGTAACCTAAAAACAACAGCTGATGTTCTAGTTACGGAGTGTTTATCGGATAATTCAGGGGAAGTATTGTTAAGTTTTATATAATATCAACACACAAACGCAAATTTTAACTTTAAAACACATCCAAGCCATTTTTTTGCTGATTTATTACCCTATACAGGTTCTAAATCGCTTTGTTGACAACTGGTCGTAATAAGTAACAAAACTGAGAATTAATTCATAGCTCTGTTTGTTCGATCGGTCTTTACAAAATTAAATCGTTTTATGATCATTATTGTGCATTATTGCTTTAAAGTAATAAGTTAAATTTTCTTTTTTTTTCTCAAGCAAGCTACCCTCTTGTCAAAGTAAAGCAAATTGAATATTCAATCTAAATGAATTGAATTTACAGATTATCTTTTAAACCTTATTCAGCAGCCTACCTCAATTCTTTCATAACTGAAGGCTTTTCCCTGTTTTAGTTTTATTTCATGTTTTTTCCCCTCCCATCGCTAACTTTTCTTTAATCTATTCTATTAGTTCTCACCGTTTCCTTACTTCTTATTTCAGTTACCATTCCGGAGACCATGCCTGTTATGACTCGTAAGATGGATATGGAGCTAAAATTGAGAACGGCCCTCCAAGAACTCAAAGAATCAAATCTCCAAGTCCAACAACTGTTACTAGAGAGAGAAGAGAGTGAGGTGGAAGTCGTTGAGATTAATGGCAAAAATTCCAGCTTAAAACGGGAGTTAGTAGACCTACATCAGCAATACTTGGACGTTGTTGATGAACGGGATCAATTGAAGGTGGTCACGGATGGTTTTAATAATTGTAGTAACCTTTATGAGGAGGCTTTATATAAAATTAGGGACTTAGAAGATGAAGTAATTCATGCCAATAGTCTTATTTTAAAATTACAACGAGAAAACGAATGTTCTCAGGTTAAAGAAACAAACCTCTTATATAACAAATTAGTAAACAATAATGGTAACCCCTCTTCCTTAATAACTATTGATCTGACTGAAGATTCTTTGGTAAAACATAATTATAAAGTTAGCAATAAGAAACTTAAAAAATATGCTAAACTGAATAGATTAATTAGAAAATGTAACCAATTTAAGAAACAGCATAAACTCTTTTCTAAATATATTCCACTGAGGAAAGAGCGTGTTGATTTAGTTAAAAAAGTAAATAATTATCAAATAAAATTAGAAGATAGCATAAAAATTTATGACATTGATACTCGGCATTTGCAGTCTGAAATACAGGTTCTTAGGGACAAACTCAGTTCCCTTTCCAGTAGGTATCTGAATTCTCAGAACCAAATTAAGGAGCATATCCTTGCTGCGAATGAGTTGGTAATGAGTCAATGTCGTTGTCAGTCAGATCCTATAAATGATACCGTCCAGCCTGAGGTAATGGAGGACCCATCCCAGGCCGTGAATTTATTTCAGGACAGTACACTTAAACAAGTAACAGCTGATATTACACAAAATTATTTACAAGTGGTTCAGCCTGAGAAATATCACAGTCAGGATTGTTTTAAATCAATAATGTTTTCAGATAGCATGGGAAGAGGTGTAGGTAAATTAATAAGTGTCCTGAGTAACCTGAGTTTTTCAAATCAAAACCATTGTATGCCAGGGGCTACATACAAACAGATTATGGCATCAGTTACTAGAAATGTTTATAATAAAAATACTGACATCACTATATTTGTAGGGAATAGTTCAAAAGTTAAAATAAAAGACATCACAAACTGTGTTACTGAATTGTTAGAGTTAAATTGTCGTAAAATAATATTGTGTGCCTTTCCATACCTTGCGAAATTGTCAGCCAAGAAAAACAATTATATTCACAGGCTGAATAGCCATGTTCAGTTCTTAGTAGGTCACTATAGTGACAGGCTTATATACTTTGACATCAACAGTTTTGTTGATAATCTTAAGTCGACACCAAGTAATGTGTGTCTACCTATTAGTTGTAGACACAAAATAGCTAGGCTATTAGTTTATAATATTCACTCAGACATAAATAGTATGTCGTTGTTTAGTACTATAATTGACACTGCCAATATTAGTAATTTTACTAATAATTCTTTTTATAATTTTTTAAATACAGAGGATACTTCAGTGGGGTCCACTGATGGTAGGATGACATTGCATAGTGACAGCATGGGCATCTTGGATCTCACTCCAGATGCTCATTTAAACTAGTTAGTAAGACAACAGAAGGTACCAGTAAAATTAATGTCACTTTAAACAATAATATTGTACCTTCTGGCTCTCGACAAGCTAGATGTAAAAAAGGGGCTAAGCAGAATTCGTTGCAATTATTTCATCAGAATATTCAAGGCCTCTCCTCAAAGCAACTTGAAATTGAATTATTTTTAGAGAAAACAAAATTTGAAATTGTCTGTTTCACTGAACATTGGTTGAGAAACTATGAAATGTTAATAAGTTATGCAAACTACAGCGTGGGCAGTTGCTTTAACCGAAAATGTAAGATTCGTGGGGGATCATTAATCTTAATTAAAAATTCTATTAAATTTAAGACCCGTGCTGATATTGTTAAACTATCGGTGGAACATATTATTGAGCTATCTTGTGTTGAGCTGGATAGGCATGTAATAGTGTGCGTTTACAGGCCCCCTAATTATCAAAACTACTCTACATTTGAGTCAGTAATGGAAGATGTTTTAGCAAAACTTGTAACTGGTAATAAATCAGTAGTTGTATGTGGGGACTTTAATGTTAATATTTTGGACAAAAATTCGAATAGTAGTAGATTTTTGCACCTTTTTAAATCATTTAATTTATTAAACGTGTTTTCGGAACCAACCCGAATTACTACAAATACTGCTACATGTCTGGATAATGTTTTTTGTTGCTGCGACTACTTGGATAAATTCATTGTAAATTACCTTCCTTCAGATCACAGCGGTCAAATCGTTGTGTTCGAATCCTACACACCAGTGCAAAAAATCGAAATAAAATCTAGACAGATAACACCCAGCAATTTAAATAAGTTTAATGATAATTTAATTATTAATTTAGGCATTCCAAGCCAGATTATTGACAACGTAAATCTATTTTATGAGGAATTCTTTTCGGTGATTCACACGGAGTTCAATAATACAATAAAAACGAAAACTAAATCTATTTGCCCTAAGTTTATGTTCAGTGACTGGGCAACAAAGGGCATTAGGAAAAGTAGGGAGCGATTGTTTGAGCTGTACGGTCTTAAGCCTTACATTAACTCTGAAACTTTTAATAAATATGTTGCAACTTACTCTAAAATCTTCAAAAACGCTTGCAAAGTAGCTAAAGCCTTATTCATTAGCAACAAGATTAAATCAGCCGATAATAAAATAAAGACGGTTTGGAAAATTATCAATAGTGAAACGAATAGAAATAAAAAAAATAATAATGATATCACTCTAGAGACTTCACGTGGCCTGTTAAATTCTAAAAACGAAGTTGCTCAAGAATTTGTAGATTTCTTCACTAGTATCCCACTTAAAACTACTGAAACCTTAAATTCATCACCCTTGCTTTCTATTGAGTTACTAAGAGCGAACGTTTCAGCCTGCCCGGTTGAGTTTCAATTTAAACATATAAACCCCATAGCAGTCATTAAAGCTTTTAAGGAAATTAAAGTCAAATTAACCGAAGATCTATGGGGACTGTCGATTAAAGTTTGTCAAGCTATTATTGAGACTGTAGCTCCGTATTTAGCCTTAATATTTAATTTGTGTGTGGACCAGGGAGTCTTCCCGGACCTTATGAAATACAGCAAGGTAATACCACTTTTCAAATCCGGTGACAGTAAAGACACTAATAACTATAGACCCGTATCCGTTTTGCCTGTTTTCAGCAAGGTGTTTGAAAAGGTTATGCTTAATCAAATGCTCATCCACTTTAACACAAATAAAATCTTACATGAGAAACAGTATGGTTTCACCAAAGGACGTTGTACGACTGACGCCGGTGTCACCTTATTAAAACATATATTTACTGCGTGGGAAGAGTCACAAGATGCCATAGGGATTTTCTGTGACCTCTCGAAAGCATTTGATTGCGTCAACCACGAAACCCTTCTCAGAAAGCTTGAACATTACGGTTTAGGGAAACTTGCGCTCAGTTTAATGAAATCGTATTTAAACGATAGACATCAGCAAGTACAAATAAATGGTGTCAATTCAACGGGCTTAAAAGTAAGTATGGGTGTACCACAAGGTTCGATATTAGGTCCCTTTCTCTTTTTGGTCTATATTAATGATCTACCCCATTTATTTAAAAACCAACCTGAAATGGTATTGTTTGCCGACGATACTTCTTTAATATTTAAGGTAAACAGACGTGCCACAAATCTTGATGACGTAAATAACGCCCTACTGCAGGTTCATAATTGGTTCACCGTCAATAATTTAGTCTTGAATGGGAAAAAAACTAAGTGCATAAGATTTGCTCTACCAAATGTCAAAAGTACTGATTGTGACATAGTATTGAATCAAGAGACACTAGAATTTGTCGATGAAACTGTTTTCTTGGGGATAACGATTGACTCGAGGCTACAGTGGGGTCCGCATTTAACATCTCTTGCAGGTCGGCTGAGTTCAGCAGCATATGCTGTTAGGAAAATCCGCCAATTTACTGACGTAGATACCGCGAGACTAGTCTATTTTAGCTATTTTCATAGTGTTATGTCATACGGTATTTTACTATGGGGACGGGCTGCAGACATCGAGTCTATATTTATTCTGCAGAAAAGAGCCATTAGAGCCATATATGGTCTACGAAGGCGCGATTCTCTGAGAGAGCTGTTTAAGGAAATTAACATCATGACAGTACCTTGTCAATACATCTATGAAAACATCATGTACGTTAGGAAAAATCTGCATTTGTTTAGCAAAAGAGGTGATAGACACCACTATAATACGAGGAATAGGGACCAACTAGTTCAGCCAGGTTTCAGGTTAGCTAAAGTAGACTCATCTTTCATGGGGTACTGTTTAAAATGTTACAATAAAATACCCCCTCACATTCTTCAACTGAGTGAGACGAAATTTAAAACTTGTGTAAAACGCACACTATGTAGGCAAGCATACTATAAGTTGGGGGATTACATTGATGATAAAAATGCTTGGCTCAATGCTGGTCCTGCTCCACAACCTTAGGGGCAAAAACATCGATCATGTGAAGTTATTGTAGAGGCTGCAGAAGATTGTAAAAATATCTTTGCATTGTATAGATTCAATGTCTTAATATTGTATAATTGCATGGCACATGTGTGAGTACTATGTACTATAAAGCCACTTTTTACATTTTACATTTAGTTATATTTTAGTGACGTTGCCCTGGTGGCTGGGAGAATGTCATGCTCACTCAAATGTCTCGCTGATGGTGGCGGGTGTGTCGGATCATTTGATTCCCTTCAAAATGGTTGAGTTAGATGGTGCTGATCCATGCGTCATGTTCGTGAACGGGCGCTGTCAGTGGAGACTGGTCATTTCTTAGCTGCCATGGTTTAGATATTTTTCTTTGATTTGTTTTTTATATCTTTTTACTCTGGACGCTCTTAACTTGCACGTCTTGCTACATAGTTCTCACATAATATACCATCTTAACATGAATGATGTAATGTACCAAGATTTTGTAACAAATTCTGATTTAAAAGAGTGTCCATGGAGTTTCTTGCCCGTTCTTCTTCATGAGATCTACGTTAGGGAACTGGCAACTGCAGTACTTTCACAAGTTATTATGCCTTGTGATTGTGACTGTAGCGTAGGAGTGCAATGCGTCGTTTCGGGAGTTGCTGCGTCGGGCTGCGCGGCGCCGGATGTTACCGGCGGCGATTGCTGTGGGTGCGGGGGCGCGCGGCGGCGCGTGCCGTGGCGGCGGGTGTGCGGGGCTTCGGGTCGCGGGGCGGCGGTTGCACGTTGCGGCGTGCATTCGTTGTTCCGTGTTTCGGGGTCTCGAGCATTCGTTGTTGCGGTTTGCGTCGCTGCGTGCTTTCGTGCTCGCAGTGTTCGTTGTTGCGGGCATTCGGTGGCGTGTGGTTCGGCGTGGTGGCTTTCGGAATGACGTATTGCACTCGTAGTTTCGTTCTTCTTCCGTCCTTCTGACATTCAAAAGTGCCTGTAATGGCTTAATTGAAATAAAATATTTGAGTTTGAGTTTGAGTTTGGCAAGTTTTAACCGTCCGGGTACCAGGCCGGCAGGAGTGCACTGCAAATTGAATCTTGGCGTTGGCTCGTCGTTATTTTGGCGGCTTGCCGGAGCCTGCCAGCGTGCATCAGGGCCTGGGATCCGAGCGCTCCTGATGCGATCAAACGTGGACTGAAGGCATGCCCTTGTACGTGATTGATTGAATTTAAATTACTTCCTGTTCCGAGTTCACACACTCGGATGAAATACTCGTCAGTTTGTCCTCTAAAAGCGTCAATTTACCGCTTAGAAGCATAAAAAATAAAGCATAATAAAACGAACAGCGTCAACGTCAAATATAATGTCAAAAACGTTTAGCGAAATCTAGATCGCATTTATAGTGGTACCTACTACGCAAGTAGAGATTATAAACCTGACAGGCTGATTTCAGTGGCGTGCGCTCTATTAAGGCTCTTAGGCTTAGCCTACCTTACCAACTGAGCATTTCTCATAACTAATTAACCATGTAATAAAATAACACCATGTACAAAATAATAATAAAAAAGTTCAAACTCCTGTTAAAATACTTAGAGCAATTTTTCGCGTACGAATCTTATATTTACAGGCTTGCTTAGGCTAGCAATCGAGTAGCCTAAAACCCATTCATAATTTTACGCACACAGCGTCACATCGGAGAATGATCGGTGCATATTTTCGTGTATATGAACCGCACACATGCATGTCAACTCCTGCCAGTGGAGCTGGCCTGTGATTGGCTGCAACAACACAAGGCTACGATTGGATGCGTCATGCGTGCCATCTTCAGCCCGCGAACTCCGGCGCGAAGTTTAAATTTGTTTTTTTTTTTACGTATTTTGCAATTTACAGGCCAGTACTAGCTTGAATACTGACTACATACGTCTTACAGCCGCGAATCATATTTTATTAATCAACATACAACCTAGCACTGGCCTGCAAATTGCAAAAATGTAAGGAAATTAAGAAATTTGAATTTCGCGCGTTTGCGGTCTTCGCTCTTCCGTCCACAGATAGAGTGCAGCACTGACAACACATTTCATTGATTGATTTCGTACCTATAATCCTGCAAAATTTTGTTGACCGCTGTTGTGAACAAACTCGATATGAAAATGATGCAATTTTATTTGGTAGTATTTTTCTATCGGCAAATTAGAAATTATATTTTACGTCTATGGAAGCCATTATGGTTTCATTGTTGTGTTGTGATTGCTTTTTGAAACCGAAAACGTACAGATATTGTCAGATAATAGATACCATTATTAACAGTAGTGTAAATATTAGTTTTGTTGTGTCATCATCATCATTTCAGCCAAAAGACGTCCACTGCTGAACATAGGCCTCCCCCAGGCGTCGCCACATTGACCGGTCCTGTGCGTCTCTCATCCAGCGGGTTCCTGCAACCTTGACCAGGTCATCGGTCCACCTAGTGGGAGGCCTTCCAACGCAACGTCTTCCGGTTCGCGGTCGCCATTCCAGAACTTTTCGGCCCCATCGGCCATCCGTTCTGCGAGCAATGTGCCCTGCCCATTGCCACTTAAGTCTGGCGATTCTTCGGGCTACGTCGGTAACCTTGGTTCTCATGCGGATGTCCTCATTTCTGATTCGATCACGCAAGGAAACTCCGAGCATAGCCCTCTCCATTGCCCTTTGGGTGACTTTGAGCTTTCTGATGAGGCCCATTGTGAGCGACCACGTTTCGGTCCCGTATGTAATCACTGGCAACACACACTGGTCATAGACTTTCGTCTTGAGACACTGGGGTAAGTTGGACGAGAAGATACCGCGCAACTTCCCGAACGCTGCCCAGCCGAGTCGGATTCGACGATTGACCTCTTTCTCGAAGTTAGATCTACCCAACTGGACCGTTTGTCCCAGGTAGACATAATCGTCCACAACTTCGAGCGTAGAGTCTCCGATCTTGATAGGAGTGGGTGTTACATGAACATTCAACATAACCTTGGTTTTGTCCATGTTCATTTTAAGACCCACTCTTTCGGAAGCTCTACTGAGGTCATCGAGCATTGCACTGAGGTCTTCCATGGTCTCAGCCATGACCACTATATCGTCGGCAAACCGAAGGTGAGTGATGTACTCGCCGTTGACGTTGATGCCAAGTCCTCTCCAATCCAGAACCTTGAAGATATCCTCCAATGCAGCGGTAAACAGTTTCGGAGATATGACGTCTCCCTGTCTCACACCGCGCTGCAGAAGGATAGGTTCCGAGGTCTGGTCCTGAAGTCGGACTGACATGGTGGCGTTTTTGTGCAAACACTTCAACACCTCGATGTACCGGTAGTCGATTTGGCACCGTTGGAGAGACTGCAGTACAGCCCAAGTCTCGATCGAATCGAAGGCTTTCTCGTAGTCCACAAACGCTAAACAGAGAGGCAGGTTATACTCTTCGGTCTTCTGTATAACCTGCCGTAGCGTATGTATGTGGTCTACGGTACTGAAGCCTTTTCGGAATCCGGCTTGTTCGGGAGGCTGGAAATCGTCAAACCTGCGTGCGAGACGGTTCGTGATGACTCTTGAAAACAACTTGTAGACATGGCTTAGAAGTGAGATGGGCCTATAGTTCTTCAACCGGGCATTGTCACCCTTTTTGAAGAAGAGCACCACCACACCCCTGCACCAAGCCTGTGGCGTTTTCCCCTCGAGTATGACGGAATCAAACAGCTTCTGTAGGGCCTTAAGGACCGGTTTGCCACCCGCCTTCAGAAGTTCGGCCGTAATTCCGTCATCACCCGGCGCCTTGTTGTTTTTAAGCTGTTTCAGAGCCATCCTAATCTCGTACAGGCTGACGTCCGGGATGTCTTCGGTATAGTTTAGTGTTTTCGGTATATTTTGTTGTGTATTATTTGTTTATTCCCCTAAAACAAATAATAACAATGGTAGGTATTTACTTGTGAAGTTTGTGCTAATAATGTGTGTTTGCTAGATGTTAAAGGTAATAAGTTTTCTCAATTATCGTATATTGTAATGATAAGGTGCAAGTTGTATACTTGTATCTAAAGGTAGATGTGTGAAGGCCGCTTCGGATATTATCTTGACGTGTTTTGTACTTTTGTAACTATCACCCACTCACTTGGATGAGTTTTTTGAGGTGGCCGAATCTTTCTTCAGTTTGCATCGATAAAAAATCATGAGTTGAACCTTGAATAATGTGGTGAGTTTTTGAATTGTATTTAGGTATAACTTTTACAGGCTTATTTTCAAATGAACTTAAAAATGTGACAATTTTTTTTTTGCTGTCAATATTTCGTGGCCTACCCACCGTGGCGGACCACTGCACGCCACTGGCTGATTTGGTATAATGAAATTAGGTTAGAGCTGAAAGCGTCGTTCCAGTGAGACGGTTAATTCGCGCCGGTGATTTTTAGATATTCACTTCATTAATACTTGTCTGCTAGTTAAATAACTTTATTTATGAAATACAACATTTTCAGATCGTTGTTTTATTTTTTTACCAGGTTGATAAATGGTCCTTTTCGAAAAAAGAAAAAGTGAAGCTCTTAAGTATGTCGTTTCGATTCTATTCTGCTAGCTCATAATAGCACTATTGAGCAGATTGTTTTTCTTATTTACACACGTCACAATTTCCTCTATTTAAAAGAAACTACAGTTAATAGGTCGAACTTTAACGAGTTGTCTTCCTAAATCAATCTCCGTTAAATCGGTCTCCGGTTGTTTTGTAAACTTTTCAGTTTCAGCGTATATTTTTCGTCTCCGGTAGCAAGTTCCCGGCCTCCCGGGGTAGGGTGCCATCAGTCATGGTGTCCGTGTAATTGAGGAACGGTTCCCGTGATGGATCGCCTTCACTAACCCACCATTTTATAAGGTTTCAAGTATTAATCATCATTACTTTAAGTTATACGCGATGTCTGTCAATATCGGCTGTGTCGGAATATAAGTTTAAAAGTAATTGCAGTTTCCATATGAAGTACCTTGTATCGATGCCAGGAACTCATAAGATGGTGAGGTGATGCCAAGTTTCCATTATCGACTGGTAGGCGGCGCTCACGTGCCGCAGCATATTGCGAAACTTTCCATAATTGACATTCACAACAGTAACTGTCGCCTTAGCGGCGCGCGGCTCTCACTCCTTATGATGCCTTAATTACCTTTTGTTCGTGACACGTACTAAGTTGTAAACAACTGCACTACAAACATAATTAGCTACTTGTTTGCCTTCGTTAGCAGTGTCAAGTAAAAGACATGTGCGACTGTAATGTGCTGTCTAAAGCTCGCAACAGCACATTTGTTACATTCAAAGCTTTAAGCTCATTTATTCAGGAGTAAGTTGTCGGAACAGTGTAGTTAATCGTTTGTCTGAATTGTGGCTTGAATGTTGATGCAAATTAAGTATTATTGCTGTTGTCGGGAGGACCAGAAAGTGCAATCAAAGTCAGTTGATGGTTGTTCATTGTAGTAACTCATCTCACTGTAGTGAATTGTCAAAAGTATTCGTCTATGTCGGGTGATTGACGAGCGTCGCTGCGCCACTTCGTCTTAATTCTGTTTTTGTGCTGCTGTGTGCCATTACGATTGTTTGTTTGTCGACGAGCGCACTTTTTGTTTGTCGCTTGTTTATTGAAGGATTTGTGTGACGCCGCTCCATTACTGTGGATTTCGCAGACATCATCGTGTTGTGGAGTTCATTCAGCTGATTTGAATGTTTGTGACTGGCGTTTGATTCTGGTATCTTTGTTACGAGTTATGCCGTAACCTCAAATCGATATACCTAATACCATTCTAATACCGTACATTTGGTGAATATGACTAATATGTTTATTTATTATTAGTGTAAGCGTAGGATGGGCATTGAATGACTAATTTCACTAGATTATTAGGCAAATAAAAGCTAAATTGTTCACATTGGAACTACATTTCATAGCAAGTGCCAGGAAATTCGCAAAATGCCTGTAATTGCTCTGCGGCGGCACTGGGCGTATTGCGCACAAGATAAATCTAGCTAAATAAACTGCCTGACTGGCCGACACACGACTAGTTCTAGGCAAACGTCCTGGATTTCAGCTTGTATCTCCATTGAGCGACTCACGTTAATTTATTGCGTTAGCTAGACGAATCTGTTATCTAGCTCCTATGCAGCCGAGATTTTCGCTTCAGACACCTTATTATTTTAGTAGAAATATCTGCGGTCTTTAGTTTCTCTTTAATTCATCTATTGATGAGTTGGGAATACAAGAATAACGGAACATAAACATTTCATTGCGTTTGAAAACTCAATTGTCAAAACATGGACTAAAGTCGACGTCAAAAGTTGATATAACAGCAGCTGTGTAACACTGGGGTGAACGGATCACATCTATCACAATACGAAATTTCCCTTCGCTAACTTTGTGTAGACACAGCACTAGCCCACTCATGACCAGTCGTGGCCAACGAGTGGCTGTAGCAATACCATTAGTACACCACGTCGATACTATCTGTACCACACATACAGTTAGCAACAGTGCGGGGTGGACGAGATAAAACGGGGCTGTTGTTCGGAATACACCAACTGAAGCGGACTGCGTATTCGGACAGTTTAATTAATAAAAACAACTGAAATAGTATACATAGGCAGTTACTTTACATAATAAAATATCATACATGAAATTTGTTTATAAAGAAGCGAGTTACTTAGGCTCTTTATGACCTCAGAATAGCAAAGAGCCTTCACCATCCCCCTTATAGTATCGTTATTCCACTTAAAAATCGCTTTTGAACGACGCTAAAGTAACGTTTTTATCATCATCCACACACGAGCGGTTTAATGGCGTAAAATAAGAATACTTTATTATCGGCTCACTCGACCTTTTATTATGTCACAAAGTTAGCCGCTCAACTCTTCTCGTCGTGTTCGGCACTTTCACAGAAATCTCCCGTCAGCAGGATGTTGATAAATTGATTCCATACTTATGTTGTATTGAAGTCTCGTTAGCTGCTCCCCCGACCCGGCGCCCAGAGCCCGCAGGAGGCAGGAGCTACAACATGTGTGAACTTTACGTGCCCCGAGACGTCGGCGTCGTCGCCTCGACATGCTCAAACTTTTTAATGTAAATCCGCTTTTCTATGTTTTACGCGAACATTTTTTCCAAGAGAGAAACCTATTTTACATTTTAATCATGTAATGCGAGGATGTGGACCGCAAGCCAATTTATTTTGTTTGTGCCTTCGTCGCGAACCACAAAGGCATGATTTGTTTTTATTGCCTCCGAATAAAATTGAAATAATCAAATCTCATTGTCGTCCAAAGGTAATTTTGTTTATGATTCATTACGGTCCACACAGAGTACAGACCCTAAACCTTTATCATGTCTGGTTACTAGGCACACATAAACTACACAGAATATCATATTTATTATGACCACAAGTGGTCTCGGATTATTTGGTCGGTTTTGTACCGGGTGATGAGGGTTTTTTGATGAGGGACGGCACGTTACGCTATATGTAATTCGTTCCGTAATCTGCCTCAGCTTCCTAATGTCCTGGTATCTGATCAGGTGGCGTAATTACTTAATAACACAATTACATTATTAATGTGCCTTTTGTGAAATTGTTATGAAAGGTCGCTGGGTCGCTTTTGGTATTTATTAATTTACTTAGTTATTTACTGATATAGTTTGTATTAGCAAGTTACGTGATGCTTTTCCCGTTCCTTGTTGATTGTTCCGTAAAAAAATCTTGGAATTTCGTCAATAAGCTGAAAGTATATTTTTATTATCCAAATATTTGATCGCAATTCGCAATGTAGCCATGATTAATTTTGCCCTCAAATGAGGCATGTCACATCTAGCGTCGTTCAGGCAGACAGTGATCCATGTTGGCATTCAATTAACGTAATGAATTCAATTACACTGAAAAGTTACGCGGGACTTTATTTACATTTTGTACTTTATCTTTATAAAAATGTAGATTAAAGCAAACTCGAAGGTACTATTGATTGGTTCTATTTGGATAGAATTTTAAGCAGCACTCGTCAACTCGATGAATTTCGAATTTGGCACAGGGACACTGCGTACTGAATATTAGTTAGATTTTGTTCCTAAATCGAGTCTATTCAACAGCTCTTTAAGTGGCATCACATGCTGACCTCGCCTTTCTAAATGATAGATTTCGTGTCATAAACCAACGTCGGGCATTATTTGAGCGTTCGGGTGTCAGTGTGGGCCAGTTCACCACTAATCATGGCGCGTTAACTTTCAATCAATTCTTCCAGCAGACTCGGCAGATAAACCGGCGACTCATCATGACGCTGGCTCGGCTCCATGTGACAATTTATAGAGATATGTAAGCCGGGGATTAGTTAGCCACGTCCAACCCCTCCCCCCCCCACGCCGTAACCGCCGCCCTCACCCCGCCGACTTACACAATGGCCCCTACAGTGCTAGTAGATAGAATGCTTTATACAGCAAAATTTATAGCTTAATTATGACAAAATTCTTTAAAAATATGGTAGAAAATATTAATTGCTGTTTAGTTAAACATTTTTACACCTAGACTATGATTCACAATTTGATTGGCCAACGAAAACTTTTAATAAAATCGCTGAATGAATACGAATCAGTGAGTAATAAAAACAAAATAATGACAACATATCCAGCAAAACAACCACAGACCAGGTTCATTCGATGAAATATATTGTGTATTGATAAACAACTCGTATCGTGTATTTTCGGTATTCATCAGAATCAGGGCTCATTACCTATATTATATAACGTACTACACATTCGCATTCGCATCAAAATCGATCCGTATTTCTGAACGGCACAATGAAATACATTCAAGAATAGTGAATAATGCGCACGTAGTCGAAATAGCCACGAATATAGTGCGGAATCTCAGGCTGATCCCATTACCAATGCGCTTAGTGAGTGACAGTCGACAGTCCTCGGCCGAGCTACCGAGCTACCGAGCTGCCGAGCTGCCGGGATACTGGTATAATCCTTGGCTAGTCAGTCAACACTAACCGCTAATATTGATGAATGGTCGCTCTGGTTCCTGCACTACTACAATGAACTAGAATGCTCCTCAGAGACAATTAATTCATCTATAGGTAAGTACTAATATTGTAAAGAGGTAAAGTTTGTGAGGTTGTAAGGGGTAATCTCTGGATCCACGAACGATTTCGAAAGTTCTTTTGCTTATAGAAACCCACATTATTTGTGAGTGTATAATTATATTATTCCAAAAAACAGACCACACGGGCGAAACCGCGAGCAGAAGCTAGTTTTAAATACATAGGTTAGAAGTTTCCCTTTCTCATTCAAACAATATTATTTGTTATTTAACAACGAAGGTTTAACAGCTTATCCAAATTATTTTACGATAACACGATGTCAGCGAAGTTGACTCAACTTTTGGTACTTCACAAGGGAAAGCCTTTTACTTAGAACGGGAGATAAGGGTGTTATTACAAGTTAATAAATGCTCGTACTTGTCTCATCTAATTGCCAACAAACGCCGTCCTGAAGCCACTTTCTGTGCAATATGATACCTTTGAAATATTTGAGACTTATCTTATTTCGTCACACCTCTATATTGTATTTTTGTACTTTGTGGGAGAAATAAATGTTATTAATTATTATCATGTCCTTTATTCATTAACTAGCTTTTGCCCACGGCTTCGCCCGCGTGTATGTCGGTTCAACTACAAAAGTGACGATTTTCCATACAAACTTTCATCCCCCTTTTCACCCCCTTAAAGGTTAAATTTCCAAAAACCCCTTCTTAGTGCTCCCCTATATTATAATAGGAAGCCGTGTGCAAAATTTCACATTCCTATAATAGCCCCAGTAGTTTCGGCTGTACGTTGATATGTCACCCAGTCAGTTATCCTTTTATTTAAATAGATTAACATAAAATTTACATTTTAAAATATTTCATTAGATACTTATAAAAAACATTTAAAAGTATAAAAAATAGTCGTCCACCAGTGACGGGAGCAGGGTATTATTATTATTTCGTGCGAATTGTCTTTCGGCTGGCAGTGTGTCCTTACGACCTCGACTCTGTCTTCATGAGTAGGTAATGTGTGGTGACGGCCCTTTCTTTCTTTCATTTCTATTCATAAAATAAAATCAATCTTACTTCTTCTCATATTATTTGGTATGAAGAATGTTCGTAAAACTAGGCTTATAATCAATTTGTTAATAATTTTAGTGATTAATAATTAATAAAGTCATACTGCAAGACGCGATGAATATTTAGATTAAGTATTTAACTAAATAAATAAATTTACAAGTTGGCACCAGGCGGCAAAAATCGGGTCAGAGGTATCAAAGGGGTTTGCATTAATTAAAATATAATAAATAGGCAAAAATCGTAACAAGTGCGCCGTTTACTGCTGTTTTGTGTACATTCGTAATTGTTCGTTTAATAAGTCTCATCATCATCATCAGCCATAAGACGTCCACTGCAGCTGGACAAAGGCCTCCCCCAAAGAACGCCATAAAGAACGGCAGCCTGCGTTAATAAGTCTAACAACCAAATATTCAAGCACTACTACTAAACAAGGTTTTTATTATCGGTACAGAACCTTAGGTTTATTTGTCTAGTCCATTTTTCTTAGAACATGTATCCCGATTTAGGTTCCAATTTCGACTCCCACAGAAACGGGACGAGATGAGACAATAAAAACATGATGTATAAACACGAGAGCGATGAATATTTCACGAAGCGCTACTCTATACATATGTATAACGAAGATGTGTGGCATTACTGTCGCGGCCGTGAGGGATCCCAGAATCAAATAACTCCAGCATTTTTAGATTAACGATCCATCTACGTCAACGTGCGAAGAAAATGTCCAAAAGTTAGTGCTCGTGGAACATTGTTGTGAGATCGCTCACTTGTTTATAATAAACTTGGCGATTAAGTGTACACGTCTGGAGGAGCTCGGGCTAAGCGGCCAAGTGAAGAGCCTCTTGCGCCCGCTGGAGCCCTAATTGGCGGGAGCGCTCGATGAGCCCTCCACGGGCCCTCGTGTTTGATACACTCGCTTTATATCACCACCGGTATTTCCATACTCACTAACGAAGTCCTACAGTTGTCACACGAGTGCCATTTGTGACAATATGTGCGTTATGATGTTGTAAATATGAAGCACTGTTGTCGTGGAGTGCTGCTCGGCCGTGGGCTTGTGGGTAATGATATCTGTTATAATACAGGTACCCTATAATACCCTTATATTACCTGAACAAATTGCAGGGAATAACTTGAGTATTAGGTATAGTGTCTATGAGGATCTTCAATGTATATGCAAATTCCACCCACAGAGATTAAACAAAGGAGGATATCAAAAACTGATAAAAACGGAGTTGATTTACAAAAGCAACGGAATGCCTAAATGTGGATTGAATTAAATTATTTACATCCAACATTCTGTAAGGCTATGCACGGATTTCATTGATCCTTGGTGCTGAAAGATGTATCGATACAAAAATATTTAAATCGAATGAAAACATCGATACTCACACGCCTACATAATTAACTCCGTTCCTTTTCCTTCGGATCACACGTCAAAATAAATAAGAAAAATGGAAGCTGATTTATTATACTTGAGCAATTTCCTGCTTCAAAAGAGTTTCTGTAAGAACCTCCGTCGCCTGTAAAGCGTGGGTGAAACCTCGCAATCAGCACAACCGCACGAGTGGGCCCCTCAGCCCGTAAGCTCACATGTCGAACAAATCCTAGCCGTTTAGATTATGCTTATTGTTATGGGGCCCGCGTTACGTCGATATGGGCCGCCCTTATTTGTAACATTCCACCATACTGCTCTAACTTTGCGTGCGAATTAAACTGTACGGCCAAAGGTATAGAAGTTATATTGTGTTGTGGCCGGCCCAGTCGGACGGGTCCATCGAGTGCGGATGGACAGATCCGGCCGACATCAGCAGATTGTTTCCGCATGAATATTTCATTATTAATGCTATTAAGCTATACCTTCCCCTGTACCTGTGCGTTTTACGACGAATTAAGGCGATGTTTTGGGATTCGCGTGCCGCCATATACTTATGTTGCCTTAGTATGGTTGTAAAACTGTATGCTATTCATGATTAACATTATTGTCACGAGGCTTATTGGATTGCCTTGATCCTATGAAACATATCCATTCCGTTTATTAATTAAATAAACATCGCGTATGTTACGTTTGGCAGTAGAGAGAGATACAATTTCGTTATTGTAACCCCTGGGTGTGACAAACTTGATTAGTATCCGTATCTTCGTTCGCTAAAGTTGCATGAGACAGCGAGTAACATAATCTGCGGTGGAATTAACTCGCGTACATTAGCCAGCTAACGTCTCTGCTACAGATGTCTGGCAGCGGTTTACCCAATTCCTAACTCCGCCTTACACTTGTAGCCGAGTCCCTTTCCACTGACGATCCACTTGGCTAAGTTTTAGAGCTTCTTGTGCTGTTTAATTCATGGTCGTATCTTTAAAAGCAAAGAAATGAATCTTCGCACTTAAGTTGAGGACTTAGCGACCACATCATCTTGTACGTTTTATTATAAACTGTCTTTTGTAAAATTACATGGGCTCAACTTATCTATTTACGTGTATAGTTGACAAAAAAAATCTAATTAGTCCGTCACATAGATTACCAAAAATATTAGACACGTATTTTTTCTTTTTGCACGTAAACCAAAAATGAAGACGATACAGTGCTTCGAAAACTCGTGTGACGTCACATCGCACTAAACTTTTTACCACGTAGTGCCGTCAAAAGCCCCCACTCCAGTGTGCTTACTCTCGAATATAATTCCGATAGATCGACATTGGAATTGTCAGTCAAACGTCAGGCATTGGCTGGACTCACTGAGTCTAACCAATCCCTGACGTTTAACTCAACCAACTGACGTTTGACCAATGTCGATCTATCGGAATTATATTCCAGAGTAAGCACCCTGATCTTTGTTGCGTTTTATCTTCGTCAATTTTTATTAATTTGATAAAACAAAAAACACGTATCCAATATTTTTCGATAATCTAACTGACGGACTAAACGGAATCATATTTTTTTTACCCAGGACACATCCCTATTGTAGTATAAAATAATGCATTATTCCCAATACTCGAATCAAACCGTCTTTCTATCCATGTTTGCTAGTTTCCATATTCTGTTTTGCATTGGCAACCAAAACAGCATGTAAATGAATATAGGGTAGTTACACACGTACATGTTGTTTGTCCACTCGCGAAAAAGAGGAAGATTTTAATGAAGCCATTTCTTTTCTCTGTTTCCATCGACAAAATGGCGCTCGTTTGCCGCCAGTAATTGCTTCGTTACGTTTTTCGGCTGTTTGTTTTTCGAAACGTCTTTTAGTTTAATTGTGCTTTGCTGCTCCAACTAGGTCGTGTTGGTTTAGTGTTATTGCACCCCTAATGCCAATGTTTCCACTATTATTGTTGTGTATACGCTGGACCATGGTCCTCACTGAATTGATAATGGTAAAAGCATACTTCCTTTTAGTTATGTTGTCTTGGTAAGCTGGAATTGTATCGTCCATAATACGGTGAAACAGCTGGTTAATACACTCTTGAGATACATAAGCTGTGTCGTCTTATTAGAAGTTACGACCGCAGGAGTATTAGTCCGGTACTAAAATAATAATATAATAATGTGTGTGGGACAATATACTCGAACAACCACATTCACGTATGTAGCGCTTACAGGCCGAAAACAGTGTTCATTTAATGAGCACTAAATTCAAAAACTTTATGGTACTTTTGACGGGAACAGAAATTGAGCTGAAAATCAATAGTTAGGTAACTAAATACAGTCCACTTTCAGACTGTATTTTAGTGTTCGTTGAAACTTATATTTTAAAAACAAAACGTTAGCTTGACCCAAAACTATTGATTTAATTTAAAACAAACTCCCCGCGTAGGGTAGCGCGGGATTTTATAAATTCGTATTTTATTAGATTACACGCTGTTACTTTAAAAGCTCGGGAGTCATTTACTTGATTGTGTTTTAATTTAATGTGAAAGCGTTCCGGGGTCGGTGACGTCACTCAACTTGTCATAACGGTGACGTAAGAGTGCGTGGTAACATTAATCCATATGACAGGCTTCATTACACCGTAATGACAGGCCGCCGCGTGCCGCCATTACAGGGTCAGGCGGATATTTAAACTCGGCATTCAAATAATCCACTCTGAGCTTTTAAATGTGCCAATAGATGTACATTCAGAAATATGCCATCAATAAGACCACAACTGAACCTAAACGTGATCATGAACCCGTTTACATGTGTCCTAATCGCGTTCAGTTTTACTGAAAGTCGCCCTGACAAGAATCACTTGCTAGCAGTGTGGGTAACCAAATCCTTTTAGTATCCTTTAGATACAAATTCCTATTCGAACCGAAAGTCCAATAAAATAAAGCAGAACATTCTCGTCTTACCCGTCCCAGATGTAAGTAGATTCATTTAATTGAGTGCAGAACATGTCCTTTATCTCGTCACATAGATACGTGTACAATCTGCTGCGGTGGAGGTGGCGGCCGAGGACAAAGGCTCGCAGACGGATGGGATCCAATGTAATTATGCATAAGGACACACGTCCCGGACCCCGGGACTCTATGCGGGATTAATGGAGCACTCTTAAATGTACCGCACTGGTCACGGCGGGCTCACGTGTCTGTCTTAGATGTTACACTCTCAAATTTTATACTTAATCAGTTCATAACTCGGTGATCTGGAAGGATTGATTAGACTTGGTGTTATGTTTGAAGGACCTATGTTTGATACCAATTTAAAAGTTCTATCGACACTGGACGCCATATTTCAAATTTAAATTAAAATTAATCAAATAACACGGTATAGAGAAAGAAGTCTACCTCTGTCTGAGTAAAAGAAGAGTTTATTTATGTGTCAGACATTTTTTTAATTTAATTAGCAGCGGCCTCTTGCAGTAAATAATCTCGTTGAAAAGCGTCGGGAAATTGTGCGAAGCGAAGCACAAAGCTTTTTGGATGTAATCTCTTTAAAACAAGCCTATTTGCTCGTGTCGTCTTTTTACAACGTAATTATCTAGTAGGCAGATAATAATTCGTGAAAGGGTGATAAAAATGTTTTTCACAAAGGACATGGCTGAACAGGGAAGAGCTAACCCGAAAACATAGAAATGTTACGAATACAATAGGACTAAAATTGGTCGTGACACGTAATCTTAATATACTTCCACAGAATTAATGTGGGCTAAATACAGTTCCTTTGTACCTTGGTTCCTAATGTAAAGATTATCCCTTCTCAACAGTGATTCGATATGTCGACATATTGGCAAGATTTAAGTCGGCATCGGAATAATCGATCGTCATTACATTACGGAGCAATATCCGTAACGAGGGCCGAGACAAAAAAGGGACGCTCCGAGACCTCCGGCGTCCTCCCAGACTTATCGTGACATCTGAGAAACCGACTAGGAGTCTTCAATTCTAATTTAGCGACGTACACTGTATTTTTTACAAATGGGTAAGGTATATGTTTATTTTGGTCTTCACAGTGCCTTTGTTATTGATAATAAAGGTCGACGTACCTACACCGCGCCCGCTATGAACATTGTTGAAGCAATCGTAAAATTGTATTGCTTTAATGGCATCGTAGAACCTAACGACCCTAACACTAATTCGTAGGAATACATTTTTGGCAATAACAACAAAAGATATATTAACAATTTTCTGTGTCATGTAGGTAAGTTTAATCAAAACACCTCGTAGCTGAGTGCAATTGGCAGAAAAATACTCAAAAGGTGGAACGGTGTTTAGTGGTCGGATTTTCATGAGAATTTCGCGACTCGGTTCCTAGAGGCGTGGCGATGTGTTAATATTTTTTTTTAATATTATTTTTCGTTTAAGAATAACTTGAAATTTTTACGAAATAATGATGTGTCGTAATAGTGTGGCCGGAGTGCATCCATAAAATGCCAAAATAGTCTGTTTATTTGTTAATTGTCATCGATGAAATTTCCATTTAACTTTTTTGAAAATATCCTTTTTTCTTTAATTATTTCTATTACTTATACTGACTAAAAACGTCGTTCCACCTTTGTGACTTATTGCAAACTTTTACGTTTTCGCTTTTTCAAAACTTTTTATTCCGAAAAACGTTCTCAAATAATCAAGCGAATATTCAAATATTTGGTAGCAACAGCTTCGAGAACCACCAGATTAACTCGGTAGGTAATGTGTTTCAAAGAGGACTTCCTCATGTTCATTATGAACACTAATGCTTGAACACGAATCTTGCACCATTCAGCGCGATATGAATTTGAGATGGAAGTAGAAACGATGTTTATGGGTTTTTATTTGCTTTTTCATTTAAGGCCGGGTTGCAGTAATTTTAAGATTTTTGAACCTATAAAAATCGAACTAAATACGAGTTTTTTAATAAATAAAATAAAAATCATTACATAAAAATTGAACATACTCTCTAGTAAATCGTAAAGATAGAAACGCGATTTAGAATGATCGGCTCGATACTTTTTTTTATCAAACATGACTCTAAATCACAATTTCAAACGTGTACTGCTAAGACATTTCATCATGAATGAAAAAGTGTGTGAATGCGGCTTAAAGCCGCATTCACACACATTTTCCTGCTGTTGTCCGGCGCGGTAGAGCGACGTTAAATATTCTCCACAACATTAGGACACGTTCATTGTTTCACTGCGTAATGCATACAGAGGTATTACCACCGGAAGCGTTCCGATTCATGAAAGAAAAATAATACAAAAACAACAAACAAATTCAAGCCTTTACTTTTTATATTTCGTTTTTTTAATATCATCACGTTCGCCGCAACGTATTTTGTATATTTTTCGGTTTATTTTGCTCGCGGCGTCATGTTCTGCTGTTCGCAGCGCGGTACTTACGTAAGCAACACCTATTCCTTTTTTGGTATGTTCGTTTTTCAAACAGCTAATTTTTGCGTCGAACCGAACGTGACATGTATATTAATAGAATACGAAGTTAGCAACGTTGTCCTGCATAAATGCGGCTCGGTGATTTTTTAAATTGGGATAGATAATCCATTTGATACTTTCCCTGAATCCATAATAACAAAAATAAAAGCCCTTTTTCGAAGTTAAGCATTTATCTTTTTAATTTGTTTAGTTTAATCTTCGTGTCAGTCATGTTGTCTCATTTAATTGTCAGTCCTCCGATAATATTTACAACACCTGAGTTCTGCTGGGATGCTGCAATATTTAAATCTTTTTTTTTTGGAAATTGGAAAAGTTTTATCCAAGTTGTCTTCGGGGCCAAACGCTCCTTGAAGTACCGTTTATCGTAGACATAATGATGCCTTTCACTGCCCTCCACACTTTTAAAAGTTTCTTTTTGTAAGCTTTTTAATATAAAACTTTTTAACAGAATTCGGATGAACATTGTTCATTTTATAATCGGCGGAATAAAACCATGTTTCTTCTTCGTAGATAATAATCTGAACGGTTTTAGTAACAAACGCATGAAAGGATATAGAAACGAAATTCTAATTATATTCTTTAATTTCCGTCTGCCACAAAGGAGGGTGCGTAAAATAATATATTTTCCCTGTTTTTTACATTGGAGCAATATAAAGTCATGCCAAAAATGGTCTGAGCGTCAGGGACAAATTAAATTAGCATGAAAAGGAGTCCGCCAACAAACGATCTTGTGTATTTTGTGTGTAACTGTTGGAGAGCGACCACGACCAGGGCTACAGAGCACACAGCGACACACAGTGACTCGGCCGACACTTCATTTCATTTAGCGGCACAATTATATTGTGCGCTAACAAGAAAAGAGAGGCCATGAGCAGTGGGTAAGTTCGGACTGTGGATGATGACGATGAACAAGAAACGCGTCCCCGAGCACGCATACATCTTTCTTGTTGTACTGTTGATCCTCCACAGAATAATATTATTACAAATAAGGAATCCCACAGTGTTGAAAAGGCAACACGAAGTCTCTCGAATCTTTCTTTAATTTGTGATTTCCGAGTGAACGAAAGTAACATCGGTAATTCAAAAGAAAACAAATAAGTAAGTTTGAAACGAGGCGTGGAACTGAGTTCCCGTTTGAAAGTTCCGACTTCGACGGAAAGTATCGTTCGTTAGTGGCAAGAAAAGATTAATGTTGGGAAAAGCGAAAAGAAATAGATGGGAGGTAACGTAAATAAATATATCAATGTATTGATAGAAACGTAGACAGCTGTCGTCGAGGAAATTGTTTTCAATCTCGTCGTGGAGCCCCCGCCCGCTGCCGGTCGTGGCGGATCCTGCCTTCCGCAAATAAAATACAAGACAAGTGGCTGATATCTAAGTGTCGCCCTGAACACACAAACACCTAATACTTCCTGTCTGTTCTGCACTCCGTTTGCTGCTTTGCTGCAGTTTCCAACAAAATATAATTTCGCCCAGTTTTCCTAACTATAAATCGTTGAGTTTTCTCGTTCGTTGCGCGGAAAAACAGCTTTGCTGTTTCTTTTTCTTTTTTTGAACCCAATTACAAATTTTCTCTCCGCGAAATATAATCAAAACAAACACTCCCAATGTAGAGCGAATGAATTACTGCGATAACACTCGGCTCGAGATAACACAAAATTAAACCCTCTTCACACACCAGAGATTCTATAGAAGCAAAAAAACTTCTCGCCTCATAACGTGAGGAGTTTTCGCGAAATTTCACCGAAATTCGTGGAATTATTCACATCTGCACGCGGCGCGGGCGTTCGCGCCGCGGCCGAAAGTTAGATGAGTTTTGTCGTGATACGACGCCGACTCTGAATAATTGGAAACAGAAACGCGGAACCTGTTTGTTTTATTCGCGGCCCCACACTCACTAACGCGTATCAGTACCCACTCGCGTGTTCACTAATCTGTACTTTGCTCGGTGTATTTGACTACTTGCTAATACGTTTTGTTGTATCAGCGTGCTATCAAAATTTCAAATAAGTTAAGTTGTGAGTTTCGACTGAATCATTTCCGAAATTATGTGAATGTATAATAATAGACATATAATAACGGTGAAGTAAAACATCGTGAGGAAACCGGCATGTCCTAGAACCAAAAAATCTAACATGTCTACCAAATCTGCACTGGCCCATGCCCTCTCAACGAGAGGAGGCCTGCTGTGACCGAGTGGAAACATTAATGGGCTGATGATGATGATGATATAATTATGAGATAGATGAGAATATAGAACATCACTTACTAGTTTTCTCTTTTATTGTAACTTTGATTTATTAGATGAAAATCAACATTAGTGTAATTTAATAAGATTGCTCTCACCAGGAAATCAGACGCGCAACAGAGATTGCTCGCAATTTAGCAGCGGGCACGTCGTCAACCCTCGTCACGCACGACGCGGGGCGCATAGCTCGCGTCTTGTGGCCTTCTCGACATAACGCGCTTTAACTGATACAACAACACGGAAAACAGTTTCCTGCGTCGTCCGCGACAATTCCGAACACAATCTCATGATTAATGAACGTTTATTGGACACATAATATAAACACAACTAAAAAGACTTATGATTAGACTGCCATATTGAACCTACTGGTTTATGGCAACACTGTCAACCCTTTTTTTGTCGAGATTTTGGGACACTTGAGCATCTAGGCATCTAATAAAACAACAATAATTGTTTGCTTGATAGGAGCAGTGGTTCTCTATAATAGTTAAAATGACGATGAATTGGTTGTTTTGTTCGTAGATGGCACAACCCCTGAAGTAGCCGTGCCACGAAAGCACCGAACTGACGTTTCGGGTCAGTGAGCCGTGTTTTCTTCCCGAGCCGAGTCGTCGAGTACTGGCCGAACCGGCTCGATTGGGTCGAGGACCGGGTAGGGAACTCTAGCCTTCCCTGCCATTCCGCCACCATGGCCTGCAGGAGCTAAGACCGGTGCAGCATTATCCGTCGCTGCACTAGCATTTGGCCTCCATCTGTGGCCTGTTGTGCAGTGCAGTGTCGCGAGTATACCCAAGCCGCCTCGTAGGATATCGTGCACTAACCCTATAAGACCCTGACAGCCATCGCTCTCAGAGGTCTGTCGGCCTTTTCGGGGCCCCCCGTAAAGGGCCATCGTTCCCATGACAACTACGCAAAACCTCGAGCAGACTGGAAGGAGGCGGAGAACTTTTCCCAGACTGGGAATCAGTGTTGACAGCGCGGAAAACACGAAAAAAAGTTTTTTGCCTCGTCGACGACAATTTCGCATAAGTATAATCTAATGATTAAAGAACGTCTATTGAACTCTATTGGACATATAAAGACGAATGATGAGTTCTTACGAAGATACGGTAGCAAAGCTGTAACTTCAAGGCTTAATGCCACAATCACCTATCTACCGGTTTATATTTTCCTGGCAAAACCGGCGACCCTGCTTCAATGTAAGGGTGGTCTTTTGACAGTCTGTCCTTCGAGATTACATATTGAAGCCAGTTTTTACTACACAAGGTTTTTGTGCGAACGCACACTCATTACAAAGGTTATTAATATAACAGTCTGTAGAGAACGCCTTTATTTTACGTTCTTTAAATTAATAAGTCGGCAGTTTACAGCTCGTCTAAATGGTTCTTTTTCATTTTCGTCGCCGCCCCCGGGCTGTTTACAACGTTTTTATTACGTCGGCTATATTGCACTCGGCAGGAATGGCAGGATCAGTGACATTTAGAACGTTCCTTCAATTTGCTGTTTAACAAGTAACGTCCGCAGGGTTTCATTTAAATTCTGGCTCTGACCCCGCGCCTATCAAAACATTTTATTCCTTTGTTTGTCGAAGTATGTTTGAATATTTTACCCAAATGTATTTTTACTTTTGTTCTCGTTAGAAGTGCCTCAGTGCCCACAATAGACCGTTTTCCAGACTCGAGAAAAGTTTCATTGCTTATTATTACAAACTTTATTGTGCCAGACAAAATTGTATGACTCAAAGCAACTCATTTTAGTTCACTGCAAAATTCTCTGTTACCTCAACAGAGAATTTTTAATTAAGTTTGGAAACAATATAAAGCAAGAAACTATAAAAGAGCAATTTTTTGCGAGAAGAAAAAAGAAAGTCGCATTCCCGGGACAGTGTGCAGTCCAGCGGCCCGTGCCGTGCCCGCCTGCACTGCGGTATTGTTACGTGATGCTGCTACCCTGGGACCGATACATCCCAAACATTTTATGATTCACTTACTATATTTTTCATATCTGGGAAACAAAGACCTAACGCGAAAAGAAAGGACCATGTGCATTGTTCTAAGATCTCGGGGCGTAACAACCACAGCATATGAAGAACTTGATATTATATTACAATGCACTTACGCCAATTTTGATCTTAACAGAACTAGTGATATTAACAGGGCCTGAGATAACAACACAATACAATAACGAAAAAAAAAAACGAAAAAAAAATATATAAAGGCATATTTTAATAAAAAAAACACGCATATTTTTCGTTTTTTTTTGTTTTGCTACTATTGGTCCGCATCCTGTGCAAAGCGTTTTGTTTTAAAGTGAGAAAACGCAGCTTAGGTCGACTGTACCTACGAGTACCTCTTCAGATAACCACATTACCACACCAACTGAGAAATGTTGTATTGATTTCAATTTTGTTTCTTTTCAGGTAAGCATCGTATAGAGCGTTTTCGAGATGAAATTCCTTCTTCTACCTTCGAGAAATAATGACATCTAAAGTAGGTGGCACTTTACTGGTTGATCTTTTCAACCAAATCAAATTAAAACATTGTTAATTGAACTATAATTTATATCTTAATTAATTTACTGTTTGGATTAAGTGGCAGTGCACATTTTTATTTCGGTGAATCTCCAAAATAATGACGTACGAAGTCAAAGTCAAAAATATGCAATAAAAGTACCAGAACACCATAGCCATACGGAGATGCATTAGCAATTTCGCAAGGTCTCCCAATCCACACCCTCTGGCTTGTATCGCCCGAGGGGCGGGAAGGAGCGAACTAGGGACGACGTGTGGCGTAATGGCCGCGTGATTGAATTGCCGTATCTTCACCGCTTCAGCGCTTCACCGCCCCTGGTATCTATCGAGTTAATTTAACGGGCACGCGTTAACGATATCCACTTTTATTATATTTACGTCGGATGAAATGTATGAACATGGGTCGAAACATTTAAATTACATCACTTTTACTAAAAGCTTTTAGAGTTTCGAAGGTACTTCAATTTAAACAAAATGTTCAAAAATATACCGTATCGAATAGGTAAGGTAGGTGTAGGCTAAATAAATTATTATTTTTGTACTTTCTGGCTTGCTGTTATAATTTTATGGGGCTTAAATAATAGTAGTTTATCTACCCAAATATCATAAACCCTCTCTAATGCGTTCAAAAACCATAGGCAATGACCAGCATTACCAACCAGCAGAAATTAACAGAACTGTAATGAGCTCATAACCTACTGAAAACAGTAGGTTATGAGTTTTAAATTTGGAACAGGTGTCAAATTCAAGTGAGTGTGCTATTCTAGTATCTATATTAAAACAGATACCTATCGATACGAAACCCCAATTCAGTATGATTTTAATTATAAATCGCACGACATTTTGATCTCGAGTGACACAAGAATAGTGACTTTGTTCGTTTGCTTAAGATTAAAAAAAAATGACAGATATCCGAAACGCCGCCATTTCGAGCTGTCATTTGTTCGTTAGCTTTTTATTTTCAGATATGAGTAGAACAGTGGGATTATTGCATTACACTGATAACAATGCTGGTCATTTCCCTATGGTTCCTGAACCCATCATAGAGCCCTTATGATATTTGGGTAGATAAAGTAGTGTATGCAACTATACATAATTAGGCATTACAACACTCGTGTGATGCTATTAAGAAACTCGCCTTCGGCTCGTTTCTTAAACCCACACTTGTGTTGTAATGCCCTTCATTATGCACAGTCGCATAAACTACTATTATGCGACTGTGCATAATGAAGGGCATTATAGAGTAGTGATAGTAGAGTATATAGGAGTGTTCATGTTAATTTCTGAGTCACTATCACTCATTTTCGACAGAAATAAAGAACTTATCAGAAAATTTGTCTACTCGTAACTGGAAATAAAAAGCTAACGAACAAATGAAAGCTCGAAATGGCGGCGTTTCGGATATCTGACATTTTTTTTAAATCATAGGCAAACGAACAAAGTCACTATTCTTGTGTCACTCGAGATCAAAATGTCGTGCGATTTATAATTAAAATCATACTGAATTGGGGTTTCGTATCGATAGGTATCTGTTTTAATGTAGATACTAGAATAGCACACTCACTTGAATTTGCCACCTGTTCCAAATTTAAACTCATAACCTACTGTTTTCAGTAGGTTATGAGTTCATTACAGTTCTGTTTATGTCTGCTGGTTGGTAATGCTGGTCATTGCCTATGGTTTTTGAACGCATTAGAGAGGGTTTATGATATTTGGGTAGATAAAAGAGTTTTGCTTTTACGAATTACTAGCTGTTGCCAGCGGTTTCACCCGCTACATCTCGAAAATTATCCCACGGGAAGATAAAATCGGGATAAAAACTATCCTATGTTTTAATCCAGGGTGTCAGCTAACTCCATACCAATTTTTTTATTAAAATCGCTCCAACCGTTAAGACGTGAAGAAGTAACAAACATACACACTCAAAAACTTTCGCCTTTATAATATTATTATAGTAGGATTATTAGTGTGATTGTTAAACATTCCCACTGCTGTAACACATGCCTGCTTTCTGTTCCACGGAATGGGCTTGATTGGAGCACGCACGTGTTATATCTTTAATTATTTTTGTAATTTTTAGCACTGTTTTTAATTGTTCAAGTATATAAAATTGAGATTTCCTTGATTCAGACCAAAATAACGTAGCAACGTCGGCTGTCAGATGTCAAGTGACAATGACGTAGGGCGAAGTTGCGTCAAGTATATTGTTGATTTAATAATTATCGTAAATATCTTAAAAACAAAGGTTCTAATTTTAAATAAACCTAATTTACATTATTCTAATGATATTATATACCGACGTATTTTAAAGAAGTAGCTTTTATTGTGGCTTAAAAGACTTGGTTTCCGAACCACAATTACTATTGTGGTATTTGAATAGTTAAGTCAAGTTAAATGTTTATTTATTATAAATTGCCAATAAATCATGTAGTGTATCAATAAATACCGACACGCCTTACTGGTGGGGCGGGCAGTGGTGGGGTGCGGTCGAGTGAGTCGTTGCACGGACCGCACACTCTCTACTGGTCGGCCGGGCGAGTAAGTCGTGCGCGTTCAAACCAAACTGTGTTGTTTTACTAAATTCCCTACGTACCTAACAACCTAATAGTGACCTGTACAAGTGGCGACCTTGCCAGGATCATTACAAAATAAATAAGGTACGTGCCGAATTTAAATAACTCCGAGTGTTAATAAAGTAACCAGGAGGTGAATCGGTAGCAAATCAGTTTCAATGTACATATATTCATGTTTTATAAATAATTATTTAGTTTTAAATTTAACCTTAAATTGCATTAAGGCAGTCCTTGGAAAAAAAAAGGATAATAATGTTTGTAGACTGCTATTAATATGTTGAACGTAGTCGTTACTTCAAAACGGAACTGATTTAGTTACATTGATTGGTACCTAAACATTCGTGTACTAATACAACAAACGTCAATGACGAATGCTTTGATTATTGGCAGAAACAAATTGGAGTGTTGTTAGCATTGACTTATATATTACTGCTTACGGACTGGGCGGACCGCATGATAAAATGACGCCTTGAACTTGGTCCCAAATAGGTCTTGACTAAACCGAAGTCTACAAGAAATAGAAAATTAAAATTTAACATTTTTTTATTAACATTTTAATGAAAGCTTTATTTAATTTCTTTATACCTCGATAATACCACGCCACGCCGCTTATACAAGGTTACGTTTACGAGCAGCCTGATTAGTTCTTATGGATGGCGTTAGTTTCTCTGTATGGGAATCGCATCGAGCAAAATGTTCGGACGACCGTATCTTTTGTTAGTAATACTAAGTTATGCATTTTGCACATTATAACGATATTTTGGGGTCAAATTGAAGGCGGTTGTTATTTAATTATGATTGTAACGAAGTTAGACCGTGATTATTATTATGCGGTGAGGCTCTTTATGGTTGACAATTATGCGTTCTTGAGTAATCTTGGATACCAGTGATAGACATGCTGTTTATCCAAATTAACACTTTTAGGCTGAGTTGCATCAAAAAAGTCGTTAAAGTTAAGGTTTTTGTCAAATTTGACAGTACTGTATGGGGTATAGAAAAATTATACATACAATTTTTTTTTTGCAAACATTCAAACAAAGTACCTACCTATTATATTTATTGCTTTGTCTATAGCACGTATTATTTTTTGGTTGAACAATTACCTACGATGAATATCCTTGTTACGCCTTAAGCAATGCAATCGTATAGTCAGCCACCAAGCTACGTTTTTAGAGACTCGAAATCTTGGCAAGAAACATTCGTCGTTCCATGTGGAAAAACGATCGGCTCTGGTAATCACACTTTTCTTTTCATCGCTTTCGTCATCAGAACTGGTTTCTGCGAGTATTTCTTGGAGCAGGGACATGATGTCTAAAGGTTATATTCAACGCGTTTGACAATAAAATTGACAGACAATTTAACACAAACTATAACACTAACCAGCGGAAATTGAGTGGTTGCAGTTACCGTTAAAGTTATGACGTCATTTAACTATTTGTCAAATCGCGCAACTCATTGTTGGCATAACCGATACAAAACTGAAGTTTTGATGTTTGTTTGACGTGCCATTTGACACAAACTTTAACTTTAACTACTTTTTTGGTGCAACTCAGCCTTAAGGCTGAGTTGCATCAAAAAAGTCGTTAAAGTTAAGGTTTTTGTCAAATTTGACAGTACTGTATGGGGTATAGAAAAATTATACATACAATTTTTTTTTTGCAAACATTCAAACAAAGTACCTACCTATTATATTTATTGCTTTGTCTATAGCACGTATTATTTTTTGGTTGAACAATTACCTACGATGAATATCCTTGTTACGCCTTAAGCAATGCAATCGTATAGTCAGCCACCAAGCTACGTTTTTAGAGACTCGAAATCTTGGCAAGAAACATTCGTCGTTCCATGTGGAAAAACGATCGGCTCTGGTAATCACACTTTTCTTTTCATCGCTTTCGTCATCAGAACTGGTTTCTGCGAGTATTTCTTGGAGCAGGGACATGATGTCTAAAGGTTATATTCAACGCGTTTGACAATAAAATTGACAGACAATTTAACACAAACTATAACACTAACCAGCGGAAATTGAGTGGTTGCAGTTACCGTTAAAGTTATGACGTCATTTAACTATTTGTCAAATCGCGCAACTCATTGTTGGCATAACCGATACAAAACTGAAGTTTTGATGTTTGTTTGACGTGCCATTTGACACAAACTTTAACTTTAACTACTTTTTTGGTGCAACTCAGCCTTAATCTGTCAATAATCAAAGTTAACATTGTCGTTAGAGGTAGTTTGCTTATGCAGACGGTACCTAAAGATCTCGTAGGTATAAATGTCAGTCCAAATGGACTGGGATGAAATACAATCAGATCAAGAGGTAGTTTCATTAATTTGGAACGGTACCTAAATGGTCTGGATTCATTAATTTGGAACAGTACCAAAATCAGTCCAAATGGCAGTGGCGTGCGCTCTATTAAGGCTCTTAGGCTTAGCCTACCTTACCAACTGAGCATTTCTCATAACTAATTAACCATGTAATAAAATAACACCGTGTACAAAATAATAATAAAAAAGTTCAAACTCCTGTTAAAATACTTAGAGCAATTTTTCGCGTACGAATCTTATATTTACAGGCTTGCTTAGGCTAGCATTCGAGTAGCCTAAAACCCATTCATAATTTTACGCACACAGCGTCACATCGGAGAATGATCGGTGCATATTTTCGTGTATATGAACCGCACACATGCATGTCAACTCCTGCCAGTGGAGCTGGCCTGTGATTGGCTGCAACAACACAAGGCTACGATTGGATGCGTCATGCGTGCCATCTTCAGCCCGCGAACTCCGGCGCGAAGTTCAAATTTGTTTTTTTTTTTTACGTATTTTGCAATTTACAGGCCAGTACTAGCTTGAATACTGACTACATACGTCTTACAGCCGCGAATCATATTTTATTAATCAACATACAACCTAGCACTGGCCTGCAAATTGCAAAAATGTAAGGAAATTAAGAAATTTGAATTTCGCGCGTTTGCGGTCTTCGCTCTTCCGTCCACAGATAGAGTGCAGCACTGACAACACATTTCATTGATTGATTTCGTACCTATAATCCTGCAAAATTTTGTTGACCGCTGTTGTGAACAAACTCGATATGAAAATGATGCAATTTTATTTGGTAGTATTTTTCTATCGGCAAATTAGAAATTATATTTTACGTCTAGATGGAAGCCATTATGGTTTCATTGTTGTGTTGTGATTGCTTTTTGAAACCGAAAACGTACAGATATTGTCAGATAATAGATACCATTATTAACAGTAGTGTAAATATTAGTTTTGTTGTGTATTATTTGTTTATTCCCCTAAAACAAATAATAACAATGGTAGGTATTTACTTGTGAAGTTTGTGCTAATAATGTGTGTTTGCTAGATGTTAAAGGTAATAAGTTTTCTCAATTATCGTATATTATTTAATAGTCAAACGAACTTACCTGTAAGTGAAGTTCGATGGTAATTATACTTGTTGTTGTATTGTCCGAAGATGATTAGGAAAACTAGTGTAGTCTCGCCTTTTAGTCACCGACGCCTACATAAGTTTAAAGAAAAAACTTTATTTCCGAACGCGACTGCCTCCTGTCATCCGCCTCTGAAAATAGCTTCATTAAGTTCATAGCAATTTATTGGTTTTACAACATAGGGTTCATGCTCATATGACTATATAGCATGAAGATTCTGGGTCGGGTGGGACTAATCATCTTCGGACAATACAACAACAAGTATAATTACCATCGAACTTCACTTACAGGTAAGTTCGTTTGACTATTAAATTATACTTGTTGTTGTATTGTCCTCGATGATTAGGAAAACTAGTGTAGATGTTTAAAGACTAGTTGTAAAATCAATAAACATTTATATAAAATCAATAATCATTTATATAAAAGCATTAAGCATTCATATAAAATCAATAAACATTTATATAAAAACACTAAACATTCATATAAAATAGGTAAACATTTATATAAAACCTATAAACATTTATACAATATTAATAAACATTTAATTAATAAACATCTGTATAAAGTCAATAAACATTCAGATGAATATAAAATAACTAATAAGTAATTTTTTACAGTTCAGGTTTAATCATTACCAGTGTTATTAAAAATTGCTTCAGAGAATTTTCTATTGTTCACTATTGGTAAATTTTAAAAAACTAATTCATTCTATCATATCCACAGCTGTAGCTGGGCTTTCATACTCCTATTCTATTGCTAGAGAAAGGAACAGTTATAAAAGGTTGGCATTTGTTTGGCCCAGAAGTTTAATTAGCATATCAATCCTTAAAGTAATACGATTTTGTGTAATCACTATATAATAAATATATATTATTATTAGAGATATTGTTTGCACTTTTCCACTTGTGGTTATTTATTTATTTATTCAATAGTTGTACAATTACATTTATATAATAAGTTGGTGCAAACATAAACTCATTCGAGCAACAGTAATAACAGCAACAGTGGTAACAGTAGCAGTTAGTAGTTCTAACAGTAATATAGTTCCCGCTTTCTTGATAACAATTTGTAAATCACTTTGTTGAATGTAATCTAGTAGAGAGAGAATAAAACACTGAAAACATCCCAATTCCCAACAATTCTCTGGATCTTGGAGGACTTAACTTAAAAAAGTCTCTGAACAGTATTTTGATATTTCATCTGTACCTTTATGTGGTCTTATAGTTAGAGATAGAGCTGAACTAACAGAATATGAAAATAGAGGAAAATACCTTTATTAATCTTCAAAACGAAAAGACTGAATAACTTCAGTGATGGTTTGCTAATGCATATAATATTTTAATTACTTACAGTATCTTGTCTATACAATTGCAGGTAATGAGGCAAGCATTAATATTCTGTATTTTTAATTATTGAATTCCTAATAATATCAACAGCTTCATTACTAGTTCCAAAAAACCTAAAATATATTCCTGATAATACTCCTGCCATCAATCCCAGTTTTTTGTGAAAAAAGGGATGTAACTATTTGAAATGATGTAAAGTGCAGGTTCCTGTATCACAAAAGTATTAAATTAAATAATGGAAAAGACCATGGTTGAGTAAGGTATCTATTTCCTATAATACCAGTTGTTTGTCTTTAGTTATCTTTTCTATAGTTTCCAGAGCCATAGAGAATTGTTGAAAAAAGTATAGAATAAATGATATTGGTCTCAATACCATTCCTTCCATTGCCACCTTGTATTGGCAAGGAGCATCCACCACTTATCACTGCGCAATCCCTGGAGATCCCAGGATCATGATGCATAAGTGTGATACTTTGTGTTAGTCCATGATACAATTAATCAATTGGAGGTTCACCCAATATGGATATAATATTTAGATTTTTTAAAAACACCTAAGATTCCCTTCCACATTCAAAATCTGCTACCATAATATTACCTTTGGTATTTTTGTAAGTAATATCGAGTAAGTAACCATATATACCTACATAGATTCGCACCAATGCTTTTCAGAAATGTATGTAATGGCTCATCATATAAATGAGTATAATAATGTATCCATTATGTACTATACCTATGTTTAATAAATAAAAATGTTGATTCTGTAGTTATATTTTCAATTCTTGAAAAATTTCACTATCTAGTAAATGACTGACTGAACACTTTAGCCCAGAAAAATGGGGCAACACTCAATTTTGATATGAAAAAACTGAGCTGAATCTACAGTTCATAGTCTATTAGCAATCTATGGGCCACACCATATTCCCCACCATGCGGGAGAAGCATCTGTGAATATTTTTATTTAACTCAAGAGAACTGGCTATGTTTATAGACCACGCCAAATGATGATATATTCATTGCAGTGTTTATATCATAATTATCATAAAAACAAACTGGCAAAAAAGAGGGTGCACTATTAGGTTAATTAGGTACCTCTCTGCCTAATCCTTCGGGGATTACAGGTGTGATGTTATTTTACCATAACTATCTCTTAGAACAAGGTATTTGTTCCATTCGAGTTTCTTAGTGAATAGAATCCTATAATAATGGCTGGACAATATTAAAGTTTTAAAACCTTAAAAACAATTTTAATTCGACTTTTTATCAATAAATTCTAAATTATTTCTTTTCTCTTCAGTAATGTTAAGGCTTGTCTTGACTTGTTAAGCTATGTGAATAGTATTAAGAAGTAAACCTAGAAGTTTACAGTGTCGGATAGGTATGAAATCACATTTCTCTTTGGTTCTGATGATTGCATGTTTTCTAAACATTATACATCTCTTAAAAAATTAAAAGGCCTCTCTAAGGGTCCTTTGAAACCTGTAATGGGTTTCAATGTTTTTGTTATTTATGTTTATGGGGCTGAACATAATATTGAAAACATAGCATTTGCCTTGTCTCATGCAATAAGCATCCAATCCAATGTGACAAGAAAAAACCATTATTCTGTAAAAACTAAACATATGTAATGCTTTTTACATAAAAAACGGAAAGTTATATTTTTGTGCCTTTGAGAAGGAAAAAATGGTAAGCAAAATTGTTTTTGTAAACAATGTTTTTGGGTAACAAACTTCCATTGCTATGAAAGCAATTCACTTTTCTATTTCAGATACTATCTGAATAAATTCAAGTATAGAGATTTTATCATCTAGAGGAGTACAACTCCATCACCACCATCCAATTAAGAATAACTGGGTCGCTTGAGTGACTAGTTTCCAATCATAAATTATATTTTAGTCCACCAACCTGTGAATTTAGGGGGATGATTTCTCCTGGCCACCTGTCTGCTGCACTCGTACTCTTGATGACGCCCCCCCCCCTTCTTTTGTATTTCTGCCAGAGGAGGGCCCCGCCAGTTTTAAAAATTTATTGTTAATTTTAGGAGCATTTGCTCTGGGCACCCAAGTGCTCTCTCTAGGAGTGAATTTTATGTTACACTCATCTTTAATCCTCAACCAGATTTATTTATAGATTTTTCTGAGATTAGTTTCTCAGCGTCTTCACCCAAAATATATGTTTCCGTCTATGAATGCAACAAACTCTTGAATGTCTTTGTTGTTTACCAACAATAAGAGTGATCTGTGTCCCCTTGCTTGTATCTAAATGTATACACACATAACAGAAGCATCATTCAGCTTCTTCATCATCATCGGTCTATAATGTTCCCACTGTAGGGACTCAGGCCTCCTCTCTAGGAGAGGGATGGGCTATATATAATCCACCACACCAGCCCAGTGCGGGTTGGTAGATTCAGCTTGTATGTTATTTATGTAAATCTTCTCTTCTTTCTCTGGGTGTATATCCACACAAAGTATTTCAAGAAACTTGATTATATAATAATTCTTTCTATGGTACTTACCTCAATTCATTTAATTCTTGATCTGCATTTTCAACTTCTATTGTGGTTATCCATATACCAATTCCGGGCAATCATTCTCAACCGATAACGGGAGGATATTTTCTAATGACTGTGGAGGGACAATTTTACTGTCTTCACCCACATAAGGTGACCTCCTTATAAATGGTATTTCACCTTCTCGAAGAAAAACATAATGCATGTTGAAGAACAACATTACACATAAATAACCATGTAAGTTCCCAAAAAACTTCCCGTGAAGGTTATTATATAACAGTCAACCACGTGTACTCCCACAGAGCACCCTGTGAAGGTTGCTGAGTTCTCGACATAGCCTTTTAGACCGCGTACGCCCCCACAAGACGTCCCAGGCCAGGCAAGTCGTCCATAATGTATCCATTTTGGACTTCATAGACCGTTGCAAGTCGTTCACTTTCCTTGCAGGTTATAAATTTATAATAGAACAGTCAACCGCGTGTGTTCCTACCGAACACCCCCCAGGTTGCTTACGGCATTGCCGGTGTAGGCCATGGCCAGGTAAGTTGTTCATAATGTATCCATTTTGGACTTCATAGTCTGTTGCAAGTTCCAACGGAGCGGTCTCAGGTCATGTTAATAGCCAACAAGGGCAAACATTTTAAACTCTCTGTACTCCGATGTAGTGCCCACATGGCAATCATGCCGTTAGTTGAAAATAGGTACGTGCAAAGCGCAAGGCATAAAAAACATACAAATATTTTAGTTGTAGCGATTATTGCCACATAACAGAGCTTTAGGCTTTTGATTCCAATTCTTCAGCATTATGCAAAAAACAAATTAAGGTAACACAAGTGAAACCATTTTGGTTTCTTACTTCTAGCACTCAAAACAGAGCTAATAGCATTTTATGCGCTTTCCGCAGTATCTTTAATATCTTCAGTAGCTTCGACTTTGTTAACACCAACTTTATTTTAACATTTAAACGTTAAAATAAGACATATCAACCTAAAAAATAAATAAAAATAATTGGAAAGAATGGCGCCGGTATGACATAAAATCCGAATGGAGCTATTTTCAGAGGCGGATGACAGGAGGCAGTCGCGTTCGGAAATAAAGTTTTTTCTTTAAACTTATGTAGGCGTCGGTGACTAAAAGCCGAGACTACACTAGTTTTCCTAATCATCGAGGACAATACAACAACAAGTATAATTGTAATGATAAGGTGCAAGTTGTATACTTGTATCTAAAGGTAGATGTGTGAAGGCCGCTTCGGATATTATCTTGACGTGTTTTGTACTTTTGTACCTAACTATCACCCACTCACTTGGATGAGTTTTTTGAGGTGGCCGAATCTTTCTTCTGTTTGCATCGATAAAAAATCATGAGTTGAACCTTGAATAATGTGGTGAGTTTTTGAATTGTATTTAGGTATAACTTTTACAGGCTTATTTTCAAATGAACTTATAAATGTGACAATTTTTTTTTGCTGTCAATATTTCGTGGCCTACCCACCGTGGCGGACCACTGCACGCCACTGCCAAATGGATAGAGGTAGTTTGCTTATGCAGACGGTACCTAAAGATCTCGTAGGTATAAATGTCAGTCCAAATGGACTGGGAGGAAATACAATCAGATCAAGAGGGTTTCATTAATTTGGAATGGTACCTAAATGATCTGGATTCATTAATTTGGAACAGTACCAAAATCAGTCCAAATGGATTGGGTTGAAATACAATAAAATTAAAAGGTAGTTTCATTAATTTGGAACGGTTCCTAAATGGTCTGGATTCATTAATTTGGAACAGTACCTACATGGTCTTGTGTAAATAACAGTCCAAATGGATTGAGATGAAATACAATAAAATTAAAAGGTAGTTTCATTAATTTGGAAAGGTACCTAAAGAGGTAGTTCCATTAATTTGGAACGGTACCTAAATAAGTAGTTCTATTAATTTGGAACGATACCTAAAGAGTTAGTTCTATTAATTTGGAATGGTACCTAAAGACGAAAGTTACATCGTCAGAGGTAGTTTGTTATCAAACGGTACCTAAATGAGCTTGTATAAATACTGGGATAAAATACAATAAGATCAAGAGTTATTTCGATTAACTCGAAACGGTACCTAAAGAAGGAAATTACCCCTTCCATCCAGGTAGACCACAAGTATGTCGCACATACGACCTCAACAGTCGTTGGACTGTGTCGGTGACCTAGTTTCAGTTGGTTTACGTTGGGAAAAAAAGTGCACCAGAGTCAGACCTGACGGCTACCAAGTTACCACACTCAGGTGGCCTTAGGGCAATAGAGCTTTACTCTTACTCATGGGTCGGTTAACCCTTCCAGAAATATAATATTCCTGGTGCACATGTAGAAACTACTAAGAGGACCTTGTGGCTTAATAATATCTGCCACTCAGGTCGATCTTTAGGTTAAGCCACGCTTGCCTTGATTGGTCTGTGGATGGGTTGATCGCCCATTACATATCGTTTCCTCCGTGCCTCGAAAAGCACGTTAAGCTGTTGGTTCCGGCTGCCATTTAGATCTTTGGCAGTCGTTACGGGTGGTCAGTGACCTGAAAGTCTGACAACCAGTCTTACCGGAGGGCACCTTATTACCTAGTATTAGCTGTCTTGTGGAGATCAAATAAGCAGTCATTCTATGTAAAATGCTGGTATTCAGCTGCATCCGGTTAGACTGTAAACCGACCCCAACATAGTTGGGAAAAGGCTAGGCAGATGATGACTGGTAGAAACTACTAGTGGTAACAATTATGTATTTACTGTTGCTATCAACAAGCTCGATGAATATTTGCCCCCTAAACAAAGTCGTGTTTATAAGCGTCACTTGTTGAGGCTCATCAAATAATAAAGTGTGGGAAAATTTACAAGTTTCTGGTCAGACTTGGACATCTGAGCTTAAAAGTAAATTCATGTGTGCGTTGTGGTGGCAGTCATTCAACTGGTACTAAAGTTGTCCAGCCCGAGATAAGAATGGTCTCAAGTGTGGGATTTTTGAATATTTTCAAAACAATGTAAGACTAAGGCGCTTTGTTGGAATTGAGATTTAACGTCATTCTCAAAGACAATGGTGTCCTTGTTGAAAATCAAGTAATATCTAAAAAAAAAAAAGGAGATTTATGGCCTACGTTAGTCTTAATACCTTAACCGTTCTAGGGTCTATTGACTCTAAACAATTGGTAACAGTTTTTGTAGAGCCAAACCCAAATTTTATATTGTAAAAATGGGACTAGAAATTTGCTAGGGAAAGACACCGCCAAGTGCCAGTGCAGTATATGATGTGTTCCCTAAATTTAAAGATGATCAAATTCATATTCTTATAGATAAATTAATTCAACCAGTTGCTCAGCTTTATCGAAGAGTATACCCTAACGGGACAGCGTTAGAGTATAAAATTAATAAAAATAAAAAAGACCAAGAGTTTGTTGAGTTTGACATTATATATACCCAGTGAATAGCCCATCTGACTGGATCCCTCCATTGGTACCTGTTTAAAAAGCAGATTTACCATTAGGAAGGTACAAATAGCAAATGTGAAAAGAGAACAATGTTCTACTAAATGATGCAAAATGTGCATTAGAGTTCATCAAATTGGTTTCTCGGTCATCAGTTCATCACTTATCTTTGTTTAAGGACAATTTACTGTTGCGCGAAAATAAAATAGGATCATAAAGCATGGTCAAATATTTTAGCAGCTGCTCATGAAGGTCACTCGAGCATAGTAGTCATGGAAATAATAATAATAAATTTATTTTTCTCAATTATACACAATAATCATACAATGTCAAATATCTACATAGAGACTGGTCTGTTTTAGGTAGAACCTGTATTACAGATCACCAGGCTAACCCTCCGTCGGACATTTCTCATAAGACATAATAATTATAATTAAATGAACAAAATTAAATGAGTATAAACAATTCAAATAAGTAAATACAAATGAATTAAATTAAAGATAAATTAAATTACAAATAAATCAAATTACAAAATGTCTAACTGCAAATAAAGTAAATTGCGAATAAATTAAATTAAAAATAGATCAAATTACGAATAAATTAAATTGCAAAATAAATTAAATCAATTACATTTTCAATTAGAGATAGAATAAAAATTTTACAAATCACATAAAACATTATGAAAAAGGTAAAATAAAATATAATTTATGTATATAAATAAGAGTAAAATGAGACTACGTTCCAAAGTGTAGTGGCCCAAAATGAACAGAGATGCTGAACATTATGTAAGAGCGTGTAACGGTTGCACTCTGGTTCCAGACTCTAGTTAGAGATAAGCTGGCTTTTATTGTAGCTGGATTTTAATGTCAGGTTGTCTTTGCTTAATACTTTAAAATATGTTCCCGTGGAGTTTCTTGTCCATTCTTCTCCACGAAGACTAGGAACCTAGCGAATGGAATCGAGTTTGATGTAGTTGACAAGACCAAAAGAAATAAAATGAATAGTCTTGTCTTTTGTGCTTTTACTTCATAAAACCCCTGTTCCCAACACACATTTCTTTAGAGGTACTTTCGAACACAGTAAATAACTAGTAATCATCCTGACAAGTTTAATAATTGGTGGATATTAATCATATACATATAGATTTACATACACTTTCTAACACACGCAGGCACATTTTTCATTCAAATAAATCGTAGGTATGACAGCAGCCAACAATAAAATTCACAGGCAATCATTGCGTTATTGCTGTTTTATTTACAAACTAGCTTTTGCCAGCGGCTTCGCCCGCGTGAAAATGTCGATTTTCCATACAAACTTTCATCCCTATTTAAATCCCTTAGGGGTTGAAATTCGAAAAATCCTTTCTTATTCCTTGTTTAAACTGTAAAGGGAACCTCTGTGCAAAGTTTCAGCTTTCTAGGTCCAAGGGTTTGGGCTGGGCGTTGATGAGTCAGTCAATCAGTCAGTCAGTCAGTCAGGACTTCTCTCTTTATTTATATAGATATGTTTGATCAATCCATTTTACTGGCCGGGCCATATATCTTCACAATAAAAATGTAATAAAATAAAGGCGCGGTCCACGGACATATTAATCCGGACGATGAATGGTGGCCTACGATTTGTCCGGACGGACGGACGCGTGCCGGTGAAAAATAACCTCTCGCAAAAGCTGCGCCTAAAAATTTGCTCGATTCTTATCAAGTGGAGAGTTGATGTAATTACCTGTCCGACGAGATCCACACAAATAATCGCTACGATTACAAAACGAATTACATTTTATAGCAGCTATTCAGGCTTTTTTATTCTCTTTTTGAGACACAGAAAAAGACAAACCTTCTAATAAAGTTACACATACGTTTAATCAAATAAGACTTAAATAAACCCCGAAATATTTTCATCCAAAATGCTTATTTCCGGATTGCCAGGAAATTGCAAAGAACATTTCCCGCAAGCGAGACACGAATTGTTTTTATGGAGACCCTTTGTGAAGAGGTTAGCTATCCTTAACGTAGAGCAACGCTACGTACGACAAAGACAATAACATTTAAATTATTTAACCCAGTATTGCCCGGTCGGTTAAGTTGGAAAACATTAAAATTCAGGCCCCGCGTGTGCCCATAAAACCGGAGCTATCGTGGACGACACACGACCGACGTGATCTACAAGCCACACTGTAATCCGCCACAATGATCTTTTATGTAATTTGGCACATCAATTACCTGAAATTATAGCCCGGCACGATTTTAATATTAAAAACGTGTATTTAGTGCGATCTGAAACATTTTGTGGAGTTAATTCCGCAGATAAATATGCTTTTAACAAAACGAAATTAAAATTCAACGACTTTAATGGGTGATTAAATTCGCTATTAGTTCCGCTCGGCTGGATCACTTGCCGTCTATTTCTGTTCTTTCACCCTTTGATTAACGACTCTGTTCGGAATTAAACAACAAAGCTGGCAGGCTTCTTACAATTTATCAGCTTTGCTCGTAGATGGGGCGTGCGGCGCGGTCCGAGCGCGGGGCTCATCGCGGCTGCCCGCAAACACCCGAACTCCCATTTAAATCGGGCAAAGTATTTTATCAGAGTCAGAGACAGGGTGCCGTGGGTGGCAACAGTTCATTTAGAAAACAAAGGGTTCCCGTCGGCCGGGTGGCGCTGGTTGCCACCGCCGCACCGCGTCGCGACCAGTGACAAACGCTCCTCGCTGAGATACGGACACTAAATCGGCGGATGATGCGCTGTAATCGGGTGTAAACCTAAACAGACGGCGGCGTTGATTACACAATATTACGAAATGTAATTCGTCCGCAAAATCCTTGCATTGTATATCTTGTCAGCGCAACTGATTCGAGCTGGAATATAATTTAGTTTCCCGGTGTTTCCTCTAACGAATGTGCTACGTTCGCTGCACGTTGTGAAGCGACGCTCTGGCTGGCCCCATACACCTCCTGGCGAGTCCTGCTCTCTCATTATTTACTGGAGAATATCTGATTGAATTTCGGGACCAAATACGGATGTATCTGTGCTACATAATATATATTGTACGTTTATTTGTGAGACAACACGGAATTTACATTTTACCCGCAGCTGTGAGAGGAATAGCACGGAACATATTTGTTTAGAAAGATGGAATTGGAAAAATGAAATTATGTGCAACCAACTAACAGGGATAGGGATACATGAGAATTAATTGAATTGCAAAAAAGCACAACCCAATCATTATAATAAACATTAGGTAATGAAAATCGAGTATTGATGCAACGTATTCATATGAATATACGACGTGTGGAACTTCTAATAGAAGGAAAAATATTTCCACGAACAAATTACTTACACTGGACGCTGCTATGTTTTCTCTGGCTACTGAAATAGGCACGCGTGATTGTAGTGGTGCGTAACATTTTCACAAGCCTGAGCTTTAGGCACGTACAAACGCAATCGTTTAGCCTGCCCGCTCGACCGAGTCCGGCCGTTACATCGATCATAGCCATCGATCGTCCAGCCTGATCGACTGGCCCAATTGGTCGGAAAGGTCCACATTAAACGCATTCTTTGCTAACATGTTCTCCTAGTACACGGCACTTGTTAAATGCCCTTGTTAACACAGCGCTTCCTACCTTCGGGGTAAACAGGAAGACTGCTTGATAAAGTGTTCCAGGATGTTTTGTACCGGGACGAACGATTAACTCGCGTGTTTTCATATTGTTCATCTGTGGATCGTGTTCCAAACACGCTGACAATAGGTTCAATTCAACTGTAGGTAGTATTTATTTTTATGCGGCATAAATGTTCAGTTATCACCGTCAAATTAACAGTTTTTAACTGAGACTTAGACTCAATATATTGGTCATCAGTGTTTTCTCACTTACTAATCGGCAAATGCATTTCTGGCCTAATCTCAATAGTTCATTATAATGTTGCTTGATCCCAGTATCCGATTAGGCATCCGAACTGAATCACACAAAATATTGAAACGCTCACAGGCGTACAATTAGCACTTGTATCGAATATATGCATGTTTGCAATTAGGAGAGCACAACAACGAACAAACAGCGCGATGATCGCTCTCTGCCGGATGCCGGGAACCACGCAAATACATTTACAATGGTGCTCAATGCACATAATGATGTGCCTTACACATCTGACAGGTAGCAGGCTTTTAGCAGACTGGGGAGCTGTTTATGTCTCGACCGGACCGGGCGAGTTCCAGCGGTCGAGTCGCCTACTAAGCCCTTTCTACCATATGGCTGTTCGATGTGATCAAATAAAGATTTTGATGTTAGGAGTGAAATTGTAATGAATGCCCGGATTCAGCGGATTCTGATTGTATCATTTGTAAGTAGAAAGCGTAAGTATTAGGACAACGAAGCGTATATGCGCTACCCCTTGGCATTAAAAAAGCTGAAAGCAAATTTACTTTTAAGAGGAAAGTACGTAGCCACTATCTAAATCAGACCAAATAGATCTCAATTAATATAAGTCGAGTCATGTTATTGCCTATTGTTCAGATTTTCGTTTTTTATTTTGGTATTTGTAAAATATTTATTAGTTTATTCTATTTTTTTTTTTTTTTATATTTATGTATTAGTATAATTATATAAGTATATAGTTTAGTTTTTAGAGTTGATGTTGTTTTTTAGATATTTTGTACCCTACCACAATGTTGTCTTATTTAACCCTAAGGTTGACTGGTAGAGAATGCCTTGTGGCATTAAGTCCGCCTATGTACCACTATTGTGCATGAAGTTTAAATAAATAAATAAATAAATAAATATATGATTGTTTCTGTTAGTAGTCTGCAGACCTGCAGTGTTATATTTATTAGTAATGAATGTAAGTATTAATTACCGTTTTAGGTGTGGGTGGGATGAACAGCTTCTGGGAGAAGCTTCAAAGTAGCAACTATTTAAAATTCGCCTTCAGATTTTAACGATGCAGAAACATTTTCGAAATAAAACCACTCGGTTTTGACCGTATGTTCATATTCCCTCTAGAGTTAAGATTTTCTGAAATCCACGTAACCTCGTGGCTGGAAGGGAAGGGTAAGATAAATCAATTTAGGTAGCTCGGGGTCCTAAATTCGATTCCCGCTAAAGGTGACGAATACGCTCTCTTTCGGAAACCTCGGTGTTTGGACATAAATAAAAATCTTCTTCGATAGCAATTAGGCGTATAATTAACGATTTGGTTACAATATTTGCGATGTTTGTGCGTGTGTCGAGCGATTCATTGAAAGATGGCTGCTCCGCGCGCGGTTGAAATCGGTACCACGCGCCCCGCACTCCTCCCCTCTGCCGTCCGGTAGTAGTGGGATCGCCGCTCACGATGACGATGCGTGAACACTCGGTTAATACACCAATCGGCACTGAGGCAAATTCGATAAGCTTGCCCAGATATTTATATTTTTAAAAGTTTTCTTTGCAAAATTAGTTACATTCGTAAAACTGGAATAAATGCTACCAAAATTGGTATGTCTTGTACTTTGCCGTACTTTCGTAATTTCTCGCTATAAGTAATATGAACAAAAAAACATGGATTTAAAGTTAATACAATAAGCCCTTTTATCGATATTTCAATGTTGATTTAGGGGGCCTTTGCTTGTAATAAAACAATTGAATGAATCAAACTCAAAATGAGGTTCAAAAGCAAACTTGGGGTCTCCATAGGGTGCGTATGAATCCATTGTACCAAGCTCTCAGCAACTTGAGTTCAACAAAGGGCAACACAACAGTATGGAAATCGCACATGCAACACAAAAGGCTGAAAATCCCTTTCCGAAATGATTCGAAAACTAAACAATACCCTTATTTTTTACATTAATTCATTTCTTGTCTTTTGTAATTAGAGGAAAGACTAATACCACCATCCATTTAAAATTTTAATACGAGCGCATCAAAAATTGTTAGCTTATTTTATGTAAGAACGTCTTCTGACGAATAAAATACACAGTAATGAATAATTTTATTATTTCACTGTCGTTTTGTGAGGGGCTGCGAGCTGACGGATTCCCATCGGGACCCAGTGGCTCGTGGTTAATTTGTGAGCATTTCGAGGAGGGACGGAGGGGCTAGAAGGGTGAGGTAGCACCTGACTTAATACGTCTTCGATGATGACAAGTCCATACACATACAGGTAGCTATAGGTGGGAACGTGTCACGCGGCCTGAAAGGAAATTTATTAATATATCAATGGAACCAGACCCTTTTGTTCACTATGGCAAAAATACATTTTATATCCGAGAGCCAAATGAATACTGACATGTTTGTATATTTATTTTCACTGGTTATTTACTGCGAGTAAATAGACTTAGGTAAATAAAGCGTTTACGTTATGTAGGCTCGTGAATACGTGTGATTATCGACACGTCGCATGTATGAGGGCAATAGGGGATCGGACTGGGTCAAAATAATATGATTCTGTTTAGTCCGTAAGTTAGATTATCGAAAAATATTGAATACGTGTTTTTTGTTTTATCAAATCAATAAAAAATTACGAAGATAAAACGCGTCAAAGATCTTGGAGTGGGGCTTGAAACGTCACTTGTGTCGTCAAAATGTACTATCATATGACGTCACACGAGTTTTCGAAGCACTGTATCGTCTTTATTTTAAGTTTACGTGAAAAAAGAAAAAATACGTGTCCAATAATTTTTGAAAATCTATCTGACGGACTAATTAGTTTTTTTTTGTCCGATCCCCTATTACATTTGGATTTGTGCACTGATTTTTATTTTATTGATTCCAATTACTTTGACGCTGCTTATAGCCAAAGCCTTTTTAAATACTGAATAGTGCTTATAACAAGCTATAGAATAAACTTCGTGAACTTGTACACTCGAAACAAACTTAGTTATATACGAAAGCCTATACAATATTGGTCCTACTTGACTATCTAGGAACAACATCGTATACTGTTTAAATGATGTTTACTGCTGAAATCCGAACACTATTTTACATACAAAACTTGGCATGTTCAGAATGTTCACAGTTTTACAGCGACAATTCGACAAGACTGAAAACTACAGATAAGTCAGATAACAACGTGCAGCAGTCTGTAGCAGAGCAAACTTATGCGAACGAAGTTAACGGGAACTTGGCGAAAAATGGCCGGCTATCGAACATAACTTCGGATTGAATAGAAGCCAGTCTCATGAACAGGGGGTCTACTCGCTAATTTGCCGACTAATTTTCGGGCCGTACTAAAGTCGGCCCGAACTAAGATAGAAATTGACTCAGAATTGATAGAATGACTAGTCGATTTGACAGCTTGCCCTACTCCCGATGAGTTTTAGCCCGTCCGAAAATTTGAATTTGACACTTGTTTACGCGGATTTTTATGTCATTTTAAACGATAACAACATAGTTATCGTGCAGGCCCCGAAAGTAAAAAAAAAAAAAAAAAAAAAAGATTTTAAAGAATTTTTTTTTTAGAAAATCAATAATTTGGCTGCTTTTTGAATGCTCGAAGGAGCTCTAAAAGTACATTCGCCGGTTGTTTTCACGCTAAAACTTTCGGTTGTCGAGTATTCACCATTTTGAGTTTAAAGGAACTATAGGCTCATAAGGGAATTATTTGAAGACTAGTGGACGTCCCGCGGTTTCACCCGCGTAGTTCCCGTTGTCTTAGGAATACATGGATAAAAAGCCTATGTTACTCAGGGTGAATGTAGCTTTCTAATGGTGAAAGAATTTTTGCAATCGACGCAGTAGTTTTTTGAGTTTATTCATTACAAACATACACACAAACAAGGAAGGAAGGTTCAAGGTTCCTGCGAGAAACTATTACCTTTTTTTTGCCTCAACAAAAGCAACGAAATGGTGTTGATTCAAGAATGAAGGTAGGTAATGGTTTGGTTTGGCGCTGGGACTGGCAGAAGATTCTGATATAACTAAAACAAAGATTTCTACTATAAAAGCATAATTTAATGTTGAACAGTTGTTTCTTTTATTTTGCACCAAAATTACTTATTTTCAAGCATTGAATGCCCTAAACAATACACAAAATAATCTTCAAGTACAATAATAAACTAATACATCAAACAAATTAACACCATTAACTATGTTTGGCGGGCTTCGAGTCAAGGTGCCATGTAGCTTTTCGCGAAAACACTAATACACAATATCCTACGACCAAAACTCCTTCATATGGGTCTCAAGATGATGTGTCCTGCACCATAAAAGACTTGAAATGAATCTTGTTGCTCCTTAAATACTCCAAAACCTCTGGCATCATGATGTGATGTGATATGTATAGCGGGACGCAGCAACATGTTGTCCATACAAATTAAGCCTTCCTCATCAGCCTGTCCTTGGCTTGTTACCGGTGGCAACGTGCTTTTAACTAGCTTGGGGGGCTCCTAGTTACTCCGTGTTTGTTTGTTTTTGTTTCCGCTGATGTTTATTGTTAGTAGGTACCAACTCGTTGTTTTCACTTATAAAATCGAGGAGTGCCTCTATTTGAGCGCGTGAGGGCCTACAAAAGCGTTTGAGGCAATTTTACAATTTATTACGAAAAGTTTCCGGGTCGTACCTCGTATTAATAATGCAAATTGTTTATTATTTATTGTAAATAAAAAACTGACATTTTGACATTTCCATTGACAAATCGGTATCCTTCAATCAAATACAAAGAAGGCAGAGGTTACAGCTTTAACCCGGACAAATATATTTAAATTATGTCTAAAAAGACATTAGAATAAATATTTTGTGCAAATGCAGTCTTTTTCTAACAATACCAATGATATTTTTAATTTAAATGCTTGAAAACCACGAAGTAAGAAAACCGGGAATCAACCGAAAGAATAAAGCAAGCTTGTCTATGACTCCGTTCGAAAGTCATTGGTCCGTGATCACTAGAGAGTAGGGTTTACACACATTTACGGCGTAGAGTAAAAAACCCCGTTTATACGGCCGTATTTACGGATTTGGTGCTTAGCGAGTAGACCCCCAGTTTTGAATACACATGTGATTTTTCAACTTTACTGAGCTATGACTAATGACTTTGTCAAGTCATAAAAACATCTTTATATAAAAAACCATAGTTGAGTTTTCGATTGCGAACTCGACGTAGGCAGTCGTAGCAACTGGAGCTACGCCGTAGCTCGTAGCGTTGCGTCACATTATAGTGAACTACAGTGAGCATTTACTTCAAGTTCAATTCAATTTAAAACGGTTAAAACTTGTTCCTATTACTTACATACCTTTCACATAATGGAACTTAAATTATGTAGGACAAAATGTCTTCCGTCGCCAGCGAAATCATTCTTTATGAGGACAGTCAATGCGCAAGAGAAGTACCTATAGTATCTTTTGCAAACTTTTCTTCTTGGAAACAGTATGTTTGTCCCCACTTTATAAATACACTTCTATTGTTGCGGTTGATTGACTTTGACAAGCCTTCTTTTAAGTGCTTTCTTACCTTTACCTGTTCATGCTCTCCGGGGAGAAACTCGACACAGAATACCGTAAATACATATATAAACCATTAGCCTTGTTTTATAACTTTCATTGTCTTTTCATTTTTACTTTTAGTTTTATAAACCATAGCTCGGCATTATACGGCGGCTATGAGCCGGGTCTTTGAACCAGAAACAAAAATGATCTGAAACACATTTTGAATCACGTTCCATTGTGTACTTTGTTTATAGTTGTTCGGGTAAACATGTAAACAATCTATTTCGGGACAAGTGTAGCCTCAGGAATCAAGCTTTTAGAACATCCATTAATCGATTTCATGTTTATGAATTATCCTCTCAGCTGTGTTCATGTTGTCAGAATATTGTTCAGACTAACATCGGGTCTCACTCATCTGTATTCTTAACTGAACTTTGGTCCAACTGGTTCAAATGCTAATCAAATTCTTGTTTTTGTTCGACCGACCTTTTGCTTAATTTAGCGATCCGTGGTCCTATGTAAACTGTGCCCACTGGGTAAATGTGTTTGCTGCGGTCTCATGGGAGCCTGGTATGTGTTCCTTGGAGCTGAACCTCCTTGTTAAATGCACGCACGTGTGACTTGACAAATCACACGCTCATTATTCATACAAACAATTCGGAATATCAAAAACACGGTCCGGATGAAACGATGGCTTGTTTTTGCAACAAGGAAGGTATAATTTTTGTAAAATTTACATTTCAACAAACAAATAGTCAGTATTCGGAATTTTGTACTTCAGTTTCAGTTATAGCAGAACTGCTCTCAATCCGTGTATCCCACACAGCTGTATGTTCTTAAAATTGCCCATTATGTGTCCGAGACATGAGAATTACATCTGAGAAGATCATTAATTTGAAATTAGCCGTAGACGCCGCAGTACTTGTGAGTACTTGTGAGGTACAATGGTCCCGAGTATAATGGAGTAATGTTCACATTAGCGACGATTTTGGAATTCGCATCTCATAAATTGCAAATGTCTGTACTTTGAATTTACGATAATGTGAATTGTTGCGAAGGAACTCGCGATTGTCGTATCGTAAGTGGATCGCATTCGTAACGAGACGTTCGAGATAAAGGGAATATCATGGCGTAATAAACGCGAAGCGATATCGCCGCGGAGCGCGATACCGGCCCAGCGATCGGCGGAACGGCCCCGCGGCGGCAGCGGTGCCCGTGCGGCTCAGACAGACTTACATAGTTTTACGGAATTTCTCCTTTGCCCGGGCCGTTTTCCGACTACAATCACTACTTTACATATATAATTTATCGTTACTTTATGGATATACGTTTGCGTTATTTCGTTTCAATTCACCTCCGCATCGCTGCCAGAGGACGTGATTGAACGCTTTATTAAACAAGAAAATCTTAAATATACAAGTTTGTACAAATCTTCTGAATGGGGAGTCAGTCAAATGGAATGTATTTCAGATAAACTTTTTTTATAAAGAATCGTTTTCGCGCTGCTTTTTTGTTTTTATTCGCCGGAGCTTGTTAGCAGGATATTCAAATCGTTGCCAATCAGCGGAAATTAATTGGTTTCTTGTTTCAATATCGTGATTTTTCCCTTCGTTATAAAATGCTGATTGCGCGAAAAAAGCCTTATTTCAATATTTCCAATGTAATATCTTAATTGTGTAAAACGAGCTGACAAATTATCATCTCTTTACGATAATTACGTTGCTCAAAAATGTTTTAAATATTGTTTTGTCAACACAATTATGGTGCCACGAAATGAAAGCCGAAGCTCCCTAAATGCATGCAGAGTACTCGTATTACTCCATGATATATTTCGCTTGACAGTTGCCATAATGAAATAAAGCGATCTGTCAGGGACTATGTTTTAATCTGTTTCGCTTCAGAAATTAACGAGCATTAAGTACGTAGGTAGGGCCTTCAAGCTTTTCCTATTGTTCATACTCACTTACAAAACAGCTTTGAAGAACACCGCTCTTGTTGTTTTATACATTTCTAAGTAAATTTAAATCGGTGCTCCGTAAACGTTTTTCATTTTATTATCTCCTTCAATTCTGAAAATATGGCGTTATTGGAAATTATATTATTGGGATTTCAGTTTAATACATTTTCTGAAAAAAAAATAAAGCCAATCTATCAGGCTTTCGTATTGCATTCCGTTCGATACAATATCTAGTGAATTTGGCTCGAAGAATAATGCTAAATTGAGAGCTGTTCCGTGGGCAATAACCTCATATTCTTCAAAGCCGTTTAGCGATCGTCATTCGTATCGACGTGTCGTTCCATTCCGTATCGGATCCCGGGAATTGCATTCGCTGGCTCGTGAAATGGAAGCTGACGGTCGCGCGACGTCGCACGGCACCGCGGTCGTCGCGCGACGTCGCGGCTACTTCTTGCAGCATCGCTGTAGCATACCGCATGTAACACTACACTGCATTCCATATCAATTGTTACCGCACTCCGCATGTCGATTTGTATCAGTGGCATACTATTTCTGAGTATGGAATTCTGTAGCTGTGAAGTGATATCTCAGTACTTACCTTTTTTTTTTTTTTTAAATTTATTTATTTCAACAAAGTTACATGAGTGGATAAAATACAAATTTTCTGCCAAACTGCAGGACAGTTTGTCGGCAGTGTTCTCGTGAATACAGCACTTAGTTAAATAAAAAACATTAAGTACTACATACATACATCATAAAACCTATTTGTTGTCTTGTGGGTTCTACTACACTGCAGAGTGGCTTTTGCAGTATTCAAACACGGTACATGAAAATCAATTAGTTTGGAAGCCAGGATATTCCTGATTAATTTCTCAGTGCAGTGGACCGAGGATATGAACGTCGGTAAACTAATACGAGAAATGCGGCCACCGAACGAGCGACTCAGTATGGGAATACAACATATACAATAAAAGTAACATTTAAGAAGTATGTCTTATAATTCGATCCTATTCGTCCAAAAAATTTAGACTTCTATAAAGGGGAAGTACGAAAAAAATTAAAAGCTGAAAATTATGTCTAAATATTTACTTAGACATAATATTCAGCTGTTTAATATTCACAAGTTTTTATTCGGAATATACATTTCTGCTTAATCACTTCAAAAACATGTTTATATCTCGACGTAATTAAGATTGAGCTCAGTGACTTTTAAAAAGCGACTGAGATAAATTATTAATCGTCAGCTATTAATGTCATAATTTATAACATCACTCATCAAAGGTTTTTCTATATTTTAATATAATTATGATTTCTAGACTGCTTTTAGACGCACATTAAAAGCTCGAAATACTTTAATGTCTGAGCACTCTCAAAAGATTTATTCACCCGTGACCTGAAGAATAATAACTATGACTTTAACTTATAATGTAGGTATAATATTTGCATTTAAAAGGTGACGTGGTGTTGTTGAACTCGACTTCGTTTTCTATAAAATAACGTTCTGTTGAATGTCTAGAAATAAACTATTTCGCTATCAAGTTTGACGATATACATCCGGTCCGGATACAGAATTGAATAATAAAAAATAATAAATATTTGTTCAGAATTCTAGAAAGCAAAAAGATTCATATTGTTATTTTAATAACAATATGAATCTTAAGTTAAAAATAAAGGTAAAATAATGTTAGTTGCCTGTACTAGGATAATCTTGTATCACAGCACACGTACTGTCACGCACATTAATTCTGTAAATGAGTTCATTCCTGTTTGTTATAACAACCCGTAAAATGCGGCGAATATCTAATGAAAAATTTTTTTTTTCCATAAACCAATATCAATCATCTCAAAAATGTAATAATAACTAAATCATCTTTACTGACATAACACTAGTACTAACGCATTTACAAAATCCTCATGGTAGATAGAGCCCGAAGGTTGGCGGCACCTGATCCTACTCTAATGTACTGAAAGTAGCTCGCAGGTGTGCTGCAGTTGCAGTGCCGGCCGAATGTGGCGCGAATATCTTACCGACCACATAAAAACATACAGGAATACATTTTGGGTTAAGACCACTTTTATTTTTTATAAGAATAGAATAGGTTCAAAAAGGTGCGAGTTTTCCGAAATATCCTTCCTTTACGCCATTGTTTGCAACATATTGGTAAATTAGATGTTTCGGTCAGTGTACTTTTTAGTTTTATTAAATTAATTAATTTTTAATCATCATCATCATCATTTCAGCCAAAAGACGTCCACTGCTGAACATAGGCCTCCCCCAGGCGTCGCCACATTGACCGGTCCCGTGCGTCTCTCATCCAGCGGGTTCCTGCAACCTTGACCAGGTCATCGGTCCACCTAGTGGGAGGCCTTCCAACGCAACGTCTTCCGGTTCGCGGTCGCCATTCGAGAACTTTTCGGCCCCATCGGCCATCCGTTCTGCGAGCAATGTGCCCTGCCCATTGCCACTTAAGTCTGGCGATTCTTCGGGCTACGTCGGTAACCTTGGTTCTCATGCGGATGTCCTCATTTCTGATTCGATCACGCAAGGAAACTCCGAGCATAGCCCTCTCCATTGCCCTTTGGGTGACTTTGAGCTTTCTGATAAGGCCCATTGTGAGCGACCACGTTTCGGTCCCGTATGTAATCACTGGCAACACACACTGGTCATAGACTTTCGTCTTGAGACACTGGGGTAAGTTGGACGAGAAGATACCGCGCAGCTTCCCGAACGCTGCCCAGCCGAGTCGGATTCGACGATTGACCTCTTTCTCGAAGTTAGATCTACCCAACTGGACCGTTTGTCCCAGGTAGACATAATCGTCCACAACTTCGAGCATAGAGTCTCCGATCTTGATAGGAGTGGGTGTTACATGAACATTCGACATAACCTTGGTTTTGTCCATGTTCATTTTAAGACCCACTCTTTCAGAAGCTCTACTGAGGTCATCGAGCATTTTACTGAGGTCTTCCATGGTCTCAGCCATGACCACTATATCGTCGGCAAACCGAAGGTGAGTGATGTACTCGCCGTTGACATTGATGCCAAGTCCTTTCCAATCCAGAACCTTGAAGACATCCTCCAATGCAGCGGTGAACAGTTTCGGAGATATGACGTCTCCCTGTCTCACACCGCGCTGCAGAAGGATAGGTTCCGTGGTCTGATCCTGAAGTCGGACTGACATGGTGGCGTTTTTGTACAAACACTTCAACACCTCGATGTACCGGTAGTCAATTTGGCACCGTTGGAGAGACTGCAGTACAGCCCAAGTCTCGATCGAATCGAAGGCTTTCTCGTAGTCCACAAACGCTAAACAGAGAGGCAGGTTATACTCTTCGGTCTTCTGTATAACTTGCCGCAGCGTATGTATGTGGTCTACGGTACTGAAGCCTTTTCGGAATCCGGCTTGTTCGGGAGGCTGGAAATCGTCGAACCTGCGTGCGAGACGATTCGTGATGACTCTTGAAAACAACTTGTAGACATGGCTTAGAAGTGAGATGGGCCTATAGTTCTTCAACCGGGCATTGTCACCCTTTTTGAAGAAGAGCACCACCACACCCCTGCACCAAGCCTGCGGCGTTTTCCCCTCGAGTATGACGGAATCAAACAACTTCTGAAGGGCCTTAAGGACCGGTTTGCCACCCGCCTTCAGCAGTTCGGCCGTAATTCCGTCATCACCCGGCGCCTTGTTGTTCTTAAGCTGTTTCAGAGCCATCCTAATCTCGTACAGGCTGACATCCGGGATGTCTTCGGTATAGTGTCGGGTCAGTCTAGCTCTGGGGTCTTTCGCTAGATTTTCGACGGGTTGACTAGTTGACGTGTACAGCTGCCCATAAAAACTCTCGATCTCTCTCAGAAGCTCCGGTTTGGCGGACACGATCCTGCCATCGTCGGTTTTCAGTTTCGTGAGCCGGCTCTGCCCAATAGCCAGATCTCTTGCAAATAATTAATTAATTTTTAATGGGTTAAGTAAACATGTGGTTTTTAGTAATGTCTCCATTCCAATTTTGTGTTATGGAGTGCTCCCTGGTCTGTGACAACCTATACAGGTCCTCTGGATCTAGAAAGAAGACTCAGTTGGGCAACAAAGGCGATTTAGGTGCAATTTATACAGATGCGTCAAGAAAATTATTTAGTAATAGATATGAAAAGGTCACATTCACATATTGAGACGGTGAGCATAATCATAAGATATTCGGCTCGAGGCTCCCGTCGCGCGTCTCTCGATAATAGTAATTTTCTGTAGATTTTCTCGCGTGAATGAACAAAACAATATTGCTTGAACTTAGACTCACCTGGCCGACGCGTGCGAGTAATAATTTTGACAGCTGAGTGCGCACGCCCTCCGGTTCAACGAAATTCTTAGAAGATACTTTTGGTAACATCTGCCCTTGTCGAACAATTTCACCTACAAAAACAAGTATTAAAATATCGGCCGCCTTTCACCCCTTATATTAATGAGCACCGACTTGTTTGCGTGAAAGATAATGGAAATAAACGTACATGGTGCTCCGCGGATTAGCCGCCACACGCCGCCACAGCCGCCGCTAAGTGTAGCGCGCTGCGCCAGGACTCCGGGACGTCATTTGTCACATTGCGGCCTCTCAAACCGTGACACCCAGTATAAATCATCGTCTGACACTATTTATGGAGATAATTCGCTGCTACCCCGGGGAGTATTCATTTCGGAGATGGACGATAATTTCCTTTTTTTTCCATCGTCGAGCTCGGTCAGTGTAATTTGAGCTTGTAAAGGTGCGAGCGCACCGCGGCGGACAAAATGGATCCGCGTTGGCATCTATTCTAGAGTGTAATATTCGATTCAGCAACTATTACACGAGATGGAGTGGGATCGAGGTCGCGAAAAATTCGCTCCACTAAATCATCGCGGGTTAACGCGGCAAAATGAAGGTATAGGTGGACCCGCTCCGCGCCGCACCACGCCGCGTTCTGCTGACTCGCAGTCGGCAAGCGCCTTTGTGAACGAACAACTTTGAGCTGAGTTTGTTTCAATTAGGGCGCGTGAATCGGCGTTTAGTGTCTTACTTTCTTCTTATTTCTTTGAAACTGCAACTTAACGAATTCTTTCAACCTATCTTAGTGAAGCTACATTCCACTAATTAAATGAGTTTTCTAAAGTGAAATTAAGACTGACTTTGACTGAAATTTTACCTGAAAACACTCTTAAACTTAGCTTTTTATTCAGTAAATCCAATTAGGTTTAAGATTATGAGTTTTTGGTGAGTGTTTAAAGGAGGACAGGCTTTCAGCAATTTCAGGTGTGTGTGTAGCCCGTTATTATTTATCGCGTGCCATCCACCTGGCTAGAAAGCTTCACCTCCTCGCAACACGTGCGACCCCAATAAAATCACCATTTTTATGAGGTGTTCACGTGCTATAAGTCTCTCTAGTCTTTATTTAACGCGGCGCACGCATCAACTCAGATTTACGGGCTTTTTAAGGAGTTCCATTGTTGTTGTGCGCACTTTATGTGGCTCGCAAACAATAGTCGTGCGTGATCTTATACCCGTCACACTTATTCCATCCTGGTATAAAAGATTTTGTGATCTCGGAATAACACTCGCCCTCTCTCATATTGCACATTAAAAAGAAAAGTTAAGGTTATGGGTTAAGGTCCATTTCTTTGTTGATTAAGTTATGGGTTTACCGAAATCCTTTATTCTACATTTGTGTTGTTAATATATTAGGAACTGGATAAACAGTATGTAAACGAACTCTTCTCGAAGTCGTCAACCAAGCATTATGTATGTACATACATAATGCTTGGTTGACGACTTCGAGAAGTACCTAACGTTTTACTGTAAAACTCATTGTAGCACACTCAAAACAATGTGATAGTGAATGATTTGAATAGTAACCGGGTCATAAAAGTAATTAAAGGAAAGTTACCTAAAGGTAAGGTTAAGGTATCACCTTAAAAACTTGTATTTAAAAATCTGACCTCCATTATCTCCGTTAGGTATTGTGTATAATGTTCCCAGGTATAGACCTGAACATATAGCGATGACTGGGAGAACTAATGCTTTATGGCTTCGTTAAGGGTATTTTTACAGTCTTTATTCTTGGTTCTTAAGTGAACAATATCCCTTATATCTTAAATTATTCATAACAATGAGGCACAACAACAGAAAGAGCCTTTGGGGTATTGACAGAAACCAACGAAAACAACGTCTATTCTACGACACTTCTCAGAATTTCGTTTTGTTATAATATCATACATATTACAACTAGGTAGCTGTGCCCCGCGACCTTCGTCCGCTTGAAATTATAATAAAAAAATATGACTTACCCCTACTTGAATCGGATTTTGTTAACATGTTCAAGAGTTTAAATTTTTTTCCCTTTTTCTAAAATAGCCTACGTTACTCCATATTACATCAGCGCAACGCACTCACAACATGGTGCCGATGGATGCATTAAATAGTAAAGTGGTCACTGTCAGTTATTAAAAAAAATATATCTGCAAACTTAGCGCTACACACAACCAACAACAAACATGCGTGTCGTATATATAAATTTCAAGCTAAAGCTCTCTTGAAACCGAAACTATCAATTTCTGTGTGCTCTTAGCCGTTGGCAATCGCACTCGGATCGACGAACATTTATCTGCCTCGGAGTCTAACCGTTTCAACTTTAAAGTTGTTTGCCGTTGCCCCGCGCCGCGCGCCCGCCAGACTGGACGGACTTGCTTTCAATTAGCGCTAGTGAATTGGCGTTCAATTCTTACAACTAAGACCTCCTAATGACCTTTCAGCTCCTGGTGTAAGGAATTACAGCTGCATTTTTGTTTCTTGGGAAAATAGAAAATGCGCTCGAACCTTATTTATTTTCCGTTTCTTGAAAAAGGAAAGTTTATTTTAGTCGATGCGACGCGAAGGTTTTATGGTTGAGTGGAAACCTTTTCATGTATTAGTTCCATTACGATATCGTGTACTCAATTTACAACTAAAGATTTTCCCAGAAATGCACAAAACTCGCACACAGTCTAACTAAGTTCAGCTCGCTGCAGGGCAGGGTTAAGTTCTAGATTTGTACTTAATTTGGTATTATCAACCTCACCGCAAATAAACTCAGGTTTGTTCCAGCAAAATGCTTTGTAAATCTAATTACCCCCATGAAATGGTTAATTATTGGTAAGCAAGTAATACTACAGTTGTGTCATGTCAATAGATGAATAATTTTGTTGAACGCAAGTTAAACTGATAAATTTAGTTTGAATAGTGTACGCGGGGGGAAGAATGTTTGCGCTCTCTCCGTCCATGTTTGATGTATTAGAAAAGTTTAGTGTTAAGGACGGTAGACATTAATGATCGAAGGATCGGTGCTCGTTATAATATCAACTTGTACGGACAATATTTATGATCAGTTGCAGGCAACATGTTAGCGACAACACCGTCAAGTTTCTTCGTCTAGATGTTTTCCGTCTTTTGAGTTCAAGGAAACTTAATAAACTGTTTGCTTTTGAACTTCGAGACTTATCTGAATAAAAGCTGTTCGATTAGATAACATGTAATAAAGTCGTAAATATATTCATGTGATCCATGCGTTTACTTCCTAATAACAATTTTATGGAACCATGATTATTTTAAATTATGTGTTGTAGTCGTAAAAATGTGTTATTAATGCCGTTGTCTTTTATATTGACTGTCTTGCGAATTTATGGCGACGAGTAGATTTTCATTGGTTGCTCATAAAATGTGTGTTGTGTGTATGTTTACAACGAGATGCGTATCGCTTGCTCGTAACTCAATCCTTGCAAATACTAAGAGTTCAGAACACAGTAGTACCTAAATAGATTGTTTCATTTGGTGATAGCACCAGGCCTCGGAACTATTGCTCTCAGCCTTGAACAATACACGTTAATCATGTGAAAACCTGCGCTCATCTGAGAGTGGCGCGGACGTGTACACAGTGGCCCAACTCCCACACACTCGCGTGCCGATAATTAAAAAACTTTCAAGATTATTTTCATTAGCCATCTCCTCCCACCGTCCCGTGGTATGTACGAGTACCACGTACGTTTACAAAAACTTGGGCTATTTGAGGAAATTGTACTCTATATTCGGAAGAATACAAAGTTGAGCTTTTATTGTTCCTCGGGGATTTTATGTGTTGGCTTTATTGAATTGAGTCTTTTGTTGAACAACTCCCCGTTTGTGAGACACTCTTGAAAAACCGATCCAACTTTTATTACTATTCATGCAATCGGCTATTTGATAGGAAACTTACTGTTTTACTCGCTGTCTTCATAAAATAATGCAATTTTTTTATTAAATAAAGGGATATCAAAGAAACAGTTTCAAACGATATTGAACAAACACTTCTAATAAATAAAACGCCAAAATCACATAATTTTGGTTGTTTGTGAAAAAAATTTCTGGTTTATATTTTGGTGGTTTGGTTGTTAGTGAAACAAACATCATTATTTATTTTTTAATGTTTAATGAATAATCTAGTATATTTTAATTAATATCTTAATTAAAATATACTATTTATTATAATTTCTATAGATGCAACATTTTGGTTTCGCAAGTTTACATTTAGTTATATTTTAGTGACGTTGCCCTGGTGGCTGAGAGAATGTCATGCTCACTCAAATGTCTCGCTGATGGTGGCGGGTGTGTCGGATCATTTAGTTCCCTTCAAAATGGTTGAGTTAGATGGTGCTGATCCATGCGTCATGTTCGTGAACGGGCGCTGTCAGTGGAGTCTGGTCATTCCTTAGTTGCCATGGTGTAAATATATTTTTCTTTTTGATTTGTTTATGTATATCTTTTTACTCTGGACGCTCTTAACTTGCACGTCTTGCTACATAGTTCTCACATAATATACCATCTCAACATGAATGATAAAATGTACCAAGATTTTGTAACAAATTCTAATTTAAAAGAGTGTCCATGGAGTTTCTTGCCCGTTCTTCTTCATGAGATCTACGTTAGGGAACTGGCAACTGCAGTACTTTCACAAGTTATTATGCCTTGTGATTGTGACTGTAGCGTAGGAGTGCAATGCGTCGTTTCGGGAGTTGCTGCGTCGGGCTGCGCGGCGCCGGATGTTACCGGCGGCGAGTGGTGTGGGAGCGGGGGCGCGCGGTGGCGTGGGCCGTGGCGGCGGGTGTGCGGGGCTCCGGGTCGCGGGGCGGCGGTTGCACGTTGCGGCGTGCATTCGTTGTTCCGTGATTCGGGGTCTCGAGCATTCGTTGTTGCGGTTTGCGTCGCTGCGTGCTTTCGTGCTCGCAGTATTCGCTGTTGCGGGCATTCGGTGGCGTGTGGTTCGGCGTGGTGGCTTTCGGAATGACGTATTGCACTCGTAGTTTCGTTTTTTTTTTTTGTGAAATGTTCTTCTGACATTCAAAAGTGCCTGTAATGGCTTAATTGAAATAAAGAATTTGAGTTTGAGTTTGAGTTTGAGTTTTAGTAGTTACGATCAAACTACCCCGACCCCATAACACATTAACCAATGTAAAACAGTTTCGGGCCCGGGTACAACCCTTAATGATAGATAGATGTTTCAGTTCCTATGAGTTTTGCAAAACACACACTGTTTTGTTTGTTTCGGGAAACCACTCCAAAGTCGAAAGCTTGAATACTTTACGCTTTTGTTCCCCTGGTGTAAATAATGCATAGAACCCGGTTTACAAAGATTTATGCCGTGTTTAACTTGATCCAGTATTGTAATCATTTTGGCTATTTTGATAAAAATAGCTTTTCATTAAATAAATAATCGTCTCAAGTTCTGTTTAGTCCACCGATAAGAGCGTTTCCTACCCAATTCATATGTGATGTGGCTCGAATGTGTATCGAATCGCCGAGAGCTATTTGCAGGCAGTTCTGATGACAGAACTGCCTGCAAATAGCTCTCGGCGACATATATTTTTAACCGACTTCCCAAAAAAGACCTCCTATTTGGGAAGGCGATTCTCAAATTATTGTCCACCACGAACCACACCTTCCTACACCTTAATTTAATTACCACTCACTATACGAAAGACACAAGGCAGTGGATTGTGTAATTTTTTTTTATTCCAGTAAGATTCTAATTAGATTTTTAGTTTTTACATAAACTCAAAGAACAAGGAACAAGCAGAATAAACAAACCGCAAGCCTCGCAGATATTATAATAAATCTCGCAGATCTAATTTCTGTTGATCCTTTTCTCGTTTCCTGAAATGAGTTTGAATTAATCTGTACAGCGAATAACACGGTTCAGTGCACCGGGTACCAGGGCGACATGACGCAAGGAGGGTGTTAAGTTAAGCCGTCGGGCTACAGACACGTTCGTCACGAGACGTTACCCGTTTGTACGGCTCTCTAACTTTGAGCTGTCAGCTGTGAGCTCGGTATAATCGTTCTTAAAGCTGAACATTTATACAGCACTCGATTGGTCATGCAATCTCTGCAACTTAGTTAAATTATTGTAATGGTTGACTAATACGCAAAGCGCCTCAAACCGCTTTTTCAAAGTTCTCCCCATACGTGAAAACACACTTACCCACTTATAATACCGTTACCCTCTACACGTAAAGCATCGCAAAAACGTAGCTTAGGAAGGGGTTTCTTTATGGAAACCGTTTTTATGGGACGGATTTCCATGGCAACGTCTCGGATGTCACGTGGTAGTGGCAGGTGTGAACGTTTTTGCCGAGACGATCGTTACCTTGCCGTCGTCGGGGATGCATATTGGATAAGCGCTGCGCATTTATGTGTCTCTGGTGACGAGGGTACGTTTTATTTTCTTGTTTAAAGGCTATGAGAAAACTAGAAATTATATGAACTAATATTCTTTTAGTTTTGATAAATATTTATGGTCTTAACAAAATAATATCAGACTAAATACGTCTCTCTGCCGCACAAAGGCCTCCACTAAGCGTCGCCACATCGATATATCCTGGGCTTCTCTCAACACACTTACTGACATTTGTACAGGGCGCATTCAAATTGGTCACCTTTCCACTTTATTTTACCTTAAAACAGAACAAAATTTGTTTCATAACCAAGCCTTATCAACTCGTCAAACTTAAGGTTGAAGTTCCTCAATTGTGAACGTTCGCGGTCGTTAAACTTTTTCATTAGTTGAATTATTTGCGCCGAGTAATCTCGACGCGAAACAATTACAAAGAGGGTCTGGCTCGAGATAGCAGCTGTTTGCTGATAATACCAGGTGCAGGTGCTGGGCAATAAGCAAGCTTAAGACGATCTGTAGACTGCTGCTATAACTTGTTGTGCCTTAAGCCCTGGTCACAACCTCAGGCGATGCGACTTTCGACGTGATTCTTTTTATAAGATACTGGTAACTCATCCTACTGGACAGGTTAGGTTCAAAGTCGTCAGACAAATGATTTTAAGTCCCTATTTGTACATAGTTTACAAGAATAACCAAGGACTCTCGCTACGAATGTTTTCCATTTTTTTGACCGCAGCCTCTGTTGCGGAGAATCAAGATCGATTAAATGTTGTTAGTGAACCCAGAACAGAATGTGTGTAATTTGATTCAACATTAAATCAGTGAATCGTATCTGTTCAGTGTTCATTCTGCTCCTAAGGTCAGATCCCTCTTCCTCTCGAGTTATTGCAGATCTGTGATAAATCATAAGATTCCGATCTGCTCTGAGGGTCATTTAACAACTTATTGGATTTTATTGTTCCGTGAACATTTTAAAATATAATAATAATAATAATAAAGCTTTTTTATTTCCCATCACCTAAGTATTACATTTATGTACATAAATAAATTTCACTTATGACTATTCACTTAACTATTTTTAATAAGTATCTATGCATAAATTATTCTTGGATAGGAACCCCTGTTTGGGTATAAGCCTCCTCCAGTTTAATCTACTTTTCCCTGTCTTTCGCTAGCTTAATCCACTCCTTGCCGGCTGTAGCTATGATGTCGTCACTCCATCGCTTGATCGGTCTTCCTTTCCGTCTTTTTCCGTTTGGTCCTTTCCACCTCGTTACTTCTGCTGTCCATCGTTTATCGCTGTAACGTGCAGTATGGCCAGCCCATCGCCACTTTAAACAAAGACAGTAGTGCAGGACGTCTGTTATTTTTGTCTTCTTTCTTATAGACTCGCTTCTTATTTTTTGAATTTTCCTTATTATTAAAAGGCTTCTCTCCATCGCTTTCTGACAATTAACTAATTTTGTTTTTATTTTAGCGTTGTAAGTCCTTGTCTGACATCCATACGTGAGAGTAGGCAGAACGCACGTATCCATAACAACTTTTTTAAGGTGGAGCGGATAGTCACCTTTCATTTTAAAATAGTACTGATAAAAAGATATAGTACGATAATTTTAGATATTAAATATAATGTAGGCGGCTCTGTAATACGACTTGTTAGAGGTAGCTCTAATACTAATAACCGCGGCATAATTTTGTGTAATCTATTTACTAATTAGCTAAATCCGATGCTATTACGCGTAACCTAAATGTTTGCCGCCAATCAATTACCTGCGTTAGTAGGTAATACGTATTATGTAAATATATGCAATATGATAGTTTACATTAGTTTAACTAGGTTATTGCTGAAAACTGAAAATGTTATTTGAATTTGAACGAAAAAAATAATAATTTCAGAGCTATATTTATTTCACAGTCTCGGCAAGAAACTGTCCTCGTGGTATGATCCCTGGTTTTGTACTGGGCCCCGAGTCTGCTATTCAATAGTGTCAGAATGGTCGATCATTGATCTCATAATGGTTGATTGACGACAAGCCAAAAAGTACCTTAAGTCGACAGGCATAAGGTACTTTTTGGCTTGTCATCAATCCACCATTATGAGATTAATGATCGACCATTCTGACACTATTGAATAGCAGACTCGGGGCCCTGGTGTTTCTTTGCAGAGTAGCCAGTCAGTACCTGCTCCGACCACACTATAATAATTCAAAGTTACTAATAAAAACTATACGAGTTCCATATTGACGACGGAACCCTAAAAATGAGTACCATAATTATGTATCATTGATTTCTGCCATTTCAAAATGTCTCAAAGCCCAGTTAAACTCGGTATCTATAACTGTAGTACATTTCAGTATGTAGTTGTTGGTCGACGGCGCGCGCGGCGCCCAGACGTCGCGGCGTCTGTGACGTCACGCGTAGCACCTTCGTAGCTCGTAGCGCTGTGCTACGCCGAATTGCTACGAGTGCACGGAGTATCTACTTGTCTTCGGAGTTTAAAGTGTTGGGTTACAAGTTGGTGAGAACGTTTATTTACAGGCTTTTGAATCGAATTAAAAACAACTTATTTACCACTACTGGTACTCGCCAATTTCACAATCGGGTATTATGTTATTGTTATCCATCCAATAATTGGATTGTGGAGTCTTGATAGGCAGTCCTTCCATGTAAAATACTGATAATCAGCTGCATTTAGTTAGACTGGAAGCTGAGCCAGACATATTCAGGTAAATGCAAGGCAGTTGACAATAACTCTATTCACTACATTTGAGGAAGTCAAAACGAGAATAATAATCGTACCTAATTAATACCTAAACCGTTTTGATTGTCTTAGTAAGTTCATACTAAGTTATAATATTCACACATACGTAGTTTACACTTTGTAGTAAGTACTTCGTTTCCGCGATAAAAGTTTTATTTGAAGTTTCCTAAGAACGCGTCTTCAAACGATTTTCCGTTTAGAAGAATGTAATGGTTTCCAGTTACATGCTGGTCGCTCAGCGTTATTGCGTTTTATATTAAAAGCAACTGTAATTTAAAAAAAAAATGGAGATGATTTATATCCAAATCAGAATGAATAGGTATGATCTATGATGGAATCAGGTTTTCTATGATATTTATGGTTTTTGGAAGCAGAATGTTTCTATCAACATCAATTTTTTAGTGTAGTGTAAATAATGTAGAAATAATAGTGACAATGACACTCATATAACACATGAACAAAGTGTTTATATTATAATATCAGACTCTAAGAAAGTGGAACGGACTTGTATAAAGTACAATCAGCGCTATTCTGTTTTAAAATAATTATCACGTAAAAAGTTAAGTTAGATTAAAATTGCCTAATAGTCTTGTAGGCTAGATTGTAATTAATTATTAGGAACCTGGTTCTTTTTAATAAAGGATTTAAAAAAAAAACCGGCGAAATGTTAACGAATAAATACATAATTATTCTATTCTATTCTAAATGTGGGTGTGTTGTAGGCACACCTCTTTCTGTTTAACCCTTTGGGGAACACAGGCGTTATGTTATAAGATTTCCAAATATCTCGTTGTATCGTTTCTTAGCTAGTGTCAACCTCCTTCAAACTATCGTATCACACGCGGTAGGTATGCCCGTCCTATGTCGGGGCACTAAGCCTGCTCTGATGGATGGATGTAACCAAAATAACGCACGCTGTCAACTTGTCTCGCTTCGTACACGGACGGATCAGCAGGTGTCATGTTGACGTCCTAACAAATGTGTCTGACACACAACGACACACCTGTCATCGACAGAAATAGTTAAACACTCAGCTCCATATTCCAAGCTCCAAGCTTACAGTCAATGTAATGACATTGACTGTAACTATTATTCTAAAATTGTGTTAAAATTGATAAGCTACAAAACATAGTAAACAATTTATTCTTATCATCATCATTTATTGTACTCTGTAACTCTGTATTGGCCATAAATTGGCTCTGTATTGGAGGTCGTGGGTTCGATTCCCACCCAGGACAAATGTTTGTGTGATGAGCACGATCATTTGTTCTGTGTCTGGGTGTAATTTATCTATAATATGTATGTATTTAGAAATATATAAGTATGTTTATCAGTTGTCTAGCACCCATAACACAAGCTCTGCTTAGCTTGGGACTAGATGGCATTGTGTGATAGTTGTGGAATATTATTATTGTTATTATAAGGTGTTTATAATATGTATTATATATCCGGCTTGTATATGAGGTTTTGGTGAAATTAATTGTTAACTATGTTTTTTAGATTTAATCTTTTGCGAACTGAAACACATTCGGGGAATCGCGAGACAGACCTAAATGCGATTAACTTACACTAAGCCAAAGCCTTATCAATTATTAGAAGGAGGATCTCTTAATCCAATAGAGTTATTTCAAGGAGCTCGTCACTAGCAGCTACACTTGTTAATAGCCACAACGCTTCAAAACCAAAACAAAAACACGAACCCTAATTAAAAAACCCAAATATTAATCTTTCAACAAACAACGCTTTAAAATCTTTAACAAGTAATTTGAACACACGGCGAAATTAGTAACCACATGAGCGTTTGCATGGTTAGACATCGTGTCATTTCACTTCTTTGTCACGGGGATAAGACGTACCCATATCCCCCCTTTCTGGGGAGGGGGGGAGGTAGCCGTCACACGTTCCCTACATAATTCTTGCAGACGCAAATCTGACGCAACAAAATTCGTCGTGACACACGGCTGAGTGCTAAAACATGTTGATTCATGGCAAAGAAAAAAACCTAATATTTTTGCATTCTGTTTAATCTACTGTCAAATGAAATTTCTTTATCTGTGATTGTTTTGTCCAATCGTAGCGGGTAGCATGGGATTAGCGAGCTGGTGTAGCGAGGTGTGATTGGACGCCTGTATATATGTATAGGTTAATTATTTTGAGAGCATGTCTGATCAGTTCAATAGCAATAAAGTTCATCGTGACAAATTTAGACAGAGAAAGAGAAAATATTTTCAAATGTGTTTATTAGGGTAGCGGACGTATCTACCTATCGGCAACTTCTTTGTTGTTCCATCTCATCAGTTTAGTGCCCCATAATTGTATTAAGCCTCCAAAATCGCATTGATGGACATGACCCCAGAGAAGGCGGTTCTTTGTAGGGTTTCGTACCTGAAGGGTAAAAACGGGACCCTCGAATTCTCAGTAATAGGCTATTACTACGACTTCGCTGTCCGAACAGTAAAAACAAAATAAAATAAATATTTAAGGGCTCCCATACAACAATCGTAATTTTTCGTTTTTGTACGGAACCGTTCGTTTGCGAGTCCGACTCGCACTTGGCCAGTTTTTTTATACCATCATGCATCCAAAACATATGAATAAATACATGTTGAAACTTTTATAAAAGTAACATGTAATAGATACACAAACAAATCACGATATATTCCACTTCTATGAATAACATTTACGTTCACATGTGATGTGAACCCATTAGTTATTCGTAGAATCTTGCGATGAACAGTATATCTGATTTCTGAATGTGTTGTTCATGAGTCTGATGAGTTCCTCGTATCTGCATTTATAGAACCATCATGTAAAAGCTATTATGTCGGTAATCTTACTAAATTATTTATTTAACATTATAAATGGGACAGTTGATTGAGGGATGGTTGTTACTCAATCACGCTTGAACAACTTAACGGATCGTGATGATATTTGGCACAGGGATAGATTATAGTCTGGAATAGCACATAAGCTACTTGTTCCTTCTCACACTTAGTCATGAAAGTTTCAATTTCAGTGAAGTTGCGGGCAACAGTAATGTTTTTATATTAAAATTGAATAGTTTTAGTTTAATTTATTATGTTTAAAGTGTTTTAGTGAAAGCTCAGTGATAAGGGCTTTGTCTTCACCTTGTTGTGACACGTCAAGGCACGCAGTACTCGGAGATTGCTTCCTTCGCAGCGATGCCTACGTAAACCAATTTAAACTTTATAATCCGCTCGGAATGGGGCACGGCGCGAACAATACACCAACAAATTTTACCTCAAGGTCCTTTCATCCTCGCCTGTTCTGCTTCCCTGGTCCCACTCGTGAGCGCTTTTACTACTAAAAGTTATTTTTACTAACACTTAGTTCAAGTACGTGGTGAATTCGTCTGTGAATCCATCAAATGGATTATTTATGTTTGTATTTATTTTATACACAAATGTTGCATATTATTGTTGTTATTAACACAACTAAAACTAAATAATTCAAATACCCATAACTTGTGCTATCATGTAATATTTTATACTGTTTCTGAAATGATTATACTGATAGCAGAAATCTGCAGAATGATTGTCTAAGACTACTATCCAAAAATGTAAAAACTGTTACTCACAACGTTGATAAAAGCCAACGTCACCCATTTCATTAACATTTCACATTTACAACCACACAATTACCCGACAAATCCTGCCGGATCCCGACTTATCTTTTAATAAGTGAAACACGCGAACGGCAGCATCAGATATGGCGCTGGCTGCAAACAATCGCGGTATCGCAGCGGGTGTGTTTGCGCAAAATATTGCGCTGTGTGCTCTGCACTCGGCGGTGCGTCAATATATCACCGCACTGAAACATACCGCTCATTATTGACAGTACTGAGCGTCAGTTTGTAACGTTGCCTACACAAATATGAGCGGTTGGATTTATTTGCTTTTGCCAGTAGTCTGTGCGTTTACTATTTGCCATTTTGTTACTGAGAAATTCCTAATGGAAAAATCCAATGCCACTTTTGCCCGATCTGGGAATTGAACCCAGGAACTCATGCTCGTCGTATACTGTTGCAATAAACTTATTTAGCACCACCTATAAATATATTAGGTTTTATTGAACATATTATTATCCTTGGTTTAAAAACACAGGTTTTTAAATATTAAAGGGCATATTGTATACATACCTATTTTTAACGACAAATATGTACAGACATATTTGTCGTTAATAATAGGTACCTATGTATACAATATACCCTTGAAGTATCGGTAACCTTTACCCAAACACTGTATAGTAGAATCTTACCCCTCAGTAAGTAACTAAGTTCTCACGTAGCTCGTAGGACACTCCCAGCGGGAATGGCTGACCTCAATCATTTTAATTAGCTAACCGAATAAACACTTCGGTATCAGATGTAGGGGACTTACTAATAATGTCCTGTCTTATGTTTTTGTTCCATTATTTGCTATGGCTTGTCGACTTATTGTAATATTTGCTCAGGAGGAACAGGAAAATGATTCCAGGAATAATATCAGAATTAATTAACCTAGCGGTCCTTCAATCATGCTTGCGGCTTCGTATACATAGAATGAATGACAATAGTAAGTTATTCAGTACAAAAAGATATTAAAAGATGTTGGCAGTTATTCCTATGAATTGAGTAGCTACACAACAAGTACAATAATTACAATACAAGTACAATTAAAGCATACGTTTGTCATGTAACACAACATCTAATAAGATATTTTTATCTCAGAACTTGCGTTCAACTTCGCTTATGACTATCTTTGTTCTGCGTGGTATGGTTTCCTATAAATAATGAAGGAGTAAGTACTCCTACATGCGGGTTGTTCGATAAAGACACAGCGGCCTTGGCACAAAGGGCTAAGAAGGAACATGGGTGGTTTTTAGTCAGTAGAAATCTGACACTCCCTACCGCTAGGAGTCATTTGATGACTTCCCACCCTCCAAAAAAAAAGGTACCTACTCCTACCTACAACTTTTTTCGTTCATTTATTTAAATGCCATATCTTATGTGTATTGTTGCTGAAAATCCTTATTAAATAAAACAGTTTGTAACTAGTATCAATATTCCTTTCAAAAACTAAATCACATTAATTCTTCTACATTGTTTACCAGCACAGGATGAAATGTGATAAATCTCACCAACTAACCACATTACCACAACGTGTAGGTAACGATAATGCCCAAAAAGGTAAACAGCTCTCTTTGGCCGCCATATTAATTATTGCGCGAAACTTTCCACAAAGTAACACACTCTTTTTTTCATTAATAACATTGGTAGGAATTTGTTGTCAAAGGGCTCTTTTAGGTAAAATGTTGCTATACGTGTAAATATATCGGCGGTGAACATTTTAAATGCCATATGGATCGCAAAAGATTCAAATGACCCTTACAACATATTAAACGTCGATAGTTGATATTATGTTTTGCATTACGACAGTTATGTTTATTCATTATGATTAGACGCCGTATGAGCCGTATCTGTAACTGTTCAGTGTAGATAACGATTGATTTCCTGTCTAATTTAAATATATTTTAAACTAAATACCTAAGTTGCTATTGAATTTTATTCTGTTGCTCGTACCATGCAAACGGGCCCGCCCACCTGATGACTATTGCAAAACACATTCCCGGCTAACCCAATGAAACCAGCGCATGCCTGTGAGTGCAACACAAAGGGTTGTCGATGCGTTGCCTAATAGAATCAAAGCAAAAATGTCGCTTTGACAGCTATTTCACCTATACTTTTTTTAACAGGACGCAGAAATTAATTAAGAAGGTACGTTTTAGCTCTCCAACTAAATATACTTGGAGAGCTAAAAGTCAAAGTCCGGTAATATAATCCCGCAATAATACTGAAATCAAAGTTCATTATGCACATACGTAAAGAGAATCTGCTGAGCTTTAAATTTCTTAATTTAAACTTTATTCAGGATCTCTATATCACTCACAAAATAGCATCAAATAGAGATAAACGAGTGATTTTATTGAGTAGCAAACCTTGAGCGACAACTATGACACAAGCACATGTAGTTGTAATATGGGTAGTTATCGCATTCCCGCGACATACATAGTAAACCGATTCCGTCGTTAGGCTCAAGTTTGCGGGTAAGTTTGCAAAGTTCTTGTCTCTGCGCTGCGCAAGTGCCTGTTTTTGTCATGGAAATTAATACGTGTCGCGTTCTTGTGATAGTTATATCGACGGCTCATACATTACATACGAGACAGAAACTTCCTTGTTCATTATGTATATTACTTGTTTATGATATTACCTATTTGTGTAGCTCTCTAGTTCTTATTTGTAGCGATCAAATCCTGAAGGACTATCTATCTTATGAAGTAGATATTAACGGGATTCTTCTATTCACGATGATGGTTTTTTTGTTCGGCTGATTACTACTATAGGCATTGGGAAATCTGAAATGAGCTATTGTGTAAAATTGTGTTGGAAAACGTTATTTATTTATTAGATGTTATAAAAATGAGATAGTACAGTCGAACAAGATAATAAGTATACAGCCAGCTAACTTGTATTTACTTATAAGATTATACAGATACATTTAGAGACTGATATCAAATGATACAGTGTTTGACATCGGTCGGTTAATGCGAAACACTTGATAAAACAAAATTACAAGCAATATTTTCAGTGTTAAAATATTAAAAAGATCTCTACCCTGTATACTTATTAGCTTGTTCGACTGTACTTCTTGAATTAGGTATATAAAGGAAAACCAACGAATGTCGCATAATATAATAAGTACATAACACGTAACACGGCTCGTATTAGTATGACAAGATCAGATATTGTTCTAAAGCTTTTCGGTGTAAACATACCTAACACCAGTGAATGATTTATAAAGCACTAGTGACCCGCCCCGGCTTCGCACGGGTACAAAAAAGGTATTAAAACCTTCCTCTTGAATCACTCTATCTATTAAAAAAAACCGCATCAAAATCCGTTGCGTAGTTTTAAAGATTTAAGCATACAGACAAACAAACAAATAAACAAACAAACAAACAGACGCGACTTTGTTTTATACTATGTAAGGATGATATGTAGAGTGGCCGTGCACTCTGCCGGCCCCCGGGACATTTGTCGCGTCACGCGTGACACATGTCTCTTCAGTAAAATGTACAATCCTACGCACAACGTCTTAAAGGCAAGTGGTAGATGTAGGGCCTCGAAACTTGCCAGGGTAATCGACTTGTTAGAGTTCCGTATTTTTTTACAATAATTATACTGGTTCTTAGTCGATCATTGCACTGCAGTTGGAGTCGACATTATAGTGCATAATTATCCTAGTAAAGATTTAGTCAACAATCTCTTGGCATCAGAAAATTGCAATGGAAATGTTATTCTTGTTACATACCAATTTTCCGCAACTGGTATACCTACTATGAAAACCCCGCAGCGCAGAAATTACACTGTGAACATGTATGGAACAGCTGTATTTCTCCAGTAGGTGTGATTCAAATGCTTCATCAATATTTTGGCAGTTCCAACTTCCAACCGACTCACGAAAATGACTGCCTAGCACAAATATTAGTTCGCCTGCGTAATGGCCGCGTGGGAAAGCAAATTATCCCGCAGCGGGTACATCGGCAGTCAAACAGCGGCACGAATACCTGATGCTACATCAAAGGGCTGCCTCTTTGCGAATCGCACCACAGTGCCGACTGCCGCCCCCTACGCACTGACACTGATTGTTTTTGGAACACTTTTCGTTTGTTTGAATTATGTTCACTTATTGTATTTGGTTTCTGTTTGGTTCTTGGTGAGAAGTCCTCTTATTTCTATTAAATTTGGCTTTGCATCAGAGATCTTACGAAAACAAAGTAAAGATCTGAAGATGTACAGTACAACTAATATTTATCGAAGAGAAGTAGTAGTGCCCCTACGTATTGACAACTGTACAAGTCAAGAAGATTTTAACTCGCATGCTTTGGCTTTTTCTAGAGTATTTTTGTTGTTGTTGTTTTCTTTGTTTATTTAGGAAGATTTATGTCTAGAGTAACGAGCGGTAGGTGATATACAAAATATATTGTGAAACAACTATGAATATTTTTCATTGTTGTTTTACAATATATTTAAAAACAAATAATGTTTTCTAATATAATTAACAGTCCAGGGCCCCGAGTCTGCTATTCAACAGTGTCAGAATGGTCAATTATGACATCAATGATTGACCATTCTGACACTATTGAATAGCAGACTCGGGGCCCTGAAATACCTCACCCAAGTATGTTTTTATTTATTTTTATAAGTTAAGTTAGTTTTTAAGTTTACTTTTTTTGCATGCCTTAGTAAAGGTAGTTAGTGCAAGGATAATTTTAAACTTAGCTGTGACTTGTACAAGTCATAGATGTTAGTTAAACTTCCTTCCTGTGCAAACTATTCTAGTTAGAGATTTCATTCGGTAAATGTTTTTATAAGTTAATACAGTACTTACTTATTTTTGTAAACTTCCCAAATAAGCTCAGCTTATATAGTTAAATTGATAAAAAAATTGCAAGCAAACTTTTTAGTTGAGTCTAATTCTGAGTTCCTCAAAAACACCGCTTATGATTTTGTATAAGTAATTTATTTAAAGTATACTTTACTCGTAGAATTAATTAAAAGTTTCGTCGCCTCATTAAGATTCTTCCGAAAGATGTCGGGAAAAAAATGTAAACGTACTGTGGTCGAAAAGTTAATGTTTTAATCTACTTAAAATGGTGTCTGTGAGGATGTTTGTCTGTGGCTCGCACGATTGCGCACCCGTGGTGCTGAACTGCTGACAACGGACAGTTAATGAAAACGAACTGTTGTGCTGTGTGTTGAATTCGTGGGTAAATATATTGTCGCGTGTCATTTGTGAACCACGTTGATTGAGTGTTGTTGGTAATTTCATTAATATCCGCATGATTGCACATCTTTTTGGGCGATGGTATGGCATAGTGCTTTATCTAAAAGTTGCCCGTTTAATTTGCCGGTACAAATTCAAGCAATGATTAAGTTTGGATTAAAATATCATCAAGCTTCTATCAAGGCGTCATAACATATAGCAATTAAACTAAGACAACATAATGTTTACCCTTAAATTAATCTACATAGCGTCAAAGTCACCAAATAATCTATGATATCAATTACAAATTAATTCCTAGTGACAGACTAACACACATCGAATTATCTGAATAATTGAGTCGTAGCGTGCAAGGGTTGATTGAGCCAATATTGTCGGCATTAGGCGGCGGTTGACTACGCAGCTAAATTAAATTAACATGAGGAGCACACAATGACATTCCGCGGAGGAGTCTTCTATACGCGGCTGCATAATTCACGGCGCTTGTCACGCCTCTGCCGCGTTTATTGGCTCCTGGTAAATTGCGGCTCCGCTGCGGGAACGAGACGCCTGTTCAATTAGTCGAGCTCCTTGATAATTGCGCTATAACCTCACGAACACATTCCTTACCTTAGGTATACCTTCTCGGTACTGAGATTGTCTTTTAATATTTCCCTAATTAATTTGTAGGCGATCAAGAAAAATGATCTTCCCCAGCACTTATTTTCTAAAGAGGAAAACGGAAAAAGATATTACATAAAAATCGTCTGCCGCAGGGTGCGTAACGACGTCATTTAAAATGCTAATGCCTTTTTATATGGTGCATTATTACAGATGCCCCGCGGCCGGATTGCGTATTAGAGAACGAGATGTGTTCGCAGAATCCCTTTCTTCAAGTTTATTGAAATGAGAATCTTAGAGGGTTATGTCGATGAAATCATGCGGTAATCGACGTTTTCAATATGGCTTGCGGTTACACGAATATTTTCTTTTGGATGTGAAGGATACGAAAAGCTTTCAACGTAATAAACAGTTTGTGTTATTAAATTGCTATTCCGAAAGGATGGCACTTTCAAAAGCAGATGGTAGTCAGTAGAATAACCTAGTATTTTCTCCAATCGCATAAACTCTTTATATCTGTTTTATAGTGCTATTTGTAGGATATTATCAAGGTTTAAAGCGTGCACTTCGCTGCTATACGTTGGAAGGTTTCCAGAAAACACGACTCTGGGACAATCCGGATGATCCCCTGCAGTATTGCTGGCCTGGTGCCCTGTGTGTTTTACACGGATTGTATCTGACAGAAAAAAAGTATACAGCTGAATTTTTTATACCCTTACATGCAAATGTGACCTAAAAATATTTTCTGTTTTGTTTTCAGGTAAGATCAATGCGGTTTTGGAATCGTAAGTTACAGTAAATACTTATGTAAATAGTTCCAAAGAATATTATCAAGTGCATAATTACGTGAGTATGGGAGATTTACATAGAAGACAAACCTTTAAGTTCAAGTTTACTAAATCAACTTGCGCAGATTGCTGCTGCTGATTGACATATATTTCACAACCAGAAGAATGTATTAATTTTAGACTAAACAGCGTTGATCTCATTCAACGAATATTAAGTTTCGGTTAAAAAGGTTTCACTTGTTTGTAAACGTCTTTATTTCAAAGAGGAAAGTTCAAGGATGTAGAAGTATCTGAGCTTCTAACAAAAGTTACATAATTTAGTGCCTACTTGAGCTAAGCCACTGAGTTTCTCAAAGTTATGTTAACCTTTCTTGAGTAAGCGGCATTCTTATAGCAAACCACTTAAGGTAAAGCTGTAAAAGGTTAACAAATTGTTAATATAGACTTATAAATAGGACTAAATACCGTGCTGAAGCACGACTAATTAGCAAACTAGGTGAACATGAACCCAACCAAGCAGCTCCTTTAGTAATGAAGACAGGTGTATTGGATCGCGGCAAGCTCGTTGTAGCTACTGCCTGACTGACGAGCGCTTAAGCGGTAACATCGTCTCCATCAATCTCATGCTATCCTGATAAGCTCGCTGGTATCTCGGTGGTCGGTATATTAGACAGGCTTAATTGAGATTAGGTTCGCTTTAGTCATTTTAGTAGTAAAAGTAATAGTACATTGTTCACCGAGAGAAGAAAGTGACCGATTACCGTCGAGGGTGTCGTTTAAAGCCCGAAGCCGTAGGCAAGGGCTTTAAAACACCCGAGATCGGGAATCGCACTTTCTCTCGAGTGATACATAGTGCTTTATACTACACCTACGAAGAAAATAAAAAACTAAATTAAAATTCTAATTCAAATTCAAAATGGCGCCAATGGCGTCTGCAATTGTCACATGTTCTTTTTTCAAATTGTAATCTGAGCGGGAGAGAAAAGTGTATGAAAATCCATTCTCTCCCGCTCAGATGCGTTTTCTCCCCGCATATTTGTTCGATATGCAATGACGTACTTTCTACCGTAAATTTGATAAAGTATCAAGGTACTTTCCAAGCAGGTGTAGTATAAAATCCATTGTAGTTTTCTTTCCCTTCTGATGCCGTTCTATAATATCATTATCATTATCCTGATAACAACTGTGTCTTAGGGCTGTTAGCTAAGGAATTGGTGACCGATGCGTTTGGCCTTTTTCTGCCTGATTACCCAAGTTCATACCTGGGTCTCTTAGCACCCACCCTTCCTACGAACCTGATCAAGGAGACGATCATTTATCACTTACAATACGAATGCAGTGACAGGTAAATGGACTCCAAAACAGATTCATTTCAGCTCTTATTTCATATTTTAATCTGCGAATCGTACGCCGCATTAATCTACCTTAAGTGAGACGGATTCATAAATCGGCCACTTAAAGCTGCCTCAATATTTTTATTAAAAGCTCTTTGGAATGTAATCGCAGTAGTGATCTGCGAATAGATCTAACTACAGATTCGTTAGGATTAAGGTGTATGAAAAGATTAATATCGTCTGGGACTGGAGCCAGACTCGACTTATTGGAAAACAGATCGGCAAAGATATTAATAGTAGATAGATCGGCAAAGGTTGAGTCAGGGGCAAACGGATCCCTTCGGGGCTCGGGGCTCGGGTCCCGCCGGGGCTGCGGGTTGTTAACAAGAGATACCACGGTCTCGTCATAAAGGGCTAAGAAGGAACATGGGTGGTTTTTAGTCAGTAGAAGTCTGACACTACCTACCGCTCTGCCCAGAGCGGGAGGAGTTATTTGATGATTTCCAACCCTACAAAAAAGGGGCAAACGGATTTCAAATATTACTCTAGAAAATATCCTTACATAGTATAAAACAAAGTCGCGTCTGTTTGTTTGTTTATTTGTTTGTTTGTCTGTATGCTTAAATCTTTAAAACTACGCAACGGATTTTGATGCGGTTTTTTTTAATAGATAGAGTGATTCAAGAGGAAGGTTTTAATACCTTTTTTGTACCCGTGCGAAGCCGGGGCGGGTCACTACTCACTAGTGATATATAAATTGGAGTTTTTTACAACAAATATTCCCTTGGTGCTGCATTAACGTGAAGGTCACCAGTCTAAAAGCTACAGTCACGAGGCATAATAACTTGTGAAAATATTGTAGTTTCCTATTTCAAAGCGTAGATCTGTATGGAGAAGAAACAAATTAAAGTACTTGAAGTAACAACTCAACAATTTTGTCCAGAGGACTGAGATTAATCTCTTTTAAGGTAAAACCCAATAAGTCGGTACCTTTTGTAACTTTTAATTTTTTAATAACAAAAAGGATCACTCCGAGAAATTATAAATACTTTTTAGAATTAGTATATACTTAAACGACAAATACTCATTATAACGATTTAGATTACTTGCATAGGATTTTTTGTCCTAAAAACTGAAACGTTGAATATTTCGAAAGTAATAATTGCATACATATTGGGTTTTGGCACTGTACCCTGGATATAAGAGAGGGGTGTGGACGAGTACATCGTATCTGCTTAACGATGGCCAGTTCCTCCAGGCGGCACCCGTTCAAGAACATGACATATCAGCATGGATGTTCGTAAATCTTTTAGACAATGTACAATGTCGTCTCAATCTCGACAGCAATCGAATCCCACCGGCAACCTGCGGCCACGTCATGCTTGCCTGGTACTCCACACTAATACCACCGTATATCTTCGACAATTCGACATGGTGTTAAACCGGACACTATCGATTTTCGATCGGCGCGCAAACAATGTCATCTTAGTCGAGCCCTCCTCCCCTAATGGAGTTTCTCAACTGAATAGTTGCAACTTGATAGTTTCGGAACGCGCGGAATGAGCTGTTATTACTAGCCCGCTTTATCATAAACAATGTCTGATAATAATTTCGTGGCCGTCGTAAACTAAACGTGCTTTGTGGACTTGACAATGAGATGATTTACCATTTTGAATTTTAGATGACCAATATTAACGGCACTATAAATCTTAAAGGCTCTCTGTCTCCGAGTCTAAACGAAAATAAACAGATAAGGGTGCAACTCGTTAACTATATATTTAGAGGACACTTCGCAATACTGATACTAGTACATTTGAAGAGGTGTGGTGCCAGTGGCGTAGCGCGCCTTGGCGGGGCCCCGTATAATTTTTTTTTGGGGGCCCATAAGAAAGGTTAAGATTTCTCACAAAACAAAAAAAAATGTTTGCCTAAAATCAAAAGGAATACTTAGGTACTCATTCACCATATATCTATCTGTCACTTTTTCCAATTTTTTTATAATCAATTAAAATTAAATAATTAAGTATCCTTCTTGCCTTTTTTCTGGCAAACTAATTTATTAAATAATTTATAGCTGATGATGACTTTAGGAAGCGTGCTTAACGCGGGAAAAGAGAAATTGCTGTTTTTGACTTTTATCATTTCTGAAATAGAGCAGTTTTTATTAATTTTTGTTTACGTACGTCGTCGGGGGGCCCCGTGTGCCGGGGGCCCCGTATAATTGATACGGCAGATACGGCGGTAGCTACGCCCCTGTGTGATGCACTACAAAATCTCGGTGTTGCGGAATGTAAAACTATATCGACCAGGTACTTTTAGTGCCACATACTCGACAAACCAACAGGATTCCCGTGTCAAAAGGCCGCGAGCGTATCACAGGTGCGTCCGGCTTTCAGCGGTTGAATGCCTAAAAGGTTCCGCGCATGGTGGCCGTACCACACACGCCTGGAAACATCCCCAACATTCCGGCGCGTGTTATTTTCTATAACTGCGACACGGTTACTGCTTTATTTTTAGCCTTTGGTGAGCAAATGGATTTTTGCCGACAACGCTTGTGCGATCCTGATCGATTTTGCGACTTCCCTGGTGTTTTATGCATCGCAGCAATCCAGTTGTAAAAGTTACGATTGTGGCAATAAAGCGGAGTTAGCTCACGGAGCGAAACAACTGCTCTGTCCTCAAGACTTTTATTTTATATGGATCGTTTCACTTATAGTTATGGAACCCTTCTTTTATTTTCATAGTTAGTATTAAAGTTTATGGGTGTGGTCAGACGTCCTAGTCGTATGTAGTTTTAGTACATTGTAGGTTTTGATAGAGATAAAATAAAGAGTATTTTCTATAAATATGACCCAGGCCGATCATATTGAAAATAAGAATATCGAATACAATCCTGAGAAAATGGTCGAACCAAAGTACACTTAATTCTTGCCTTTTCGACACTCACCAAAATCGGACAAAATCGAACAAACTACGTATAAACGTAATCTTATTCCGAAACCTTCCTACAGGTACCTACAGTTACAATTAGCAATAGTGTAAAACAGTTGTATTTCTATTTTTGTGAACAATATAGTAGTAGTAGTAGTATTCTAGGCTTGGATTATGTGAATATTTCGATACAAGGAGATCTATTCTATTTTCGAGGGAACCTTTTTGCGTAATTCGACAGGTGAAACTTCACAGGACGAGAGAAACGACGTTTTTTATAGCACTTCGAAATCGTGGGTGTTATTTCCTCATCAAATCACTACACTTAAACAAAAAGTCACATCATGAGCACTATAGCGGATATTGCGGAGACTCAGCGTTTGGCAATAACGTCACTCAACCAACGGATGGCAGACTTCGAAGGGCACCTGAGGGCATCATCTCCTGGTGCAGACTTGAGCGGACTCCATAAGGATTTTACTGCCTTCAAGGAGCATGTGTGGTGTGTCCTCGGTGCGCTGCAGCTGCAGATTGCTGAGGTATGCAAGAGTGTTGACATCATTGAGATGAGACACAGGAAGCAGTTCTTGCTGCTAGGCGGAGTGCCTGAGAGGCATGATGAAAATCTCCCTGAAAGTTGGCATCCATTGTCCAAAATAAGCTGAGTATAACTGATCTGGCACCCTCTTCACTATCAGTATGCCACAGGCTGGGAAAGGCTTCAGAAGGTCACACTAGACCAATCCTACTTCGTTTCAGAGAGTCTAGCATGAAGGATCAGATCTGGAAAACCAAGGCCAAACTAAAGGGATCCTGTTATGTGGTGTCGGAGTTCCTCACTCGTCAGCGGCAATCGGCTTTTACAACTGCTCGCAAGTTGTTCGGTGTGACCAATGTGTGGACTATGGACGGAAATATCAACGTCAAGCTTCCTAACGGCAAACTACGCCGCATCTTCACCGTTGACGAAGCCGTCACGCTGGGAGCGGAGTATGGCAAGTCGCTGGATCCAGTAGTTCCTCCAGACTCCAACCGCGCCTCGAATAACGCAAGCCCGGCGCCGGCGCAGGCTCAGACGCCTCATACTCGGTCAAGGCGGCAGGCAAAGAAGAAGTAACTTGGCTTGTTTTGTTTACTCTCATAATTCTGTTTCCTTCTTGTATGTTTAACTTCTTTAATGCTAGTTTTTTGTTGTTTTGATATTGGTACGAACACGTCACAGAGACTTTACTTGAGTACCGACACTCTTATTACTTTTAATGTTTTATTTTGTTTATTTGCACGTATTTGTAATGTCATTAATTGTCAAGTTATTGATACTATCACGATATTTATCTGTCAACGGCGTGTATCAGTTTCGTTCGGAAACGCGCATTTGTCTTAGATTTTTTCTGTGAACGGTCTGCCAGCAGGTTATGCAATTAATTCCTACGTGAATTTTATTTGTGATTTTATTTGTGATGTAAACCAGATTTACATAACAAAGAATATAAAACTTTTTTCTTTAACTGTAGATGTTCTGGCAAAGAGGTAAACCCCATCTTCCGTGAAGACAAAACAGCGGATCTGTGTCGGAGGCTCTATTGATGGGCGGAAACTGACGTGTGTGTGCACGACGGAAGCGGAAACGGTCGTGCTGCCATTGTGCCGCTGTGCCGGTCGCGGTGCGACGACTTCCTCCTCTAATAGCTGTCGTTCAGGCTTGAAGTTTTAAACTCTTCTATGTTTCTCCTAGCTGACGTGTTTGGAAATGCTTTCATTTATGAAGATAAATATAATCCTAAAAGTTTAAAAACACTGCATTTAATGGAGCATCACATAAAACAGTTAAAATCTGTTTATATATTTTTATTCCAGGTACCTTTCAACTCCATCAACTCATTAATCAGATGGTTCCAAGTAATATGAACATTGAACGCTGAAAGCCAAGCTTTATTAGTTTACGTAGAATTTCGTTTAATGATTTAATCGGAGGCTTATCTGTATTGAAATTAGTACAACAATTTGGCAGGACTACATGTAACGAGTATTAGTCGTCACAGCTATCTCGGTATCTTCAAAGGTAGCTGCTTAACATTATCCTGGGTACTAGGACCCTCATTAAAACCGTTATAGCTGGTAGAGGTACAAACAAGATAGCTACAAAAGACCCACTCCTAACATATTATGTAAATATAATGACTTCAAGGACTTGGTTCTGTCTAATTTGTTGAATCTTGTGATCTGTTTTTCTGTAGATCGGTCTAACCATGCTTGTACTTAAATTTGAAATTCGATGTAATTATTTTTTTCATCTTTAACAGCGGGTCCAATCGACTAAAGAAATAAAAGTAATGGATTAGTAAAGTCATCCCTCGGGTCCCAAATGAGTGGGATCAATCTTGATGTCCGGTTCTCTGAAAAAGTAAGTTGCAATCACTAACAACATCAATATTTTCAATGACGCCTTGAACTTCTGCACTACATATTTTAGTTGTAATAATCCTGAAACGCCTTCCAAGGGTATGGTGTTTACCGTCCGGGCCGGATACGAGCCGACCTTATTGATGGCCGGAGGTGGCACGGCCGCGGCACCGGATGCGCCAGTGTGCTCCCTCCGCCTTGTGCACGTTTGTGGCTGACAACTACCGGGATCGCAGAAATAAGAGGATGTTGATGGAGGTCTCTGTCAGATTCACTTCTTGGATGCTCGGATTAGCTTTGTCTCCAGCGTTTGTGACGCCGCGCAAGATCATTATCTTGCACAACTATTTAGCAACATTTTAAAAGAGATTATCTTTTGACAATGGTTGGTTTTGACAGTTTATCTATCTATCTATATAAATAAAAAGAGAAGTCCTGAACTCCTGACTGACTGACTGACTGGCTTATCAACGCCCAGTCCAAACCATTGAACCTAGAAAGCTGAAATTTTGCACAGAGGTTCCCTTTACAATTCAGACAAGGAATAAGGAAGGATTTTTCGAAATTCAACCCCTAAGGTAGTTAACCGCCTGAATATGACGATTTTCCATACAAACTTTCATCCCCTAGATGAAAGTTTGTATGGAAAATCGTCATATTCAGGCGGGCGAAGCCGCTGGCAAAAGCTAGTTTTATATAAACCAATTAAAACTTGCAGAAACTCAGAAACCCATTTTTTTTTCGTAACTTATTTCACTAGTAGTTCGTTGTGTTTCTGTGGTTGTCAGGCGGTTGCGCCTTGCGAGTCGCAGCGAGGGAGCTCGTATTGTGCGACATAAAAAGCAGTTTATCAGTGACCGCAGTGCAGCGGACGCATTTATTCACGGAACTATTGTTGGCTCCGTCAATATTGTACGACAAAGCGGAATCCTTTGTTCGCGCTCTCGCTTATTTAATATGGAAGGTATGCGCCGAGCTCCTACGAGCCGCGAATATGCCCCACCCGCTGATGTGACTATTGTCTGAAATATATTGCCACTATAAATACATAATATTGGATGTTGACCTATATAACCTGAATCATTGCAATTCAAATTCAATTTCAACTTAATAGAGACTATAAGAAAAGTGCCAATGGACACATTCTTAATTTTTTAAGCTTTAGCAAATTAAGTTAAATTTAAATTACTTATTCGCCTCAAGGTCTAGATTGTAAGTGTATGAGTAACCGTTTATTAACGAGTACTACATAATGAAAAAAAATAAAACAATTTGGTGCTCTTCATATTGAAGAGAGAGCAGAGTTCATTTTATTCATCCGAATGCAGTGAAGTCTCTTCCCATAGGTACCAAAAGTCTTCCAAAGACTCTTGGTAAATTTTTAAACTACCTAAATCTTCCAGCCACTCAGTCTTTCTTCACATTTCCATTGTCAATCAATATGGAATACTTACCATAAATAAGAAGTTCTCCTCATTATTATAAACCACCTTCATTTCATGGCCGCCTGGTACATTATAAAACGGGTCGTCACGTGACGTCACCACAATGTCTGCCGCGCTCACCCGTCTGTTGAGTGTGCACCGGCCATCCGTCCCTACCACATCAATATTGCATGGTGTCACCCGCAAGCGTCTCATCGCTTCTTATTACTGTGCGCCTGGTGCACCGATATCTTTTTGCTCTACTTAAGGCGCGGCTAAAGGGGCACCGTAAAAACGACCTGTTTTTCGTCGCAGAGTTAGCCGTATTGCTACTTATTACAATTCCAAAAAAAATACAGTGTATAGTCAAATGTATAGGTAAAAGACTTATGCAAAAATATTTTCTAAAAGTAATCAAGAACCTCGAAAAAAAAAATCACAAAATCACAAAAAAATCACACGAAAAAACTTTTTCGTCTCGAAATGCTCAATATTTTGAGTGACAACTGTTATTTTTTTTTTTACTATCAGAAAGGAAACTTAACCAACTAAAGACATATGTAAAAATATTTTAACATTAAAGCGTATTTTTTTTTTTAATAAATTAAATCTGCGAACTATCGTTGATTTTGGCAGTCACGAGCATCAAACGCATCGCCATTTTCAACCTTATTTGTTTAGGCGATGAGTTAAACGCGCGCTCAAGGTCGCGGGCAGCTAATGTCGCCATGGTGGAAATTGTTATTTTAATAGCAGTTTATTTGATCGTAAAACCTGCTCTGCTGGCCGCTGGGTTGGTTGGTTCATTTATAAAAGTTTTGCAAATGCTGCTCTAAAAGTTGCAAGCTGAACGAAGTAAAATAATAAATTGTTATCCCACTGAAAACTAGTTACCGTCCTAATGTAAATAAATGTATAATTTAGACGGTTTTAACACGCTCCATAATAATAGGTATCATTTACTACTACCAAAAAGTTCAGTTTTAGTAGGTAGGACCGATATCTCGCAAATGGTGTCTCATAATTAGGTCAAAAAGAATTAAGACATTTTTGTAGACACTTGCATGATCTACATTATTTTGGTCTGTGCTGTTTTTGCGATACGGTAACTTTTGACGTTTCATTTTAACCAATTTTCAGTGCTATGCGAATGATTGTTATTTAGCGACTTTTTATGCATATTTTAACTGAAATACTATATTTAATTACGGAATGACAGCTTAGGATTCTTGGAATGAAAATATATTTTTCCGTAACCATATTAAACGTACAAAATAAAAAAATAAAAAATCCCGTAGAGGCGCTCTTCCTTGGGAGAGGATTTTACAGACAGACATTTAAATACCCTCTTTCTGTGAATGCATTTAAGTGCCCACTGGGGGATGCGCTCGGGCGAGCATAGTTAAGAGGATATCAGACTTTCCCGGGGAGTTAAAAATGAAAAACTCAACCACACTAATTACTTAGCATTTATAGTTTTATTTTATGTAGTTATCTCTAGTTGACAGCTGTGTAGAACTATGTTTTATTCGAGTTATTTGCAACAAATCATCTGGCAATGGATGCCATTAACTGCACGCGCGACAATTGATAGATCGATTCATTGATGCGATCAAATCGCACTGTACATACTAGAGTAGATGGACGATCTCCTATCAATACATATGTCGCGATCAGTACTGATGTCATTGTTACTACCGCAGTCAACCATGCTCCTCTAATTACCTACATTCAATATATGTACCAAGATACATAGTGACACTGAAATGGTTCAATCAATCAATTTACTAACAAACAATCCGATGCAGGACTTCAACTAATTTGTGGTTCTCCGCACGTCCAATCTATCGGAAATGTTAATTAGAACATTGTCCATCTACCAAGTTCTTGGAAATACTAAATAATTAAATATAGTATACTTCTCTCATAATAATCAGCACATATCCATCAGTTTGCTTTTAAATTCGTCTATTCCTGTCGCACGTTCCAGTACAAAGTTCAACAACGTTTGTTTACCAATTTATTAATAAAACAACGTGATATTGTCAATATAACAAAGTAAACACTCAATGATAAACATCACGGCTTTCCCCATTGTCCCGGCTCGTCATAAAATGCGCAAACGGATTTGTTAATTGACTACAAACACTCCCTTTTCATTTTGTGTCGCAAATTTTTCATCAAGGAACATTGTCCTCGCAGGCTTTCCTTGAGTCTCAAAAACAATAAAGTTGGGCATTGTTTACGTCTACAGTTTTAAGACCTGCCATTTCCATTAGCATCTGTATGAATAATGCAAGTGGGGGCCTTTTTTAAGGCGTACCCGTTTATGTAGAATACTACAGTTTTTATTTGTTGTTTCGATCCTTGTCGCCCCGCCTTCTTCCCTTCGTCATTACAAAAAACTTGCCATGCATCTGTTCCATAGTTTCGCTTCCATTCGTAGACGACCTCTTTTAGCTTATGGTGCCCTGGTATTTCGTAAGAAATGTCATCATAACTCTTTTGTTTTATAATTTTCTACTTCGTTAACTTTTTGTCTGTAGTCTCCACGGGTCTCCTTTTTTTTTGGCATTCTTTCATATCAACACTTCTGTGTGTGATTTATGAAACTCATTATGTATTCATAAAGAACGTTGTCATCATAATTCATTTTATCTTGAGGTTATGAAGATATCGTTGATATCGATTATAAATCAAGTAGGTTATTTTTTATGTACATATCTTTCACATATCTTATTCCTAGCGTAATTGTTTAACTAACTATTCCCTCAAGCTAAAAAACTGTGATAATACCGGAGATTTGGAGATTTGTACACAACTACACATGTTGCAATTACCATTTCATTAATTCACCATTTCAATTTTGTACGCCTTATAGGTACAGCAATCATGGTGATAATCATAAGAACTGACATTTATCTTGTGAAAAACAAGAATTTTAATTTAGACAGCAATTTGTGTTTATACTTGTACTTAACCTGATTTAAGAAAATATGGTGTATTTCATAATTATGCAAGTATGTAGCAGTAGCCTGGTACCTGGCTTCAAAGCTACATGGTCTCGAGGTATTACGTCCGTAAGTTGCAGTGGCAACAGCAGGTGCTCTAATGAAACACCTTTGTTAGCCCGACCTCATGTGGGTGTTGTTTGCTCCCAAATTAAATTATCGTAAATCCCGCCTCATTGGCCGAGATTACGAGCGGATGACAGCGAGTGTTTAGCAGCAAGCAACTTTTACCGGACTACCCACTAATTACAGATCGCGACTAATTAACTGATCCCTCTCGCGGGCGCCGACTTTACTTTTATTACATCACAACTTTGTTTTAATTCCTCAATCTGGTCAGTTTAGCTTCCCCGTGCCGCGGTGCTAATGCAATTATTGTTTTAGCTTTAATAAATCACCGCTAACGACCAAATACTGTGCACAAAATCCATACTCCATACTAATATTATAAATGCGAAAGTAACTCTGTCTGTCTGTCTGTCTGTCTGTCTGTCTGTTACTCTTTCACGCCTAAACGGCTGAACGGATTTTGATGAAATTTGGTATGGTGATAGATGATAACCTAGAAATGGACATAGGCTATAAATAATCACGCCATCGTTCTTAGGGGGTAGGCAGTAGGCAGTTAACTAAATTGAGTTAGTGATTTTTAGTCGTTTTTGTTGGGACTTTTGCTCTTTCACGTCTAAACGGCTGAACGGATTTTGATGAAATTTGGTATGGTGATAGATGATAACCTAGGAATGGTCATAGGCTATAAATAATCACGCCATCGTTCTTAGGGGGTAGGCAGTAGGCAGATAACTAAATTGAGTTAGTGATTTTTTGTCGTTTTTGTTGGGACTTTTGCTCTTTCACGTCTAAACGGCTGAACGGATTTTGATGAAATTTGGTATGGTGATAGATCATAACCTAGGAATGGACATAGGCTATAAATAATCACGCCATCGTTTTTAGGGGGTAGGCAGTAGGCAGTTAACTAAATTGAGTTAGTGATTTTTAGTCGTTTTTGTTGGGACTTTTGCTCTTTCACGTCTAAACGGCTGAACGGATTTTGATGAAATTTGGTATGGTGATAGATGATAACCTAGAAATGGTCATAGGCTATAAATAATCACGCCATCGTTCTTAGGGGGTAGGCAGTTAACTAAATTGAGTTAGTGATTTTTTGTCGTTTTTGTTGGGACTTTGCTCTTTCACGTCTAAATGGCTGAACGGATTTTGATGAAATTTGGTATGGTGATAGATGATAACCTAGAAATGGTCATAGGCTATAAATAATCACGCCATCGTTCTTAGGGGGTAGGCAGTTAACTAAATTGAGTTAGTGATTTTTTGTCGTTTTTGTTGGGACTTTTGCTCTTTAACGTCTGGTGAGGCGTGTAAATAGCCTGCACCTTTGTGAAGAACGTAAGAAAATTTGAAATTAGAATCTATGGCGGATGTTTAATGGCGGACCTCAAAATAAATTAATTTCCCTTCTGATGAATCCTCGACAAACCAATACAAGAGAATTATTCGCAGCAAACATGCCCACGTACCTTGACAATCCAGAGATCCCACTCAGACCCAGGGAGATGGGAAGATACTTCGTTCATGCGCACTTGCAAGTATGGGCTGCCGGCCGGCGAGCTAAATCTTCGTGGATCCGCCGGTGGAATGGTGAAAACTCCAAAAATCAACACTGCACTATAAGTTCTCAATGAAGCACAGATGCAGGTCCATTTATTTTACGAGTATCGTCCAGATTTCAACAAAAAAGGGATTTTTTGTAGCGGAGCGCGTAGGAGCACACACCGTCTTGTTCAAACGGTCAAGGGGAGCTGTCAGCTCGCTAGTGCCATCTATATGTGTGCCCTTGCGGAAAAAACTCAAGAAAGTCTCGATACATGGGCGCTGCTTACAGATGGCGTGAGGATTCATCAATTGAGAAGTTAAAATATTTAATTTGAAATACTAACATATTTTATGATATGGAGAAATCCTAAATTATTATTATTTTATTTTTTATATTAAAAAAGGCATTGACGCTTCACCATGTTCGGGGGCTTTGGAAGGACGCAAGTGCTTTCAGAAAGGAAGTGAAAAAATTATAAGTATTTACTAACCTAGATTATGATCAGAAAAACTTTAAGCTTTACGACTGAATGCGAGAAACAAACGATATAAGTTATTTAAATATAATATTTCCTAAACCTTAAGACTATGAATTTCGTGTAAGAGTTAAACTTTATTGCGTTGGAATAGGATATAATTTAACGACGGCACGTTTAAAGTTACCGAACTTCGTTTTTACCATTGCAACACGAATGACATTATCCGTGCCTTTATAAACCTCAGTTATAACTCCTAATGGCCAACTTAGAGGAGCTGAATTATCCTGTCCCACGAGTACGACAGTCCCAACTTCTACGGGTTTGTCCGGAGTTGCCCATTTCTGCCTGACTTGCAGCGTATGCAGATACTCTAGGTGCCATTTCTTCCAGAAGGATTGGACCATACTATCTAACAACTGTTTGCGCTGTGATAAATTAATGCGCTGACCAGACAAATCGGCTGCCGGCAAGTACTGCAGTGGAGTCGACATCAAAAAGTGAGCGGGAGTAATAACTTCGGGATGGGGATCGGAAGACAAAACGCTCAGAGGGCGCGAGTTCATAATGCACTCTATTTGAATGAGTACAGTTTGTAACTCCTCATAAGTGAGAAGCTGACTTCCGATCACGCGATAAAGATGCGTTTTTAATGTTTTGATATTCGCTTCCCACATGGAACCAAAATGTGGGGAGCGAGGTGGAATCATTTTCCACATTATGCGGCGGGTTGATAACTCATGTAAAAGAGACGAATTGAAACTTGAATTTAATAAGAATCTATAAAGCTCATCTAGTTGGGCCTTAGCACCAACGAAATTAGTGGCGTTGTCCGAATAAAGACAAGATACTGGCCCTCGACGCGAGATAAAGCGTTTAAACGCGGCTAAAAAGGCATCAGAGGTTAAGTCAGAGACTAACTCTACATGGACGGCCTTGGTTACTAAGCACACGAATAAACAGATATACGCCTTCTGGGCGTGCTGGCCTCTGCGTCGAGTGAGGGTTATGCGTATGGGACCAGCATAATCCACTCCAGTGTGGACAAACGCCTTCGCTTCCGATACTCGGTACTCAGGCAGGTCTGCCATCACTGGAATGGGATGCGTCGGATTTACCCGAAAACATGTGTTGCATTGTCGCAACTTGGACCTAATGACAGTCCTGGCATCTAGTATCCAAAATCGCTGTCTTAGAATAGACATGAGTAGTCCCGGTCCAGTGTGACAATTCATCACATGGTAATGACGGATTATTAGATCCACGATATGATCATGTTTGGGAAGTAAAAAAGGATGCTTAGCGTCAAATGGAAGGTGCGACTTCGAAAGCCTTCCTCCAATGCGTAGTATTCCCTCTTCATCCAAAAAAACAGCTAAACTTTGGAGTCTCTTTGAAAGCAATTTCCCAGATTTAATGAGCTTAATGTCATTTGCAAAGTACACAGATTGCACAGCACATACTATCGCTCGTTCCGCAGCTGACAAGCCCTGAATAGAACGAGGTTCACAATGAACCTTTGGTCTAGCAAATTTCAATATATAGGAAACAATGCGCAACAATTTATCCCATGATGAGGTACGTTGAGCAAGTTGATATAGAAGGGGTTGTTCTACTTGCGTGGTCACTGTTAAGACATTTACCTTGTGCTCGGGAAGTTCCCCACAATTAATAGGAGAAAACGGTTTAACGGGCCAATCCTCAGGAGCACAACGAAGCCAAGAGGGGCCGTCCCACCAAAGTTCATGTGACATTAACTGGGAAGGAAGGATGCCACGAGATAGACAGTCGCTTGGATTCTCAACACCTGCCACATGGTAAAAATGTTGAGAACCCAAGTTCTCCTGACATTGAGCGACTCTATTGCTGACAAAGACTGACCAGCGGTGTGGAGAAGAGTGTATCCAAGATAAGGCTATCATGGAATCCGAAAAGGCGTAAATTCCTGCAATAGGAACACGTAAAGCGTAAGTATCGCGAACAGTTTTTACCAATTTTGACATGAGCACGGCGGCACACAGCTCCAGGCGTGCAAGAGTTGTGACTTTGGTAGGTGAAACCTTTGATTTCGCACAAATTAAGCGGACTATGACACCAGATGGACTAGTAGAGTGTATATAAATCACACACCCGTACCCACCCATACTAGCATCAGCAAACGCGACTATACGAACAGAACAATCATCGGTAACACCCACATGGCGTGGTATGCGTAATGTATCTAGCAATGGAAACTCTTGCATGAGAATCGAGAAACGTTTAAAAATGTCGTCAGGAGCGGGATCATCCCAGCCAATATTGCTCAGCCATAACTCTTTGATGAGCAACTTGGCATAGAAGATCACTGGGGCAACCAAACCGAGAACATCAAATAAGCGTGCGACTATCGAGAGTATATTTCTCTTAGTACATTTCTCAGCCACTCGAGCGGAAGTGAAGAAGAAATTATCCTGAGAAGGTTCCCACGAAAGGCCTAGAACCTTAGAAACATCACTCCCAGCGTGAAAATCGAGTGACTTGCGATGCGAGTCAGGAAGACTGTTTAAAAGAACGGGTGAATTGCTACACCATTTAATAAGGTCAAAATCGCCCGATTTAAACATCTTTATAAGATCATGCGATAGCTGCATGGCGGTATCTTCATTATTCACAGAATACACCAGATCGTCCATATAGAGACTGGTCTCTGCTACTTTAGCAGCTTTGGGATAATGCGGACTGTCAGAGGCCAGCTGTCGCACAGTGCGCATAGCTATGTATGGACTCGACTTAAGTCCGAAAGGTAAGCGATTAAAAGCAAAGGTTAGCACAGGTTCGTTCTCATTGAATCGAAACAAAATGCGTAGGTATTTACGCTGGTCAACGGGTACACCAACGCGTAAATACATTTGTTTAATATCCGCATTTATAGCGATGGGAAATAATCTAAAATTTATTAAAAGAATAAACAAATGTTTGTAAATTGGGACCAATATGGAGTACATCATTTAAAGATAATCCTGTATGAGTCCTAGCGCTAGCATCCAATACAATGCGCGGCATCGGTTTGTCTGGCCGAACGACAGCGTGATGAGGGATATAATACCCGTCATCGGAAATGGCAGATTCGTCGACTTGACTTAGGTACCCACTGTCAATATAATCTTTGAGCACTGCATTATAATTTTCCCGCAACATCGGCAATTGGCGTAGTTTCCTTTCAAGCGCAATAAGTCGACGGTACGCGGCGGTGCGGGAGTTACCCAACTCGGCGGGATCCTTACTAAAAGGTAACGCGACGGTATAACGTCCCACATCGTCCCGTGACACGGTCGAGGAAAAAATATTCTCACATTCGGTTTCCTCAGGAGATAAAAAACGTTTATTCTCAACTTCTTCCAATTCCCAGAACTTTTGTAATAAATCATTGAGAGCCAATGCCGTGAAAGGAGAGGAGTTAAGTAAATTTAAATTATCACTATTATGCGGAAAATCACCCATAAAGACATACCCGAATGTGGTCAATAATGCAGGTGGGGCGCGTGAACCAAAATCGACCCTATTCCCCAAGTAAATGTACGGAAACAGTTGAGCGCCCAACACTAGGTCAATATCCCCTGGAATATTCCAGCTTAAATCAGCGAGCGGAAGCGCGTGGAAGTCTACATGGCTATCCCAATTAACATGGTGCGATGGTAGCTGGTCCGTAATGCACTCAACTACTAACGCGTGAATAGTATATTTTTGATCCGGATATACACGAGACTCGATATCTAAATGTACGTATCCTATTATCGGTCGCGATACAGAACCAACTCCTTTAACAAAAGAATTACTCAAAGGAATTATCAGTAAATTAAGTTTTCTACAACAAGCTGTAGTTATTAAATTATTCTGCGAGCCATTATCAATTAAGCACCTCACTATTGTTTTGTGACCCGCACTGTCACTTTTAGCTCGCGCATAAACCTGAGCTGTCGATAACAGAACTATCGCCTTAGCCCTCGCTGCATCAGCTGCCAATAACACGGCCGAGTTGTGAGCCGAAGACGCTGGCGTCACATCACACGAATCAGACGCAATCACCTGTTCGGGAATATCGACCTTATTACTATGAGCATAAGAGCGCGGCACCGCGACGGAAACCGGGGCAGGCAAAGACGCACCGGGGGACGAGAGGGGCGAGGGAGGCGCGACGGACAGCGGCGCAGGAGGCGACGCGACGACTACATTGCAATTCGTAGCTAAAACGTCAGCTGTTTGCGGTTTATTTTCTTTAACAAAATGCAATAGTGTATGATGGCGTTTTTTACATAAATCACAGACTGACGTTGACTTGCAGTTACTCAATCCGTGCAATGTGCTCAGACAATTCGCACACCCACGTTTGGATTCAATAAACTCGAACCTTGCTCTAGGAGTCAACGCGGATTTAAACTTAGCGCAGTTGTACAAATGAACATGAGCGTTATCATTACAATACGCGCAGCACGGAACCGTCATCGCAGGTAAACAAGCGGACGAGTCACCTGACTTGCTCACAACAAACGCTTTTGTCTGTGTGCGTGACTCGCGTGGCGCGGAAGCGGGGTTTCTACTAAAGTTTCTCGCGTTCGATTGAGACAAATTCGAACGTGCCAATATCTTTGCCTGATCTTGAACGAAGCTTATCAATAATTTCGTTGTGGGAATTTCAATATCTCGAATGGAAAGTTCAAACGATTGAATAGTCTGTGAATCGATTTTTCTCATTGCGCAGTGCAAAAGAATAAAATCAGCAAGATCCGTAATCTCAAGTTGTTTCAAGGCAGAAATAGATGCACTAAATGTTTCTATGAAAGAATCGAGACTGTTAGCGTTAAATGAACAACTTTTTAAATCCAATATATTATTTAAATAATGCGTACCTAGTGAGCGCTTCTCTTGATATTTTTTAACTAAACTGTCCCATAAGAACTTGTAAGTATCACCCGTAGGCACAATTCCAGCAGTAATCTTCAATGCGTTGTGCGTAAGTCTACCTACCAAGTACTGCACACGCTGTGAGTCAGTCAGCTGATCATTCTCATGAATATTCGACTTGAACGACTCGTAGAAAACAGGCCAATTCTCGGTTTTCCCGTCGAAAGACGGCAGCGCGATAGGAGGCAACTTTATTTTTAGCGGTTCAAAAAGAGTCTTATAGTTACTACTGGATGTTGATGGTGATTGATTACTGTTTATTTTGTTCCTAACACGTTTAATATGAATGTACAAATCTTCAAAGGACTCTAAACAAGCATAATCGACACTTGTACCAGGTTTTATACTAATGTTTATTTGATTAATTTGATCAACAAAGGATTCAAATTTATCTCGAATGTCATCAATTGTCTCTGACTCAGTCATAAAACTTTCATTTTTTCTCGAATCGAACGACGATATATTTTTTGTTAAATCATACAACCGAGTAATGCGTTTAAATAACAATCCTTTCTTTTCATGGAGAATAGTTAGTAAATCTTCCGGCTTCAGTTGTTTATCCGTCATTTCGTTAGATAACAAACGACAACAATAACAGAAAAATACCTTACAGGCGGTTTGCAATATTATCGCACCTACCAACTATGAGTGGGTATCTATCTAATTACAATTATTGTATTAAAACGCTCAAAGCCGAGATGCGTTGGTAACTACCTACTTATTTTCATAATATCAAAGCGAATTTTTAAATACGGATACCTACATAGAATGAACTTTACCAATAAATACGTAATGTCGTTCCATGTAAATTATGTACTAAAATAATTGAACAGATTTACCAACAACTACGTAAATTCTATTGTCAATTATGATGCGTTTTATAGGCAATGATTTACCAAAAGTTTACGTAAACTAAATACCTATTGTGCGTTATTGAACCTATATGATTTTTACCAAACAATTACGCAAAAATCTAGGTAACGGTTTTTAATCCGGCTCGAAGGACCAAATAATATGGTGAGGCGTGTAAATAGCCTGCACCTTTGTGAAGAACGTAAGAAAATTTGAAATTAGAATCTATGGCGGATGTTTAATGGCGGACCTCAAAATAAATTAATTTCCCTTCTGATGAATCCTCGACAAACCAATACAAGAGAATTATTCGCAGCAAACATGCCCACGTACCTTGACAATCCAGAGATCCCACTCAGACCCAGGGAGATGGGAAGATACTTCGTTCATGCGCACTTGCAAGTATGGGCTGCCGGCCGGCGAGCTAAATCTTCGTGGATCCGCCGGTGGAATGGTGAAAACTCCAAAAATCAACACTGCACTATAAGTTCTCAATGAAGCACAGATGCAGGTCCATTTATTTTACGAGTATCGTCCAGATTTCAACAAAAAAGGGATTTTTTGTAGCGGAGCGCGTAGGAGCACACACCGTCTTGTTCAAACGGTCAAGGGGAGCTGTCAGCTCGCTAGTGCCATCTATATGTGTGCCCTTGCGGAAAAAACTCAAGAAAGTCTCGATACATGGGCGCTGCTTACAGATGGCGTGAGGATTCATCAATTGAGAAGTTAAAATATTTAATTTGAAATACTAACATATTTTATGATATGGAGAAATCCTAAATTATTATTATTTTATTTTTTATATTAAAAAAGGCATTGACGCTTCACCAACGTCTAAACGGCTGAACAGATTTTGATGAAATTTAGTAAGGTAATAGATGGTTACCTAAAAACGGATATAAGATCAAAATGATCACGTCATCGTACTTAGGGGGTAGGAAGTAGGCAGAAAACTGAATTGAGTTAGTGATTTTTTTATGGTTTTTGCTGGGAGTTTTGCTCTATCATGCCTAAACGGCTAAACGGATTTTGATGAAATTTAGTTAAGTGATAGATAGTGGTGGGTAGTGGTTTCTACCTAGAAAAGGATATGGGCTATTAATATTCATGCTATCTTACTTAAGGCGTAGGCAGTAGGCAGAAAACTAATTAAGTTAGTTATTTTTAATCGTTTGTTTTAAAAGTTTACCTCATTCACGCCTTAACGTCTGAACGGATTTTTATAAGACTTGGTTAATATAAAGATAGGATCCTAGGCACGGACACAGGCTACTTTTTACGGCGGGAAAATACCTCATTCCCGCGGAAATCTAGCGTGATCGTGTCAAGAAGCGCATGACGCCATAGCTACTGAAATGATTTTGATGTTTTTCTTTTAACTGAGTGATCAAATACTAACTTGAAGTCTTAGTAGACTTCAAGTTAGTATTTGATCACTTTTCTAACTTAGAGGGTCGGTAGGCGCCATAATTTAGGGAATTTATGATAAGATTTTGATGCAACTGTCTTTATTTAACAGTTTTACTTGGATCGAAACTTAGCGACATTCCATCACACTACTTAACTTATAGGGTAGGAAGGTACCAAAATTCAGACTACTTTTTACTTCGGGAAAATATCTCATTCCCACAGGAACCTATACACAGCTTCCTATCTATAACATTAAAATTCTGTCTAGAATCACATTACGCCAAAACTATTGATCTGATTTGTATACGATTTTTTATTCAACTGACTGTTACATTACATACAGATAAAATCTATATACCTACACCACAGAATTAATATAGTACTACATAACTAGCTACGCTTTAAACTTGAGGAGGTAATTAGATAGACATTTATACCTACGAACTTTAAGCTCAATAGTCAATCATAGTGATAAGTTAATACTCATTTTAGACAAAGAAACGGATAGGTAATCAGTTCATCACCGAAATTATAACACCTACACTTAGTTTACTATTCAACGAGGGAAAATCCTGGATTATAAATGCGAAAGTAACTCTGTCTGTCTGTCTGTCTGTCTTTGCTTCACGCCTAAACTACTGAACCGATTTGTGTGAAATTTGGTACAGACATAGTTTGGAACTTGAGAAAGGACATAGGATAGTTTTTTTTTTTTTTTCGCGAGATAAACCAAAAATCTGCCGGAAGTCACTATTCCACGCGAACGAAGTCGCGGGCAAAAGCTAGTAACATAATAATTTGTTGAGAAAATACAGCGCGACGTTATTACTGGTCGCGCTAATTTCTACAACGACTCTAACAGATTAGCTTATTAACGTAAATCCTCATACATATTCTATTTCATTAGCTATTCACTGCGGAGAAATCTCAGAAAAACATTACTTCGCAATCAGGACTTGTGAGACGGGAGCTTTCTTTTTTCTTTATTTTACCAAGAGTATGAAAATTTTACTTGTTCTTTCTTTAGGTCAATCAGCGGACTAATTAGATACATGTGAGATTATCCAAAGAATATGAACAATTTGAAATTGCTTTGATGCTTAACAGTTACTTTGCGCTTGTTTTGTTCGGAATTGAACGTGCAATAGTTCTTCCTTGACCAAAGTCATGACAGTCGATCGTAGCATGTCGCTCACCATGACCAACAGACTTAACCTAGAAATCGTAAACGACTTCACATACCTAGGCTCCATTATAGCGAATAACAGGTCATGTGAAAAGGCCGTTAGAAGGCGGATTGGCATGGCAAAAACTACTATGGCCCAGCTGGACCATGTATGGACCGACAGGGACATCTCAAGGAAGACGCAGCTCATTACCACCCTCGTTTTTTCCATATTTCTTTATGGCGCAGAGACCTGGACGCTCAGGAAAGCTGACCGCTAGCGCATAGATGCGTTTGAGATGTGGTGCTGGAGGAAAATGCTCGGAATTCATTGGACAGAACACCGAACCAATGAATCAATCCTAACCGAGCTCAAGTTACCAATAAGACTCAGCACCATATGCTCGAGAAGAAGCTTTGAGTTCTTTGGGCACATTGCCAGGAATAGAGGCGAAAACTTAGAGAAGCTGCTGATAACGGGCAAGGTGGGCGGGAGAAGACCCAGAGGCAGAAGCCCAATGCGCTGGTCAGACCAGTTCCGCTCTGCCCTAAACACTTCCGTCTGCGATGCCTTGCATGCTGCCGAAGACAGAGTGAGCAGTCAGAGAGAAAGTGATCCGAATAGGCCACGACCCTCAGCATTGAGGAAAAACGACGCAAGGAGGAGGAGTTCTTCCTTTCGGTTTGAAAGGCACAGACACTTGTAAACCATTTTTTATTCGGTATAGAATATTGACACTGCCCTCTCTGTACATATTTGAGGTCGCGGTATTTGTAAAAACCAACCCACATTTATTTCCCAAACTATCCGACTTGAATAACCGAAGTAGACGACACGCCAATATGTTATGTGCAAGACAGTCTAAGACAGCTCTGATGCATAAAAGTGTTTTCTGCATGGCACCAATTATATATGATCACATACCAGAGTCAATAAAAACCTTAAATGTTAATTTGTATAACTGCAAAGCATATTATAATATCTCAGAGTTCCTATCGGAAAAAAAACTGTGGGACCTAAGTAGGATCTAATATCTATGTTTTGTCGCAATATTGAAATAGCTTTTATGTTAGACTTTTTGGGATTGTTTTGTTGTTATTAATTTATCTATTTCTGACATGCACATAAAAATTTTAAAAGGTAATTTGATTGACCAAATGGATTATTTTCTTACTTGTTAGTTTTCTTATTTTAATTGACATGCTTGTATTGACATCCCTAAGATTGTAACCAGTGACATTTGATGTAATATTTTTGACTTTTTTCTTTACTATTTCCTATTTATTGTGTTTTAAATGTCTTGACATGTAATTTGTTTAAATGGAATTCTATAATTTTGATTGTTTTCTGAAATAATTATATTTAATTGATTATGTTTTTGCATGCCCATGCGACGGCAGAACATGGAGAGCTTACTTTTATGACAACATCTATGTACCAATTTTTACCCATGTTCAAACTAATAAATGATTATGATTATCTAAGGAAAATATCTAGTGGTACCACATTATCCAACGAGCATGTGCTAAAACATAGTGGTTATGAAGTAACGGGCCAGCCTAGTTACGAAATAGTAGCAGTAAATTGCCGCAAATTGCAACAAAGTGGCTGGGACGTGCGGCCTCTCGAACTAATTCTCCCGGCGCGATTTAACGCCATTGTGGAGGTTGTCCCGTCCCGGCTGCCTACAATTGACTCTTGTTAGCTTTTGCTACCCTGGTACACAGCTAAAACGCGCTGTGGTGAGCATTTTTGCATGACTTGCTGTTCATCCGATGCAACGATGCTGGCCAAGGCGATATGAAGGCTAATGTAATAAATATTTCAGACCATCATCTCAGGCTATTCATTCCATCAAAATTACAGATACGCATCACATGTTAGGTACTTAACGGGTTTTCGCAGGAATTAGCGTATGTTAAGAAAATAATTTTGATGGGAATTTTTTGTTAAATATATTTTACCCAAATTTCAACTAAATAAATATGTAAACTCCGCTCGCTGATGCAGATATAAGCTCGTCAAGTGCGCCAGTGTCAGGGCATGATCATGAACCATTGTCTGTGGAGACAAGCCACAAACACGCTTGGGATCTGAGCCGTCCATGAACCCATATGTAGAGATTGTCATTTTTTTTATTTTTTTTTTATTATAAATGGGCTTGCTCTTGACTTCAATCTTGCCCTAAGGGCAGAGATGATGTCGACGATGGAACGAGCTTACCCAGTAGAAGCCTGTTTACTCGCGACTTAAACAGATTAGGGTTATATGAACTCGGAAAAACCGACGCAGGCAGGGAATTCCACTCCTTAGCTGTGCGCATAATAAAGGACCCAGCAAAGCGTTTCGTTCGAATGTGTGGAATGTCGATTAGGTATCGGTGATACCCTGCAGTACGTCTAGTCTCCCGATGGAAGAAGGGAGATGGTGGGATCAGCTCGTGGAGCTCTTGCGCACACTCTCCGAAGTACAGTCTGTAGAACACCGACAGACATGCGACTTTGCGACGGTGGGCCAGGCTATGTAGCTTGTTAACCAGCTTATCGTTACCAATTAGCCTCCTGGCTCTGCGCTCTACAGAGTCAAGTGTGGCAAGCTGGTATTTGGCTGAGCCATCCCAAAGGTGACAGCAATACTCCATGCCAGACCGGACTTGAGCTTTATATAATACTGAAAGCTGTCCAGGCTTGAAGTACCGCTTAACCTTGTTTAGGATGCCCAGCTTTTTCGCCGCAGTTTGAGCTTTCGACTCGATGTAGGCGCCGAAGTTCAGATTCGCGCTCAACTTCGTGCCAAGAAGCTCGAGACTGTCAGTAACTTGTACAGACGCACTCCGGAAAGTAGGGGCCAGATTAAACGGACTCCTTTTGGCGGTGAACAGACACACTTGCGTTTTGGTGGCGTTGAAATCTACCAGATTCACGTCACCCCACTCGGAGACAAGTCTTAAGGCTGAATTCGTTCGCTCTACCATGGCCTCTCTTAGTGAACGTACTTCATCACCACTGGCTTTTGCGCTGGATGTATAATTCTCCATGAGAGTGCTGTCATCTGCGTACCCAACAATACCAGGAACAAGGTTGTCTTTGCTTCAGTCAAACGACTTGGTTTCGGAGTTTATTTAAAGATATAAATAAATCCCAGACACAACGGATCACAGTATAAACATAGACTAATCAATTTATACGGAATCTATGAAGATGATAGGAAGGAAAACAAAGTAACTAAGGTACGTAAAGACGTTATTTCCGACATAATTCTAATAACAGACAAAGACATTATACAATCACCTTTACCAGGAACTCATAAACAAGCGGCGGTATTTTACTGAGATTACAGCAATAGTGGAGGGTCGAAATCTGCGGAGTAAATTGTGCGTTGTCGTTAATAATGAAGGTCTCATAATATCTGTCGGGAGTGGCGCTAAGGGCTGCTGCTACCTCGCTTTTGTTCAGGACACCGAGCCACTTTATTTGCCCACTTGTCTATCTGTTTATGATTTGGGTCGCTGATATACTACAGTTTTGCTGAACTTCTGTTAAATATATAATTAATTTTGTGACTGCTTCTGCATGTCCATATGATTTGATGATTACATTAGTAAGTTCTGCATAGTGTTAATTGGCTTAAACTTTGAATTCTGTACAATCTAGAAAACGTCTCATTGGTAATTTAAATAATTTTCTTAAGTTCTTACATAACTTTATTACTAACACTGTCACTTACGGTATCTTCCGTGGTTATCAAATTATTCTGTGCTCCAGATATTTTGTTTGACACTGCCATGATCACGGTAAAATTATGTTAAGTTATTTTCAACACACTGGCTCGTAAAGTGAGCCTTATTACATCGTTCTTAGGGCCATAAACCGAACTATAACTCACACGTGCATAATAATATTACACACTAGTGCATAATAGAATTATCACTACAAAGTTAAGTTAGTCCTTACTGCAAATTATATGCGACTAAACAGAGCATTTTCAATTTAACCGGGTAATACCGTTTTTTTTTTGTAACAACAATGAGGTTTTATGCCGCTAAAAATCCATTTACATTTTTGGAATAAATAAATGTGCCCATAGTTAAGAAAGACATTTATTATTATCAACAATAATTTGTTATACAATATTTGCATTTTGTCACCCTACTTCACTACATAGTATAAAACAAAGTCGCTTTTTCTGTCCCTATGTCCCTTTGTATGCTTAAATCTTTAAAACTACGCAACGGATTTTGATGTGGTTTTTTTTTAAGAGATAGATGATTCAAGAGGAAGGTTTATATGTATTTAGTATCAGCATTGCACCCGTGTGAAGCCGGGGCGGTTCGCTAGTAAATTATAATTTTGAAGTAGGCTGTATCGCTTTATGTAACCTTATATTTGGCGCGTGCAAAAAAAAAAAAACTTGCGCGCCATTTCCCATAACTCTCATATTTTGTTTGTATCGCATTTGTTGCAGTGTGGTAAATAATAGTAGTAAGTAATGGCGCCACTGGTCAAGAAAAATGCATCGCTACGTTAAACTTAGTACATTTATTTTAGTTCCGTGTTTCCCGCCTGCACAGATAAGTTGGTCGAACTGTAGATGCGCGCGCATAGGAAAACCGATAATTTTTTCCCGCTATTGTGAAAAAAAATTCAGAACTCGCTATTACATGAGATGACTTTTTAGTATTTTTTTCTTCACAAGTGTGTTGAAAAACGTCGTATGATACACGCGTGTATTGATGATTACCGTCCTAGGCGATCTTAAGACCCTCACCTGACGGCTCGGGTCTCAATGGCGCCTCGGCGGTAATCACCAACATTACACACTTGTACCATAATGTACTATTATAAACCGTGAAAGCTTAAAACAGTGTTTATAACTATCATTTTTGCTTCAGCTTCAATACACACAACTTTCAGAATCCTAAACAAAATAATATGTGCAATAACAATATTCAAAGCGCGCCTGCGGCCATTTAATTATACTAGGCTGTAAGAAATGTTCAGGATATCGTCAGGGGAGTGTTTCCGATGGCGGCCGGTAAACAGGAGTTCCACTAAAAGGTAGTCTCGCGGCGCTCATCAACCTGCCTGGAAATTGGAAACAGGCTCAGGGAAACTGGCCCCGGTATTACGTACTTTGTGTAACTACCTAATGAAACTTGTTATTATAATGAAAATTATTCTCGCTCCAGTTTTCCTTTAGTCTTATAATTAAATTGAATAGACAACGTTGTTCCAAACTAAATTCTCCATCTACATTGTTGTATCAACAAGTCAGCGCGTTCTTTCCAATCAGAACCACTTTTATTTCTATCTAATTACTCATGTCCTTGTTACCTTCTTCTATAGGAATATAACCTTGTATACTTCCAAAAACTTGTCGAAACTCAGTCCGTTACATCTTTAACTCCTTATTATTCCTCCTTTTATACCAAAGATTTCGCCGAAACTTTGCGGAAGTTCTGTTAAAAATGGCGGCCTGCCACCTGGTGACCCTGTCTTCCGTAACTCTTTGTTTATTAAATTATAATTTAAGTTATTAGCACTGCTACTAACTTTACTGAAGTTTTCTAACTAGTTAATGTTATTAGTAGAGTAATTATCTTCATTATATTTTAGTAACAAAACGGTATTTTCGTTTAGTTAAAAATAATTCGATGACCTGTATGAAGTTATGTGTGAATTCACGGTTAGCCACACTATTTGCTTCGCTCACAAAGCAAGTAGACTGAACAATAGTATACTTTCATGCCTAATTATATTCTGCTTTCAACTCAAAGGCTTTTCTGAGCCCTGTTTATGTTTACCATGGTATTTTAATTTTTTGTGAGTCTAACTGAATGTTTTTGTTGGAACAGGCTGACTTGTAAAAAGTTCATTTTATTCTGAAAATGAGAGAAAGGCAAAGAATTTCGCTTTTGTTTATATTCTTCGTTGATATTTTAGGAAATGAAAACAACTACGGAAAAGTGAGCCGCAAATGTTCCTGAGGCGGAGTAGCAAATAAAAACAAATGTATTAGAAGAAATTCGAAGAGATTTTTACTTACTGCCAACCTAGAATCGCGCCTGATTTTACATTTAGTTACTTTGTTAGGTGAACTCGTTATTAATGTAAATACGCAATTAAACACATATACACACAAACCAATGTATTATGCAAACTAAGAACTTGAGAAGTGTGAGGCTGAAATTACTATCATGTCATTTTACACAGTTGTACATGTTTATTAGGTTCCCTCTAATTAATATGTATTGTGTTCAGCTAGTTTATTAGCTGTAAGGCCAAATTTCTGCTTACGTGTCTGTGATAATAATAATCCCTGTACCTTACTATGAGCTTTACTGGAATGATCCTTAGTCGATTGTTATCCTGTTGTTGCTACGACCATATCAAGCCGTTATCCCTCTCATGGTAACACTCACCAGGGATAACAGAACAACCAGTTTAATTATTAGACATTTAAGAACTTTAGCAACACCTCGTACAAGGTCCGGATCCTCTACTTTATTAATGAGTTCTAAACTTTGGAAACTCACAGCCCTTTACAGTTATGATCCCTTGGTAGAACCTGAAATTCTTGCAACATATTCCTTAAGCCCATAAAAAAGTTCCTTTTGACGTGCGTCTGAAGCCGGACACCAGATGTGCAAACATCATGAGATAGCTCGGACTCTTTAACGTTAAAAGCGCCCTATTCATCTTCACCGAAAGTTTCTCCGGCAAAAACTACAACAACCGTTAAGCTCAGCAGAGAGGATACTTTTTGCCCTGTTATAATGACGTAAATTAGGCTCGCGGCGGGACTCGCCTGTTATTTTCTTCTTCGTATAATTTAGAATCATGAAGCTAATTCGTACTAATGTTAGTTTCGCCACTCATTTTTGTAAGCTCCTCGCAGTTGGAACGTTGTAATGTTCTGTGAATATTAATCCGCGAAACGCTTACAAATGAAATAATTAATAAGCGCGCTCTGCTAATACCTACTCTCTACAGAACTGACTTATCTATTGATAAATGGTTGTTCAAAGTTTCGCCATGAATGTTAGGGAGTTCGTCGAGTATTCTCTAGTCTGTTCGAGTGTTCAACGAAAATCAATTTCTTGAGATAAAAAATAAACGATTTTTCGCGACTCCTCGAGAGCTTTTAGTGTGACTTCCCAATACCATTCCACAATGATAAACTGAATGGGGCTGCCGTGGAGAGCACTTATGTGACTCCATTCAGCGTACAGTCTTTTTAATATAACGTGGAATAAATAAAATTGCAATAAAAAACAACGATGTAGTTCTAAACAAACTGGCCCCTTGAATTTTCTATGATATAATTTTGTATTATGATGGTATTCAGCATAAATATTTTAAATATAATGTCCATGTATTGGTATGCTTATTGGTTGGGCTCAGTAGTGGAGTGCCGTAAGACGTAAATATTGTAAAATCTCGGAATCCAGGACCGGTCAATGAATCTTCATAAAAACTATTGGACTATATTGCTAAAAGCCCAAATAAAAAAGTTAAAAAAAAAAAATTACGCGCTCGTCATTTTTTCTTTTTTGTAGCACAATGTACTGAAAAACTAGCTTGTGCCAGCGGCTTAACCCGCTACAACTCGAAAATTATCCCACGAAAAGATAAAATCGGGATAAAAACTATCCTATGTGTTAATCCAGGTTATGAACTATCTGTACACAAAATTGTATCCAAATCCGTTCAGTAGTTTTGGCGTGTAAGAGTAACAAACATACACCCTCACAAACTTTCGCCTCTATAATATTACTAGCTGTTGCCAGCGGCTTCATCCGCTACAACTCTAAAATTATCCCACGTGAAGATAAAATCAGGATAAAAACTATCCTATGTGTTAATACAAGGTGTCAGCTAACTCCATTTTTTTTTGGTTAACTCTTTATTTTTTGCGAAATATTAATAAATTAACATTAAAGTTACTATGCAAATATTATTTATTAGCTTCATACATTTTTTTCTCTTGTCCCTCTCATCACATCACACAATTTTAGTTTTTTGGGTTGGTGGAAAGTGATCAAATTAACCCCTCCTGCTCTTGGGCAGAGCGAAAGGGAGTGTCACACTTCAACTGACAAAAAACCACCCATGTTCCTTCTTAGCCTTTTATGTCGAGGCCGCGGTATCTTTGTGTCCAACTTGCAGCCCTGGCGAGCCCCTCCCATGTTGCTGACATCTCTTTGAGGCGCGCGTGTAACACGAACGCGCCGTCGACACGGCCTGATGTCGTCGTCATAAGACGGACAGACAGCGGGCTAGCCCATTACTCACCGTCCACAGGCCCGCATCTACGGTGGCTGGAAGCCGTCACGTGGCCCCCGAAGCGTCTTCCACGACGGCTAGGTCGAAATGTTCTCTCCCTCACACATTCCGCCACCTCCTTCGCTAGCATCACTGCTTCGCAGAAGGAGGCGACGGCGTCCCATTACTCCTCGCCTCGGACCATGGCTTGCACCAGGGCGGGACGCGAGAGGTCGCCGCCGCCGATCGCCGCTACGAGGACACGGCGGGGCTCCGCCCAAGCGGGTCAGACCTCCACAGTGTGCTCCACCGTGTCCTCCGGCCGATCCTCACAATGGCGACATCCGGTCGTTTCCTCCCGTCTGATTTGGTGCACGTACCTCCTGAAGCAACGTGTCCGGTAAGGGCTGCGTCCTTTCCAGCAACTCCTCAAAGAGGGGACTTACCGCCACTGTCGTGGCGCGCCCTGATCACATCACACTTCACACTAATATTATAAAGTACTAAAGTTTGTGAGGGTGTATGTTTGTTACTCTTTCACACAAAAACTACTGAACGGATTTGGATATAATTTGGTATACAGATAGTTTATAACCTGGATTAACACAAATTATAGTTTTTATCCCGATTTTATCTTTTCGTGGTATAATTTTCGAGTTGTAGCGGGTTAAGCCGCTGGCACAAGCTAGTTCTTCAGTACATTGTGGTAGGTACTAAAAAAAAAAAATAATGACGAGCGCGCATTTTTTTTTTTTTTAACCTTCTTGTTTGAGCATTTAGCAATGCATTCCAAAAGTTTTTATGAAAATTCATTGACCGGTCCTGGATTCCGAGGTATAAGTCTTACGGCACTCCACTACAGAATGAAATGACGAACACAATTTATAGTGGATCGAATAAATTGAGCAGCTTACTGTTATTTTGATCATTGAAAATGAGCTAATCTTTCAAAGTTGTACGTAGCAGCTCGTTCAAAATGCGGTTCATAGATAAATTATTTACCAAAGCAAACAACATTGAAGCTCGTGATTTTTCCTCGATACTGTAAATAGGAAGTCGGACGCCTATAAGCATGCGCTTTAAAGTAAATTAGTTTTCAGTCGCCGTACGTGTGTCCTACTCGTAGGGAATACGTAATGCAATATTCTTATTCATGAGATATTTATCGGGCCGGCCGGCTGTTTCCCGGCCTCGTTCCGGCCCGTTCTAGCCCGTTCTAGCCCGTTCTACACGTCTGGAGACGTCCACGGTGCGACGACAACAAACATCTAAATTGATTAAAACGAATTGAAAGCTACGATGTGATTGGAACTTGGATAGACTATTCTCCAAGATCGATAAAAGCATGGTGGTGGTCACCATGCTTCAGGAGACTGGGAAAAACTATCACAGTTAACGGCATTCAAGCAAAGATGAAAGATCGTAACATTTACCAAGAAATGAAATACAAGGTGATGAAGAAAACTTGATGGAAAATTTTTCTTTTTGACGAATCATTGCTAAATCTAACACCGATGACGCTAAAATATACAGGAGACAGTAAAAGTACAACAGATACGAAGGTATAATAGTACTTTTAGGTGGGTTATCAATGTATTATTTAAAATACGGATCACCGGATATGCAAAATAACTTTATTAATTAAAAAGCCGTATTTCGTTTTCAATGTGACTGTACTCTGTGACAGCCATGTCAAGGCGAAACAAAAGACAGTGGATCAAAACCAAGAAAAATCACGAGTCGACGTAATGGGAATCGACGCAGAGGGAATGATTCATAATAATGTATGTGCAGTTCAGCTTAGCTGTCAATTGACATTTTTGGTTGAAAGCGTTTCGACTTCATAGCCCGTGATCCTGTTTATCTACGTAATGGCACTCGTACAATGTGCATTTTTACTTTAGGTGGCGTTCACGGAATTTATTCCACTTTGTACGCTCGTATTTTCGCAAAATAAAAGTCAAAACAAAAGTCCAATTTTATCATAGACTAGCTGTTTGTTGTCCGCGAACTTCGTTGACATGGCTTATTATAAAAAATATCACTTCCATTTTCGAATAGGATTTTGTTACCAATTTCAAGGGTTTTATTTTTTTTGCAAGGACACAATTCTTATTCTAAAATTAAAGTAGCTTAAATTACTCCTTATGACATCAACTATCTGCCAGTAGAAGTTGGTCCAGCTGTTTCGGAGATGAGTTGGAACAAACAGACAGACAAATGGACAGACAGACAGACAGACATAATTACAATTAATATTCACAATATTGTTTTTTTGTTATAAGGACCGTATGCACTTCCATGTGCAAAATCTGTTATTTTGAAATTACAAACAGACACTTTATTTAGACAATTTTATTTATTCGTGAAAGATATCACCCCGTCAATATTACGTCACGCATTCCGTTCAATGGTAAGTACCAGGCTCCCATAAGCGGCGAAGCGATGTGAAACTAATAGGGCGGAGCTACTTTTTGCCCACAGGAGGGGAATTCGATGGTTCTGTTGTAAAAAAATATTAAACGTGTTTTAAGAACGAGTGACAGTTATTCACAAGGGAATGTAAATATAAATTATTCTCATATAAGATAAGTTAGTATTTTATCATTGCCGCTCTCATAACGGTGAAGGAAAACATCGCGAGGAAACCGGCATGTCTTAGGTCCAAAAATTATCTTGTAAACACTAACAAACAATACTAACTAGACTGAAAAAATTGTTCAATTTAAGACAGTCATATCACTCAAACGGCACGGTTGGCGCAGTGGCTAAGCGATTGGACTGCTGCGCTGCGTGTCGCGGGTTCGATCCCCGCACGGAACAAATATTTGTATGGCCTGCAGATAGTTGTTTCGGGTCTGGGTATTTGTGTATGTGACTTTCTATGTTTGTGAACGCACCCACGATACAGGAGAAATTCCTAGTGTGGGGCAACGTTTAAAAAAATAATAATAATAATAATAATTTTCGAAAAATATAACTGAAAATGTACTTGAACACTTTTCTAAATTTTGAATTTACAGTATTATCTTTTCAAAATGACATAATTTAGGTAAAATTACGTTAAACCGTGGGAAGTTGCTGCCTATAGCAGAACTGACATCAAAGTCGTTTAATAAACGACGGGACTCATTGACCTGGCGCTAACGGGCGCACTTGAAGGGTTAGCGTGCCCTTCACCTCAATCATCCCATTACGACTCGGAATAAATTGTTATAGGCAGAGCCACGCGATTTTGTATCTTTACTCACTTTGCCGTACATGCTCGAGTAATTGAGACACGAATTGAGTGGCGAGCCAAACGACTGATATTTCACCTGCGACAAACAATAAATTTTGAATTTGACGTTGTATGACGGTTTGTTGACGAGAGATGTGTATTATTATTAATATCTTCTTGTTCTGCTAGGTAAAGCCTCGTGCCCTTCTGTGTCATCTTCATTATGGCATCTAGAGTTGTCTCTTGAACGCGGTTTAGATGTGCTGATTGCATTCGATTTCATTGATACAATTCACCCCAAACGTTTGAGAACTTTTGTATTAGGATTATGAACCAATATGTCGCACACTTCTTATGTTATCAAATAAAATAAAACAAAACCTTTTTTGGTAACATCAAATATTGACACACAAACGATAAAACAAAGAATCGCTTTGAAAAGTTCAAAGACTCGTGTATGCACACAACTTATTATAATAGTCAGCAGGCAAATGTTTAACGATTCCTGACGTCCTCTGACGTTGACATCGGGGATAAAATATCTGCACCCTCCGCTCCATTGAAACGACTCCCCGCCCCTAACCGCAGGGGTTAGTGCAGCATCCCTTGTTGCGAACTGCCATCCTCCGCGTTCTATGTCAACCTGGTACTTTTATTGCATATTCATGGCCCCTAAGTTTTCGCAAACATTTTGTGAGTGGCGGCGCTGGAGATCAAGGGTTCTTTTAATATCTGCGATGTGAACGTAGCTTTATTTACGTTGTGTGGTGCTGTGTTGGCTGCTTCTTAGTTCCATATATATTCATATGTTAAGATAAAGTTTTAAACAAGGTTTTGTTATTTCAGGAAATTATGATTTTCGCAAAAATGCTTGAAGAAACTATTATCGCTGAACTTTATTTGCTTTTTCTAATTTCATTCAGAGTGCGTATAGACACAACACCCGATGAATACAGGCCATTAATGAGTAAAGAACTATTTACAATCTTATTTTTATTAAATTATTCGCAATTCATATTAGTAGACTTTGTAATTGCTTTACTACTTTTGGAAGATATCCCAGCAGAAACAAAAAAAAGTAGACCCAGAAAAAAAGCCGGTACTTGTAACTGGCGTATGACGTAACACAAGTGGCATTCTTGGTGTGGTAAAGCCAAAATGAGAGATAGCTGCTCAATTTTATACGTCGAGCGCAAATAAGAAATAGGATGAAAATTATGTTCGTTTTTAAAAGCTAAAGCTCAATTTAATCAACTAGCTCTCTCTACGTACACAGTATGGACCACCAATGCTATTATTGTTTTATACTGCGTCGTTCAAAGGGTCTAGAATCGTTTTACTTTGTTCAAAAAAATAAATATCGGATGAACATAAAACCTCCATCGTACTACTGCGCGCCTAATGTCCATGTGAATCGATAATGCTTTAGGATAATCCCGAGGGAACTCATTCTCGCCCTGAAGAGAAAAAACAGCCAGGAACGCCGGGATATTTATTAGACCTTTGGTTTTCTGTGCGCCTAGTAAAAGTGATCTCCCATTTAACCCTTTACGGTCTTTTGGGAAGGAATGATCCTAATCGTTGTTAAATTTTTGACTTATTTCACTTTCAACGTTTTTTTTAACTCTCTTGTTTTGACAACAACATGGCAGCAGTGCAGCACCTGATTAATTACGTTTTACCGCCTTTATATTATGTGAATTCTAAATAGCGACATCTAATCTTTGTACCAGGATTTCATAACCGACCAGTATGATACAATAAACTCCTGCGCTTAGAATGTTTATAAAAGGGGACTTTGAAAAGCGGAGTTACGCCCCAAAACTGGTTCCTTTTCAACTGATTGGTAGAATAAACGTTGTAAGTATTGTAACCCACCACATATTTTTGCCCATATAAAACTATAACAGGCCATGGCTATTCATGGTACTTGGCAAAAAAATCTATTTAGATAACGTTTGGGATTGTGAGTGTTTCCAATCTTTTAATATCTTTTAATATTTTATATTTTTATATCTTAGAATGTTTACTTGTTTTTCTGTCACGGGTACTATAATTATGCTGTTGCAAAATAATGGTCCCGTTTTATTGACGCAAACCTTTTTCTTCGAAAATCCCTAAGGAAGTCTGTAACGGCTAAATCCGGCGGAGGCCAGTTAAACGCGAAATTTCCGGTAATTGAGACTCGTTCACCCAAAACGGTTTTCAGAATCTCGCATTGTTTAGGCTTCTGAAGTAATCCACAGGCAATTCTACTGAGGCTTTTACGACAATCGCATTAAACCTGGGCTTAGTAAAGTACGCCGCCACTAGGTCATCGTACATTGTGATGTTTATTTGTTTATGCGGCTGTTTCACGACGGACGCAGAAAGGTTTGCGTCCTATTTGGATCGTAGCAGTTTATAGTTGCCTGGTTCAAGCTATTATGGTCATGTCATGTCACCTACTTATACATTTTCTAAAAGTACAAAAAGTGCCATCCTAATTGTTGTTGACTTTTATAAAGGGTCATGGCTAAAATGGGCGTGTAAGTTCAACAGAAAAAAAAAATATTTTTAACACTGGACTAAGTCTAACAAAGGGGAAAAACAGAGTTATCTGAACCTGACAATTTATTTACCATCCACCCGCATTCCCCAGTCATCCCGCGATCATGGCGCTTGAAATATCGCCAACTTTATGGATAATTGAAAGTCGCAGTAGATGTTTATCATTTTAAAAATACTTTAAGTTAATACGTCCAATGCATACTGATACAAAGATTTTCTTGCTCTCTTTACTTTCCTTGTTCTTATTGTTAGGTACACGTAACACAGCTTCACCAGTGTAACTTGTACCGTGTCTGAAGTCTGTCCCGTACAATTTATCACGGGACTGTTCTGCGTGAGATTTTACGGGCACTTTGTCTGCCGTAACTAATGCCGTGTGCGCACGCCTTTTTGAGCTCTCGTGTTTACCCCACATTTAGCTTATTTGACAGCTTTTACGATCCCGCATTTATTATTTAGTAGCTGTGCACGTGACTACACTAACCGGGAAATATCTTACTAGGTCGGGATGAAAAATATCCGATGCATGGATCCAGCAGGACGGTTACCTACTATATTTTTGCTTGGTCAAAATTCAGACCATTTCTAACGGAGCGGGTGTCAAATAATGGGTGTAAAATACCCTTAACGATACCGAAAGTCATTCGTTGCCCCGTCATTATATTTTTTTGGTCTACTAGACTAGATCGTACCAGGGATTCTTATAGTTACGGAGATATATTGATTTTTTCCTAGTAATAATTTTGCTGGAAAACGAATTATTTAACTTAATTTAATGTAGACAATACTTGATTGACGGCTTCGTTACGTATCGAATTCAAGCTTTGCATTCACAAATAAAGAAGTTACATCAACACATTCAACTAAAATAAATCCCACCATTTCAAATTTCTAATTGCAATATCGCGGGAACTGCAAGACTCTTAGCACTACGACTAATTATTTTTATTTAGAGCTCTCATTTAGGAATGTAAAGAAAAAATCAACATATAGACGTCGTCGTCAGCGATACGTGATGTCATCGCATTTTAATACAGCCTTCCGGAATATTTCCCGGCGGGCGCTCCAGCATCCCCGCGCCGTGAGAGACGTCCACTCCGAGTAATTACACCGCACCGAATGGTAATGCGAGTGTTCGTTCGACCTACCGCTGTACCGCACCTACAGCTTTATGTCCTGACTTTCTATCCGACTACCCGCACAAAACACACGAATATTTTCCACCCAGTCAACTGAAGTGGACACGGGTTAGGTAACTGTTTTCACGAACTAACCCCTTACTGACGTCACATTAGGAAAACTTTCAGCTTTGAAGAACATTTTTGTTTGTGTCTGTGGCAGAAGTGAAAAGCGACTTTTGGTTCATAAAGTTCTAGTTTAATTTGCAACGGAACATACTGTTTAACATAACAAAGGCGACGCATGAAACTTATTTGAGAATTAAATTAAAACGTCAGCAACACGGTTAAGCAACTGTGTCTAAGTCGGGTTTAGAAGTGTTAAATCTAAAAGCAAAGCGGATCGTATCTAAACATAATAAGCTTAGCGTCCCAACGAACCCTCGTCGTGGGTACCCAGCGTACCTGCGTGACAGCCACCGCGCATCGTGACAACCAACAGATACTAATGAAATAACAAGCGACGAGTGCCAGCGTTATTATTAGACGCCATAACCGGATCTGTCCGGATATAGGGTTGCCGGCGATAATAACCGGCGGGCAAGCAATCAAATTACCGGGCCTGCCGCCGCGCGCCGTGCGCCCGGCTACCGGCAATAATCACGTTTATAAGTGCCAGTCGCCGCCGGCCGCTACCGGACTGTGCCGCTGTACACCAGGCAGCGGCACCAGATCGCACACTTTTTAGGGTTCCGTAGCCGAATGTCTGTATGTCCGTATGTCCGTCCATATGTCCCAGTCACTTTATTCGGAAACTATTAAGACTACACAGTTAATAAAACTAGGTACCTAGGTGAGATGTATGCTGTGAACCGCTTTACGATTTTTATACAAAAATAAAAGATGGGCTCCCCTTACATGGAACTGAAACTAAAACAATATGTTTTATCAAACCTATAAATCTAGGAAAAGTCGTGCCAAGTCTAAGGTTCCTTATTGCGATTTCTTTATTATTATAGTTAATGTTGTGTGACTTGGCCGTTGTTTGTTTCGTTTAGTTCTGCTACTTTTTCTTCTTGGCGTCCAATTACCAATACCAGTATGGGTTATTATCTCGCTTAACAATCATAGGTAGTTGCAACAGATATAACATTACGTATAAACTAAATTGACTTGTACCCACTAACGTATAAAGAATGTTCAACGGCCCAGACACACAACATTAACTATAATAATAAAGAAATCGCAATAAGGAACCTTAGACTTGGCACGACTTTTCCTAGATTTCATTACTTTTTAGAGATAAGCAAGCAGCTCCATCGAGACTTGGCTAGTTTTTTTACAGAATGTTTTTGTTAGGATAATTTTTTTTCAAAGTCACTCGTTTGAATGATAGACACTTCCAAAGTGGTAAAATGTGTCCTCCCCTCTAATTTAAAAACTAAGAGAGTGAAAAGTCTAAAAAAATATGCTGTTTTGGGGAGATGAGGAACAGGGTGTAAAGTTCCTCATCCCCCATAGAAAAGGGAGGATCCTCCGACCAGACGGGTGTTGTGTCTGGTGGGCTAACTACCCGACATATGTTAGTCGGGAACTCCTATATACGCTAATGTCGCGGATAATGTTGATAGCGCGATGTAGTAATTGTCGATTGTTGTTAAATAAATAAAAAATAATAAGTTAAGATATAGTTAAAGTAAAAAAAACTAATACCAAAATGTGTATTTCTGTTGCCGCTATAACAAGAACGACGAAGGTCGGTACAGAACCCTTCATGTGAGAGTTCGACTCGCACTTGGCCAGTTTTATCGACATCATAATTTTTAACGTCAGCACTTTAGGGTTGAGTGGAACGCTTCCTCGCCGTTGAAAAGTTCAAAGATTCGTCGGATGATTTCCTCGAGGGACTTTATGATACGCCATTCTGCAGGATCAAGGTTTTTTGAAGTGAAAACTTCTTTAGCGGCGTTGAGCACTTTGGGAAATTGTTCTGTGATGGGTATAAAATCTTAAACTCGCGTCAGGATACGTGACCACGTGACCCTGATCGAAAATTCGTCAGGACACGTGACCACGTGACCCTGATCGAAAAAGCGTAAGACGGATGGAGAGTAGACAGCTATCCCCTCTCTACGGCGCGGCGAAAATGTATGCCTGGGCCTACTGTTTCGTTTAGGCAGCGAAGGGCGCTTAATAATAATAATTATTATTATTAATAATAATATAATTAATAATAATAATAATAAAATTATTATTAATAATAATATAATTAATAATAATAATAATAAAATTATTATTAATAATAATATAATTAATAATAATAATAATTAATAATAATAATAATTAATAATAATAATAATAATAATGATGACAGCTGTCAAAATTGAAACAGCTATATCTCGGAAACTATCGACCTTAGACTAGTTGTGTGTAGGGACAATTGATAGGTCTCAATGAGATCTACATTTCGGATGACAGCTGTCAAAATTGAAACGGCTATATCTCTGAAACTATCGACCTTAGACTAGTTGTGTGTAGGGACAAGTGATAGGTCTCAATGAGATCTACATTTCAGATGACAGCTGTCAAAATTGAAACGGCTATATCTCGGAAACTATCGACCTTAGACTAGTTGTGTGTAGGGACAAGTGATAGGTCTCAATGAGATCTACATTTCGGATGACAGCTGTCAAAATTGAAACAGCTATATCTCGGAAACTATCGACCTTAGACTAGTTGTGTGTAGGGACAAGTGATAGGTCTCAATGAGATCTACATTTCGGATGACAGCTGTCAAAATTGAAACGGCTATATCTCGGAAACTATCGACCTAAGACTAGTTGTGTGTAGGGACAAGTGATAGGTCTCAATGAGATCTACATTTCGGATGACAGCTGTCAAAATTGAAACGGCTATATCTCGGAAACTATCGACCTTAGACTAGTTGTGTGTAGGGACAAGTGATAGGTCTCAATGAGATCTACATTTCAGATGACAGCTGTCAAAATTGAAACGGCTATATCTCGGAAACTATCGACCTTAGACTAGTTGTGTGTAGGGACAAGTGATAGGTCTCAATGAGATCTACATTTCGGATGACAGCTGTCAAAATTGAAACAGCTATATCTCGGAAACTATCGACCTTAGACTAGTTGTGTGTAGGGACAATTGATAGGTCTCAATGAGATCTACATTTCGGATGACAGCTGTCAAAATTGAAACGGCTATATCTCTGAAACTATCGACCTTAGACTAGTTGTGTGTAGGGACAAGTGATAGGTCTCAATGAGATCTACATTTCAGATGACAGCTGTCAAAATTGAAACGGCTATATCTCGGAAACTATCGACCTTAGACTAGTTGTGTGTAGGGACAAGTGATAGGTCTCAATGAGATCTACATTTCGGATGACAGCTGTCAAAATTGAAACAGCTATATCTCGGAAACTATCGACCTTAGACTAGTTGTGTGTAGGGACAAGTGATAGGTCTCAATGAGATCTACATTTCGGATGACAGCTGTCAAAATTGAAACGGCTATATCTCGGAAACTATCGACCTAAGACTAGTTGTGTGTAGGGACAAGTGATAGGTCTCAATGAGATCTACATTTCGGATGACAGCTGTCAAAATTGAAACGGCTATATCTCGGAAACTATCGACCTTAGACTAGTTGTGTGTAGGGACAAGTGATAGGTCTCAATGAGATCTACATTTCAGATGACAGCTGTCAAAATTGAAACGGCTATATCTCGGAAACTATCGACCTTAAACTAGTTGTGTGTAGGGACAAGTGATAGGTCTCAATGAGATCTACATTTCGGATGACAGCTGTCAAAATTGAAACAGCTATATCTCGGAAACTATCGACCTTAGACTAGTTGTGTGTAGGGACAAGTGATAGATCTCAATGAGATCTACATTTCGGATGACAGCTGTCAAAATTGAAACGGCTATATCTCGGAAACTATCGATCTTAGACTAGTCGTGTGGGAGTTGGACATTTTGACCCTGAACGTTAACGATGTCGACTGTACAGTCAATAAAATACAAAAATAATTTATTTTGAACTAGACTGTACAATGTTTTTATGATGCTTAATCGGAGGCATGGGAAAAAATATTCCCGCTCCTCCTACCAATCGGAGTTCCGATCGGAGGACAGGGAAAGACAAAATAAATGGGTTAGCATAGTTATGGCGGAATAATTGAATTTTTAAATAATGAATTTGGTTTAACTATGTCGAATGATCGCAATCTTAGCACAACGAAATACAAAACTACTATTGATGCGGTCTTTATTAGACATTTAAATAGGTTCGAATCAAAACTGTTCGTTTCTTACTTCAGCTACCATAAACCTATCGTATCAGTTTTAGAGATTGGCGATGATAGTTCTGGTAATGATGATGGTGAAAAAGTCGTTGAAATTATGGATGAAAGTTGATTTTTCGGAGAGATAAACTTTTTAATGTAAAATAATTGTAATAGTTTTAAAGTGTTAAATTTTTAATGTAATATAAATTGTCATGTTTGTGTACGATAGCGCAATAAATCAATATTGTATTCTACCACATAAATGATAGTACTTTTATACTGTTAAAGCAATTGGTGCAAAATTATTCCCTAACCATTCCAAAATATCAAACATGCTCAACGTTAATAATCAAGTTTTCACTTCTGCCGGCACTCCCGGAGTGCAACCCGTCTTTTTTTTATTATATTACTCTGCGTACCTTAGGTCTCAATAAGGTTTTTTCATTCGGCTTACGTGGTTTTCCGCTTTGAAAATTTTGATGCCTTGACAACTCATATTATACTCGTATTTGCTAAGGCGCTTAGTAGCGTTACTTAGGAAAAAACACATTTTTATTTACTTGTAAAACACGAAAATTCCGCCATATAAAAGCTTGTGTTTACTTCCAAATAAACTGTTCTAGTAAATATTACGGAATATTTTGTTTCTCGCCTACCAAAGGAGCTAAATGATTGAGAATCTTCCGTCGAAATTCGTGTGGTTTCAGAATTCGAATAAAACGACATGAAACCTAGGCCTATGTGTGGCAGAGGCCTATGTCCAGCAGTGGACGTCTTTTGGCTGAAATGATGAATGATGATGATGACATGAAACCTAATTCAGTCTAGCTTGAATATTAAAATAACATGATTAATGCCCGCATTTAGAATGTTCTACTGAAATTAATTGTGATTTTAAACCACGAGAATTTCGTTTAACGAAATTAATGTTCAGTGTGGTTGGATAACGTGTTTTTACTAGCTATTATTTAACCTGAAATGTTTGTGTGTAAGTATGTATGTTAAGGTCAAATCTTGCTAATGAATTTTAAAGCAGTTATTCCCAATCCCAACTGAATAAGCTGAATTTTTGTATGTCATGTACTTGTACACGTATAGTTTGGATGGAAATGCATGGTTAATAACGTAATAAACCTATGTTTTCGAATATTTACCTACTTAGGTACTTCAATGTTTTAAATTGTAGGTACATTTATTTACGAGTTACATTAATAACGTCATAAGAGCCATGGGGACCTAGTAGAACACAACCATTCCTTCGTAAGTGAATTATGCAATCGATCAGGTTTCTGTGTTCATTCAAGCATGAGGGTCCGGTATGGGCACAATAAAGGCCATTGGGTCGTGATTGTTTTGCCGAAATCGAGGTTCTTACACTGTTTACATCACTCTTCACTCGTAGGATAATAGATTCTTCATAAACGCTGCTGCTTCTGAAATCATAAAGGTACACACAGTAAAAAAATTCGCATGTTTAAGAAACTTTCATAGCGGTTTGCATATGGATAATACAAAAAAGAACATAACTACAATAGCGTCAGCCCCTATGCAGAACAACGCAACACTTGGCAACCCCATGGTAGAAAACAACTTCTGTATTTTTCTGCTCGCCTAGTACCGCAACACCATGGGGGTGAAACGCCATTGTTAACGGTTTTGCGTAAGGGCGCCGACACCATTGAATAAACCATGAAGTGGCAACTAACGATAGAATGAGATAGTGATACATATTGTAAATGGCTCTTTCGCTCCACCCCTTGCACAAGGTGCTTACAATTTCATTCATGGTGTTTTTAGAGCGAGTGAGACAAAACAGAGAAAATTGATTTAAAGTGTTTTTATTTTGACAATCTTTTTTAAAAGATAAGTACTGACAAAAGATAAAATAGAGCATTCAGTGCAGGAAAAAATACGGAAACCTATAGAAACAGAGCTTGTTAGTCGGCTACATTTTTCATGTTCTTTGCTTAGGCCATTGTGAGGAACACAAAGGGCGCGGGCACCAGGCTAGTCATGGAGCACAATAACCAGTGGAGAGCGCGTGCGGGGGCTACCGCGGGCGCCAAATACACGCTATATCAAGCGTACGCGGCGAAATTTTGCTCAGTCGCAAAAATTGTAGGCTAACGCACGAACGTCACGCGCTCCCGTTTTGAAAGCATTTATAACGAAAAATAATGCCTAGTTGTGCAATTAAATGGTGTGGAAAGTGTACTACAACTTCAAGTTACACAAAAGATGGGATAACATTTCACAGCTATGTGGTTTTCTATTCAATTTGATCAAAACAATGAAAAAAGAATCAAATAATTGCTGTCTCTTTCTGGTACACTGATTTGCACTAATGCAGTTGTCTCTTTCTTTCATGATAGTGATGTTCGAGTTCGCAGTATCGCGACGGTTTATGGTATCGATATAATTTAAAATATAAGGTCTTAGAATACCTTACATTTTTTTGTTTCATTATTGCTATATTTTCAAACATGCTTATTCCCTTGGCTTTACTCGCAAATGTGTATAATACTGGCATAAACTTGTACATAACAGTAAAAAATGTAAGTGTATGATATCTCTGCCTGCCTTTTACACAAAATTTAGACGCGTTGCTTGGAATCTATTTGAGTCATTGCAATCCTAGACAATTATGTTTTTTAAAATGTTTTAATATACTTAGGCCAGTATAGGTATGGAACAGACGTTATCAATTTTAGTTTTTGAGTAAAGGTGGCCAATACGCGCATCGGCATGTGAACACATTGCTGGCAGTGGCGTGCCTGCAGAAAAACGGAGGCAAAGGCCTATGAAAAAACCAACACGATAGGGATAAAAAAATTGGTTCAATTGTGTAGCCTAGCTATGGAACGGGGACTTAATTTTTTTTATTACCACTTTTATTGCAATATCGGGTTAACCTGCGTCATATACACCATTTAGGGACCGAGAAGCATGGTCCTACGATGCACCGTTTCCGAGTTATGGGCGTTTTAAATTATTGTACCAAAATAAGTTAAATACAAATATCTTGAAAACGGAGCGTCCTAGCCAAAAAAAATACCGAAATTTTAACCCCCCTTTGCTACCTCCGTGATATCATGATCTTAACACACAAAATTAATTTGAACTAATTTGAGGTCCTTTTACTTTTTTTTTCACCAATTTGACGTAGAATCGACTAACCATTTAATTGATTTAGCTTCATGTGTAGAAAAATATATTGATACTCGACTGACATTTATTACGAAAAATAATACAAATCCAAAGGATTATATAAGAAAAACATATTCAAAACTAATCCATTTTAAAAATCAGTAAATATATTATATATTTTTAAATACAGTCTTCTAAGTTTAATAATTACCTGTTTTATTTCAAAATCAAACCCGTAATCTCTGTATTGCTAACAAATAGTTATAATACTAATAAGTCAAACAATTATCGATATCGATAGTTTTTCAATTACTTGTATGGAATCCCTAGAGAATGAGTTGTCATTTTGGTTGTCAGTTCGTCAACCAATCACAGAGTCCGAAACGTACCTCTCCCCCCGCAGTATATTAGTGACTTTGATTTAGAACAAAAACGTGCCCATGCTTTCTCCACTGGTTATTTTGCTCCATGAGGCTAGTAGAAGCTATACAGCGATTGACCGATCGCGCAAATTGAATGTCCGTCGAACACGACGGGGACAACACCCCATTGTGCCGAGCTTTTCAAGATACAGCCAATATTTCACTCGGTCACAAAATGTTCTATCGATAGAAATAACCCTCCTTTTGGGCTTCGCCGCAGTCGGGTAAAAATGGGCAAAACCAAAAAGACATGTACAATGTCCTTTCGAAAGCACTCAGCCGTGTTCTAATAGGCCAAGTAGAAGTTATTTTATTACTTTGTACTAGTTTGTACGTACTACATATTAAATAAAAGTTGTACGAAGCTTACTGATTAGGTGGCAAATCCACATTAATAAAATATTACGTTTTTCTGGTACAAGCACTATTTTCCATAATTAGGTACTTGTCAGTGATCATAAAAAATTAACGTTTTTTTGCTTAAATAATTACTGCTTTCGGACTTCAGGTAACAAGGCAAGCGGGCAACCGGTCGCAGTACTTTTCATGAACGTGTCCGGCCGCTAAGCCTGCCAAACTTACCGGTCCGGTAATCCCGACAGGCAAATCCGATTAACGCGACGTAAAATTTAAAAAAAAATCTACTCTATCTGAACTAGTTTTTGTTTGCGGTAATTACCGGTAGGAAAAAATTAAGTATAAAATGATAAATATTGTGACGGAAACGACTTTTACCGCCAATTCCAAACTTATTAATACGCGCATCATATCATTGGTAATAATCAAAAATTGTGTTTTGACATCTTTTGAATAATGTTTTCTTTTGTTCGCAGCTCGTGGGGGGCGAGTTCGACATGGAGTTGAATTTCGTGATACAGGACGCACAGAATATTCAACACATGTTAGAACTCCTAGACCACTGTCCACCCAGCTTACAGGTAAATATTTGCATACATTTATTTATAAATCTTAGTTTAGCAAACGCACTCCGACCAAGGTTTTGAATTTTTTCATTTTTTTGGTACGAGTATCTCTGCAATTCTCCCAAGCGCCTTATAAAAGGACGAGACAAAAAGAAGCGTCCTTTGAATACTAGGATAGCAGAACGCACCGCAGTATCCTGCGAGTGTATGAAAAGGACAACAGTTTTATAACACGCTGTATTCGAAGTTGGAGAGGGACAGAAGATTGAATGCAGTTTTTGTACGACTTTTTGTTGCAACGAAGATCCTTTAGTTGCTTTCCTTTTTTATTTATAAGAATATTAAGAAGACCTCCTTTTAACGCTTGTGGTCTTGGTATGAATTTAGATCAAGTTTAACCCTTTACTTGTTTTACACCTTACTTTAGCTCTTTTTGCAAAAAGTTGTGTGTCGTATTCCAACTTGACTCAAACCTACGTAATCGCGAAAGGCACATTTCTTTTGAAGACTCCAAAGGAAAAGTCCACGTGTATGAAAACTTGAATATCCAACGGTTTATCTGCTTATAGGATTAATAAGCATCTTATTAGAGAGGTAGAATTGCTGCGACAGAAGATAGCAACGCGGCAAAGGGAGCACAATCCGTGAGTCATCGTCCCCTCGGCGCATCTTACCGGGGTTCAATCTCCTCGCTGGCTCTGCGATCCTGGTAACACGGAGGATCTTATTGAAAGGGTTACTTTTAGATAACCAACCGTTTGAGCTTAAAAAGATTTAAATTAATGACGTTCCCAAAGGAGGAGGTCTTTGTTTGTTAAACCCATGTCACATTTATACACGGTCACCTAACTACGACTGAAGTATTTAGGTCTTTTAAAAATGTAACTAACAAGGGATCTGTCTGGGTCGGACAAAAGGCCAATTCCTGGGGTGTTTCAATATCTTTCATCCAATCCAATAAATTGTCCTTGTAGAGAAATCCTGCAGAAGCAAAGCGCTTTCTGACACAGCATTGACAGTTCAGAGAAATATAAAATCGATTTTGCAAGTTCAGTTTTGCATCTTTAAATGCAGACCCTCCATCCATGTGCAAAAGCGGTAGTCAGATACCAGGCCTTTTAACTGCATTATCTCAAAGGTCAATGGGCAAATAGTATGGGAGAAAAACCCACGGCGGACAGAAATGAAATTGTGAAGATATATAGATAAAATGTATCTAGTTATCATGGTAAGTGTCGCTTTCTTGTGGGATGTGGGAGTAAAGAGAAAAAAAAAACTTTTACATATTTCAAATTATTTATTCAGCGTGATCAATATCTACTGTTACATCATCTAAAAATACCGCAGGGGCTTCAATTTGTTGTTGGTGCCTAGCCCAGGATAAAACATAAACTATACTGGCTATATGCGCGCAGCTCCCGACGGTGCAGCGGCCGTGTATACAACGTCTATTATATAACGTATTATATAATACATCTATTATATAACGTGCCCACAACGTCTATTATATAACCGTTGGTGCATATTATATAATTATATATATATATTTATATAATTATATTATATATTTATATCATCATCATCATTTCAGCCAAAAGACGTCCACTGCTGAACATAGGCCTCCCCCAGGCGTCGCCACATTGACCGGTCCCGTGCGTCTCTCATCCAGCGGTTTCCTGCAACCTTGACCAGGTCATCGGTCCACCTAGTGGGAGGCCTTCCAGCGCAACGTCTTCCGGTTCACGGTCGCCATTCCAGAACTTTTCGGCCCCATCGGCCATCCGTTCTGCGAGCTATGTGGTAGCGATTCTTCGGGCTACGTCGGTAACCTTAGTTCTCAAGCGGACGTCCTCATTTCTGATTCGATCACGCAAGGAAACTCCGAGCATAGCCATTGCCCTTTGGGTGACTTTGAGCTTTCTGATGAGGCCCATTGTGAGGGACCACGTTTCGGTCCCGTATGTAATCACTGGCAACACATACTGGTCATAGACTTTCGTCTTGAGACACTGGGGTAAGTTGGACGAGAAGATACCGCGCAACTTCCCGAACGCTGCCCAGCCGAGTCGGATTCGACGATTGACCTCTTTCTCGAGGTTAGATCTACCCAACTGGACCGTTTGTCCCAGGTAGACATAATCGTCCACAACTTCGAGCGTAGAGTCTCCGATCTTGATAGGAGTGGGTGTTACATGAACATTCAACATAACCTTGGTTTTGTCCATGTTCATTTTAAGACCCACTCTTTCGGAAGCTCTACTGAGGTCATCGAGCATTGTACTGAGGTCTTCCATGGTCTCAGCCATGACCACTATATCGTCGGCAAACCGAAGGTGAGTGATGTACTCGCCGTTGACGTTGATGCCAAGTCCTCTCCGCAGCGGTTATGCAGCGGTAAACAGTTTCGGAGATATGACGTCTCCCTGTCTCACACCGCGCTGCAGAAGGATAGGTTCCGAGGTCTGATCCTGAAGTCGGACTGACATGGTGGCGTTTTTGTACAACACTTCAACACCTCGATGTACCGGTAGTCGATTTGGCACCGTTGGAGAGACTGCAGCACAGCCCAAGTCTCGATCGAATCGAAGGCTTTCTCGTAGTCCACAAACGCTAAACAGAGAGGCAGGTTATACTCTTCGGTCTTCTGTATAACCTGCCGCAGCGTATGTATGTGGTCTACGGTACTGAAGCCTTTTCGGAATCCGGCTTGTTCGGGAGGCTGGAAGTCGTCAAACCTGCGTGCGAGACGATTCGTGATGACTCTTGAAAACAACTTGTAGACATGGCTTAGAAGTAAGATGCCTATAGTTCTTCAACCGGGCATTGTCACCTTTTTTGAAGAAGAGCACCACCACACCCCTGCACCAAGCCTGTGGCGTTATCCCCTCGAGTATGACGGAATCAAACAGCTTCTGTAGGGCCTTAAGGACCGGTTTGCCACCCGCCTTATATTTATATAAATATATATAATATTTATAAATATATTATATATTAATTATATAATTATAATACATCTATTATATAACGTCTCTTATATATTATATTCTATTATATAACGTGCCCACAACGTCTATTATATAACCATCGGTGCAAACAACCAGAAAAGGCTTTACATATTTATATACCTTCCCTCCGGCTATTTCTGTATTATTTATTTATTATTATTATTATTTATTTTTAACGTATACCTGCCGTTTTCATCACACGGGATGACGGGACGCACATACACTCGCGAAAACCTTTTAGTAGCTATTTAACAGAACGACAACTAATATTTAGTAGTAGTATTCGATTTTTTAAGTAAATGTATTTTTAGTTCAAACTTTGTTCTCCCATGGATTAAATAAAAAATAACCTTATGTAATGTTAAGTGAATTTATACTCTTTCATTTTAAATCATTTTCATTCATGTCCGCGACCGGGTCGGATTACGCCCAATGACCTTTACTTATCCAATAACCCTCCTTTTGGGCTACGCCGCAGTCGGGTAAAAATGTAAACGTTTAGTTAGTAAAAATAGAAGATCAGCGTGTATGACGTGTTTACGTTTACACCGGGCTTCGTCGCAATTATTTTCGAAAGGCCCAAATAGGCCTCAGCTCAGCACCATACCTTGGCGGGCATTCTCCTTTATAACAGAATCTACACAGTTCAAGAGGCTATGGATTGCTGATTAATATTTTTTGGTGTAGATCGTAATTACTGGTAAAACTTCATAAAATGTAAATAACAAACGGTTTTAAGTACGTACGTACTAATTTAACACGTCAAAACACAGTAATCTGTTGATGAAGATGATAATAGTGTCATTGCCCAAACTCCAGGGTCGCGAACTCGCGGTTGCAGTGAAAGTTGCTCTACATCCATTAAATAAACCGGTTATTGATTATTATCAATTGTCTAGTCACTCAATATTCTACTTGATAGTTTCGCCGCTCACTTTCAAGTTTCCGTAGTGTAGCGGTTATCACGTGTGCTTCACACGCACAAGGCCCCCGGTTCGATCCCGGGCGGAAACAGTGTTTTTTTTTTTGGTTTATCTATTTATAATTTAGTTTTTTTGTTTCCGGGCACATAATTTTCTTTAAATGATATTCCTTTGAATTGTTTTGTAGTAATTGTCATAATACCTGCAACAAATTATGGTTTGTGTGATGATGAAACGGTTGTATGTATGCCACATGCCAGTTTGGTGTAATCGCAGTTGGCAACTGCTATCGTGTATTGGGATCGCATAAATATGAACCAGCATCGTGTGTTTGTGTTCAAAGTTCAAAGCCTGCTGATGCTGCATAAACTCCTTGTACTGATTGCTGTGTGCCAAACTGAAAACTCATTAAGCCACTTCAGAAAAATAGGAGGTTTTAAATTTTTGAAATCCTCCTCTTTTGATTTTCCATTTTTTTATTTTTGTTACTTCTTAATTTTTTCGTGGGGAGTAAAAAAATGTTATTCATTTCCTTCGTATTCACTTTCAACTGTCTCATCTGTAATCTCTAACTCCCTTACAATCTAACTTCGCAGAAAAACAAGCGACTTTGACCCATTCTAGGCAGAGTGCAATTTAGCACACCCGCCACACTATTCCAAACCACTACAACTTCTGAAAACCAGAATCAAAAGTGGCGACCACCAGAAAAGCGCCGAGACAATAAAGCTCGACGAAGTCCCAGAGAAACAAGTAACACGGTTGGGCCCTTCGGTATGTGAATAATATGATAGGTGATGCCCATTGCGACTGCTTCCAAATGGAATTGCTTAGGCGCTCAAAAACTCTCTTATTTTGTCGTATGCAGCTTGGGTTTCTTCCTTGTTCCTACAGGGTATTGCTTGATTGCCCATTTATTTCTCTTAAACTCTTCTGTACCTATTTGCAAGGTGATTTACTTACTATTACTACTTACCCCCAAAGGCCCTTGATCCTTCTGTCGCTTGTCAACTCGTTGACATTTATTTCTGCTTGTTAAACTCAAAATTTCCCACAAAAGAAAGCTGTTACTGAATATTGTTCTAAAATCGTTTGTGTTCATACAATGATAGAAGTGCCATAAAAGAAAAAGTAAACTCGTTTTGTGTATTTGTTTATCTACCTCGGTAGATTTCCTTTTGAATGGAATCCAATACGATTGTACTGAAGAGAAATCTGTTTGCGATTGAAAATAAAAATAATTCTGAACCACGTTTTACTGAAAAAGGTGGGTAGAGCGATTAGTTTTATTTGTATTACAAATACACACATCAACACGGTCTAGGGATATTTCATACTCAATTAAATAACTCGAAAAGTACTGGCCGCATTGGAATCTTTAATACACCGATTTGTTTGTAATTTATCTCAGACTAATTCCAAATTCAAATTTTTGAAAATTCTTTTGTTTCGGTGGCATAAAAATGTCTTGATGTATAGGAGAGGGAATTTTCATTTGTGCGAAATTTAAAAAAACAATACGAATTACGTTTAGTTACAGTTTTTTTTTTTCATTTTTAAACGAAAGGATAAAGTTAACATTGAGGTATTGTAGCCATGCAACGCCGACATTTGACGAGGGCGGAGATGTTACGAGCTGTGGGAATGCTGGAAGCTGGAACTGTTCAGCGTAATGTTGCTGAGGCCATAGGGACCCATCAAAATGTAATTTCAAGATTGTGGACACGCTATCGTGCCACAGGTGAAGTAGCGGAGAGGCACCGGGGGCCAAGTCGCATCACTACCCCCAGACAAGACCGATTTTTGCAAATTACTGCGCGAGCTCAACCAAATGCAACGGCGACTCAATTGGTCCAAAGGCTGCGAGTGGAACACCAAGTGCTTGTGAGTGACCAAACTGTAAGAAGGCGACTGCATGAAAGCAATCTACGCTCTCGTAGACCACTCCGGGTCCCACCTTTACGGAGAGGCAATCGTGGACGACGATTAGAATGGGTTCGGAACCACGTGGACTGGGGCCGTGAGCAATGGTCCAATGTGCTGTTCACGGATGAATCCAGGTTCGGCTTCCATCCAGATTCACGAAGGACGCGTGTTTGGCGAGTTCCTGGACGATGGAGCCGTCTCCAGAACCCTCAGGAAGTTCACCCATACCAAGGAGGAACAATTATGGTTTGGGCAGGAATTCGTCTTGGAGGACGGACGGATCTCGGTTTGGGTGCGGGGCAATATGACGGCAGAACGATACGTCTAACAGGTGCTGGGGCTCGTAATCTTGCTCCACAGAACACAAATGGGGCAAGATTTCCTGCTCATGCACGACAATGCCCGGGCACACACGGCGAGAACGGTAGCAGCTTGGTTACATACACATAATGTTATTGCCTTAGACTGGCCTGCTCAATCGCCAGATCTAAATCCCATTGAGCATGCGTGGGATATGCTGCAAAGAAGAGCTCTGAAGGAAGTTACTGAAAATTTGGCTACAGAAGCTCAACTTTTTGCGCACCTCAGAAGGACATGGGACAATATTCCGCAGCAAGACATTGACAACCTTGTTCTGAGCATGCCGAATCGTTGCCGATGTGTTATGAACATCATGGGCGCTTTCTCAGACTACTAACTTCAAGTTTATAAATGGATGGGCAAATGGTACTCACGGTTTTAGGGTAGGTAAGGGAAAAGCGTAATGTCTTCGATAGCACAGCTTTCTGGAGCACGTTGATTCAGCGAAAAACCACCAAGTGTCACAAGATGATATGAGGAGGATCACACACACATTTCTATTTACAGTTTCTAGCTTGATTTTTGAGTCTTTTAATGGCGGGGACGGCAGCGCGGGCGCAGGGCAATTTCACGTGCGCTTGTTGTTGACGCTGAGGTAGGACTGGTAGATGAAGGAAGATGAGAGCGGGAGGAAGGGATTTGAATGAACGTCTGATCCTTCATTCTAACCAATGAGAGAAGAGTATAGCGTGTATAGTGTTACAAGTATGCGTTTTGTGATTTCCAAATTAGATAAATAGATATTAATAAAAATGCGGATAAATAATGTGAATGGCGCAGACAACTCCCCCGGACTAGAGGTTTTCCTCTATTAGAAAATTTATGAGAAAAAAAAAAAACTTAACTTAAACATATGAATTTAAACTTAAATAGAGGTATATGGAATTTATACTATTTTATTGCGTAGGTAGGGGACAGAGCCGCACTACTGGGCGTATATAAGTACCGGAAGCAGTTCTAACCTTCACAGTTCTAATTATATTGTCCTTGCCAGGATAAGTCGCATCTATGACACCTAAAGGCCAACAAAGCGGATGAGCGTTGTTGTCTTTGATAACAACGATCGTACCTACTTCAACAGGCTTTGACGGTGTGTTCCACTTCTCCCGCTGTTGCAAGGAAGTGAGGTACTCCTGACTCCAACGGTGCCAGAAGGAATGAGTTATCTTATTAAGAAGCTGATAGCGCGATAAGCGATTGTCTGAAATGTCTGTGACATCTTCAGCAGGCAGAAATTTGAGCGGTGTTACGTTGAGAAAATGATTAGGCGTTAAAGCACTAATATCAGACGGGTCAGAGCTTAAAATAATAATTTCTTCAGAGAAATATCTACCTTGTACGTAACGTATAAGGTGTATTTCCGCAGCATCCAAATCCGAAACGGTGATACAACCACGCGAATTGATTAACTTGCAGAAACGTAATATTAAAACTACGCTACGAAGTAAAATAGAATATTTAGAAATGCGATCAATTAAAGATTGAATAGGTTGTGAACCTTCTTGCGTTATTTTAACAGAGAGAACGATATTTTTAGTTTCCATTACTTCTGAATTGTTATTATTTAAATTGATTTTAAATGGTTTGATTGGCCACTGAGATAAGGGGAATGAAAACCAATGCGGAGCGTTAAACCAGAGCGTTAAATCTAATAATTGTTTAGGCGTTATAGGACGAGAAACTACGTCAGCGGGATTTTCAGTTCCATCTATGTGAAACCAATGTTTTGCGGGTAAATTTGAATTAATTTCAACAATGCGATTTGCGACAAAAGTATGAAATTTGTGCGAGGGCGAGTGGATCCAGGTGAGCGTGACTGTTGAATCAGAAAAAGCAAAGATTTTATTAATTTTACAGCGTTTACTTAAAACTTCTACAACTGAATTGATCAAGTTTGCTAAGAGAAGAGCCGCACATAGCTCGAGGCGAGCTAAGGGCGTGTTTTTAAGCGGAGCGACGCGAGATTTAGAAGTTAATAAGAGGACTGATCCGCTATCTTCATCGTTAGAACTAACCCTTATGTAAACAGCGGCACCATAACAGCGCTCACTGGCGTCTGCGAACCCGAGGAGAGTGACATGAGAACCAGAGGTGATACCTACATGTCGCGGGAACTTTATTTTTTCGAGATAGGGAAGTTCTTTGTGAAACCGACTAAATTTATTTTCAATGTGAGCGGGTACAGGATCATCCCAATCAAGATCAAGTTTCCAGCATTCCTGAACTAACGTTTTCATAAATGCAGTAACTGGACCTATAAGACCTAAGGGGTCAAACAGCCGTGCGGTTGCTGATAAGACGGTACGTTTCGTACATTTAAGAGAATTACCATTTATTTTAAATTGAAAAAAGTCTTCTACTGGATTCCACTGCATACCTATAATTTTAGTATTATTATCCGCGTCAGCGTCAAACTCAATATTTTGCGGATTTAAATGAGTTGAAGGAATTTTATCTAACAGTTCGGAACTATTCGAGATCCATTTTACAAGGTGGAAACCGCCTGACCTGAACATGGTGACCATTTCTTGGTATGTCCGCTCAGCTATTTCAACGCCATCTAGCGAACATACGTAGTCATCCATATACATATGGTTTTCAGCCTCGTAAGCTGCGAGTGGGTATTTTTCCCGACTGTCAGATGCGAGTTGGCGAACTACTCGCATAGCTAAGTATGGTGAGCTTGAGACGCCGAAAGAAACGCGGTTAAATTCAAAAGTTGAAATTTCAGAATCTTTATTGAATCTGTATAAAATGCGTTGAAATGCGTGATGATCAGCGGAAAGATTAAGTTGAAAATACATTTTTTCGATATCTGCAACTACAGCAACGGAAAACATGCGAAGATTAATTAATAAATCGAAAATGTTACTTTGTAGATTCGGGCCTACATAAAGGAGATCATTTAGTGATTTACCTGAGCTAGTTTTACAGCTAGCGTCAAGCACGATGCGAGTTTTACTAGACTGTTTATCCGGGCGGTAAACTGCACGGTGAGGGATATAGAAATGCGGGATAGTTAGAGAGGGGTCGTTGACCTTGGTTAAATAACCTTTGTCAAGATAATCTTGAAGCGTAGCGTTGTAATTAGTTCTGATCTCGGGATCAGAATCTAACTTTTTCTCCAAATTAAGGAGACGGCGCGTCGCCGTTGAGTGTGAATTTCCTAAGTCTATACACGGAGCCTTAAATGGTAGCTGCACTGTGTATCTACCTGTTTCATCGCGAGAATAAGTTGATTTAAATATTTGTTCACACGCCTGATCGTCAGGACTCATGTGAACCTTACTAGGGACGCTTTCGAGTTCCCAAAAACGTTGCGTGAGCGTATTTAAGCGAAGCGTGCTAGCCGCACACAGAAAAGTTTGCTCGCTTTTATTTTTATTTATTTGAGCGGGGCGAGCGCGCGGAGTTACACTAGGTTGACAATCAGCCCGACCCATGGCTATGTAGCCAAGGGTGGTTTCTACGGCGACGACCGAGGAGCCAGGTAAAGTTACCTTTCCACTGCCCAACAAAAGCGGGAAAAGTTCATTGCCAAGGAGGCAATCTATCTCACCGGGAACGTGGAATGCGTCATCAGCCATAGGTAGATTGCGTAATTTATTTATTTATTTATTTCTTAAGGAAAAACAAACAGTAACATATTACAGGTTAATGATAAGGCTTAATTACTACAATATGATAAATATGCTACCCACTACGTTTTCCACAGATTACTTTAAAAAATTTATAGCTAGAGAGACATTAATTGTAAGATTATAACTAAAATAACAGTTTTATTCGTAGGTATGGACTAAAATAATCCTTCTAAAAACTAAAATAACAGTTATATAAACTAAAATAACAGATATAAACTAAAGTAACAGTAACAAAATAAGTGATAATTATATATATATTAATAAGTGATAATGATAATACACCTTTCACATAAATAGGTATATAAGGTCCCATTAAAATAGGTGGACAAAATTTTAGGAATCATTCAGACCACCAAAATAAGGACAATGGTAAAAAAAGAAAATTAGAGAAACGCATCAGATACCTACAAGAAAATAAAACAGGTAGCGAAAATGCATTAAAAGTGTTAGTTACCCAATATTTTACGTAATGAAGCGAGATTTGAGATATCTATAGATATGTTGGGCAAGTCGTCTGTAATACGATCTAAAACCCGAGCGTGAATTTTATAATAGCAGCGGTGATCAAAGCGGGAAAATATTTTAAGAGTAGCAGTTCCAAACGAGGGTATTTTAGCGTGACCGATCCCAAAAATGGAAGATTTGTCAGGAGTAATTTCTAAGTTTAAACGTTTACAGCAAGCCTTTGTAATAAAATGACTCATTGAGCCGGTATCAAGGAAAACGCGGAGAGTATGAGGTTTATTATTATTATAAGCGTATACGGAAGCGGTGGGCAACAAAACAGTTGTATTATTTTCAACGCGCGAGGTAGCCGAAGTCATTGACAAATGCGAAGCGCCTGAATGTACGCGCTCCGCGTGCGGCGTCGTCGTCGAGCCCACAGTGCTCACAGTCGCGGCAGCCAGCGAGGGCGCGGCTACCAGCGGGGGCGAGGCGGAGGGCGCGCGGGGCGCGGTTACCAGCGGCGGCGAGTTGCCGGTTCCTCGATAGTTGTCTAAATGTATTAGCGAATGATGTTTACGTTGGCAAATCGAACAAGTATTTGTTGACTTGCACATTTTAATATCATGAAATCCTAAACAGTTACGACAAAACTTATGTTTGTTTACTAGATCTAATCTTTCTTTTGCGTTTTGATTCATGAAATGAGAACATCTATAAAGTGGGTGTGAGTCAGGTGACGCACACACCTTGCAGGCACGCACGGAGGCGTCTTGGGTTGTGATCGCGAATGTTTGACTATTTTTATATTTATTAGAAGTGGATTTATTATTTTCACTATTATAATTACGGACTTTAGAGGGGTTAGATTGATTACGAAGTGCTATTATTTTACTTTGTTCTTTTAAGAATTGCGAAAGATGATCGAAAGTAGGTATTTCAATATGATTATGTGATCGTTCGAAAAGGTTAACGACCTCTTTATCAAGCTTGCTGAGTGCAATATCCGTTATTATAAAATCTGACAAATCCTTTATGTTTAAGCGCCGTAGGGCGGCTTGCGATGCATGGAACTGCTCAATAAATGTGTCTATAGATTGATAAGGCTTAAACTGAATCATTTGATGTAAGTACATGGAAGCTTGTACGCGGGTATCTTGATATTTTTCTATTAAAGCATTCCAAATGAGTAGGTAATTATTAGCGGTAGGCGCGACGCCCGAACAAACAGTTAATGCCTTATCAGAGAGACACCCTATTAAGTATTGTACTTTCTCGGCGTCAGTTAGATGCGAATTATCATGAATAAGACTTTTAAAGTTTTCATGAAAAATTGTCCATTTGCTGGGCGTGCCGTCAAATGAAGCAAGTTTTAAAGGTGGCAATTTACGATTTAAAAACTCGAATTTACTACTGCTGTTTTCGTTATTTTGAGACCTGAGAAGGTTAGCTTCGATTGCTTTTATTTCACAATAAATTTCATCAAATGCTGACAACGGCTGGTAATTAATAGCTGATCCAGCTTCCAAGAGTGCTAAATTGTAAGCATCAAGCGTTTCAATAAAATTCGTCCTAATTTGATCAAGGGAATTAATCCTAGCTAGAAATTGAGATTTTAATGAACTATTTACTGAAACTTGTCGACCGAGGTCATAAATTGATTGCAGCATTTTGAATAAAATTTCCTTCTTAGATTCAAACAGAAGCACTTTTGAATCTTCTTCTGCGGAGCCATAAGATTCCTTATCGGACTCCTTGGATTTACCATGCTTTGAAGCCATTTTTATGCGTTGGGATAATGCCTATTCGAGTTAATAATCGTTAATAATAATACTTAAATGAGTGAATGTATGCGAAATATCGAGAATAAATTGGACTTGCCCGTGTGCGTTATGTGTTGAGAAAACCTGTGAAATATGTGTGCGATGACTAAAATATATTTATAATATTTTAGCAATAGAGTGTTTAGCGTGAAATAGGATGCGTATCTGAATAAATAACTTAGCGTTGATGAGATGTTAGCGGGAAATGCCTCGTGAGCGAGTCACGTAGGTTAGTGTAATGGCGGATGCGTGGATGAGCGTATTTTTATGCGAATAAATAGCTAAATGCGGTAAATATGATGCGTTTTTAAAGAAATAACTTAGCGTTGATGAGATGTTAGCGGAATGTGCCCTCGTGGGCTTGTCACATAGACGAGAGTAATAGCGGATGCGTATTTGAGCGTTTTTATGCGATTAAATAGATAAATGCGATAAATATGTTGTGATTGATGAGTGTAGTGTATATGCGAAGTAATTTTTTGTTTTTTATTTGGAACGAAGGACCAGAACACTTGGATGGGCAAATGGTACTCACGGTTTTAGGGTAGGTAAGGGAAAAGCGTAATGTCTTCGATAGCACAGCTTTCTGGAGCACGTTGATTCAGCGAAAAACCACCAAGTGTCACAAGATGATATGAGGAGGATCACACACACATTTCTATTTACAGTTTCTAGCTTGATTTTTGAGTCTTTTAATGGCGGGGACGGCAGCGCGGGCGCAGGGCAATTTCACGTGCGCTTGTTGTTGACGCTGAGGTAGGACTGGTAGATGAAGGAAGATGAGAGCGGGAGGAATGGATTTGAATGAACGTCTGATCCTTCATTCTAACCAATGAGAGAAGAGTATAGCGTGTATAGTGTTACAAGTATGCGTTTTGTGATTTCCAAATTAGATAAATAGATATTAATAAAAATGCGGATAAATAATGTGAATGGCGCAGACAATAAACACAAATTAAATGATTTTTCTATTTTTTTCAGTTTTTACTCACAAATTAAAAGTCAATTCATATACGGTTTCCGTCTATGCTTAATTTTTGTTCCATAAAATCCTGAAATTTTAATCAGTACCTTAACCATTATTAAAAAAATGGTAGAATATTAAATAACGTATATTTTAAATATATACATGTCATATAAATAATTAACACATTGATAGTAATTCGCTTTTTTAAAAATATCCCTAGACCGTGTTGATGTGTGTATATCTGATGCGTTAATCGTTTTGAATATTATTTAGAAAAGTGCATTGTGAGGAATTTCATGATTGCACATTTAGTGCGCCTAATTGGTTGGTAGGTCGTGTTCGTGTACAAGTTTAGATGTTGTGCTCCGTTGACTTCTGTCACCTATCACTGTCTGTAATAATGTTGACACTTAACAGGCATTTTCAGAACTAAGATAATCTTTGTTTAGCACCATGAACGGATAAGATATTTCAGAACTGCAATCGATTTTTGTTTTGTTTAAAATCTCAAATGTGCACAAAAAACATTGGCACGTTCTTTCGCCTACGTTCCTAATCCTGTTCTATAAATACGTAGGTTTGTGTGTATCATGTTACATGTTACTGATAGGAAAGAATAAACAACAACAACAGATGATGTTTGCCAAACAATCCTATTGTTGTTTGTATAAACATTTTCCGCACCAGTGCGCTCTCCACCAGGCTCTTAGGACGACTGAAGAGTACCTACGTTTTCAAAACTCAGTCTAATGAAGTGATACATCACTTGTAAACGTAGCGCACACTACCAGGATCTCAGAGCGCGCCTGCCACTCACGGCGTGATGGACGACGCGCCACGCCGGAGTGCCGGGAATCCGCACCGTCATCTTATGAGAAGTTTTTCTTTAGGGACGTGTGGGGACCACGGGCCCTGTCAGCCCTCAGACGGTGGTTTTTAGGCAACACTTGTGCCCGACAACGATTTTATTAGCCTTGTTATTGGCCTTTTTGTGGTAGTCATGTTGGGAAATTAATAGCTTTCATGTTTTTTACAGCAATTTTCGTTATAAGCTGCCTTAGCTATCCACAAACTCGACGAATAACGAAAATTGCTTATTGTAAATTTAAAATTAATGACTACTTTTCCCCATCAAGTACGAGTAAATGTAGACTATAGAATACTTTCAAACAATACGATTACGAAGATTCCTTGCCTCTTACGCTAGGCGGTAGGTTCAATTCAAGTAGATGAGGCGTGTTGCGAGTTTCATCTGATAATGACGTAAGGCTACGGATATCATTACACACAGCCACATTCTCCCCGTATCCCGCACCCACTCATTGTGAGGAGTTTGTCGCGCGCTAAGTGAGTGAAAAGTTTGTTCGTCCGACGAGACTGTTCATTATTGCGCGACATGCTTTAACAAACTTTGTTTGCCTTTACAAATGTTTGTATTAAATACAAATGTTTTATTAATTTAGAAACAACATGTTTGTACTACCGTCCTACCGAAGTTGACGGTTGTGAGTTTGTCACACATTGAATATTTTATGAATGAATTTCTTTTGATTAAATATTTTATGAATGAATTTCTTTTGATTACGAAAGTAACCAGGTTCCTATCTAACCAGCACAATTAGATAACCAGTGGCGGTTCAAAATTGTATAAGAAAACAAAAAAGAACCAAATATAAATGGTCAATTACTGTATCTTGATTCAGCTTCAATTAAAACTTTGTTAAACAACCAAAAAGAAAAGATAAACCATTTACAAAAAGGAAGCCAGTTCATTAAATGAATTCATATTCCCCTTAATTATGCATAATCAGGGCGAAATCAAAATAATGAAGTGACCGGGCCTAAGAAATTGCGGAAATAAAAATACCTTCCCGCTTCGCACAGTGAATTGCGAGAATTCTCTCTGAACTTGTAATTTCACCGAGATTGTTCTGCTAACTGCAGAAGAATGTAATGTAATTACAACCGGTCTCGTTAGCCACGAGGGGCTTTTGTAATGCAAGTACACTACGCTTTTTGCTGCCCTGGTACCCCAGTGTTGGATTGGTTTTGTTCTCGCATGCAAGAGGAAGGACTGAACAATGGGAAATAAGCACGTGAACATAATAATAATCATGAAAAGAATAATTTATTACTCGAAGTATTCAAACAAGTGTTTTCTCATTTTGCTTACTTTTCTTTTCTGTATCAATGAATGTTATCAAAGTGGAGGTTTCTAAAACTGGTTTCTTCTTTTTTCAATCATTATTTATTTTAACATTGGTCTAGTTTGCGTGTAATTCAATCAAATAAACAATTAAGAATTAGAAATTATAGAACAACCCGCTATAAAGTTACAACAACATTAGTAAACACTTCAATAAAACGTCAATTACATATTTATTAAAATTAGTAGATTTTACAACAAATGCACAAAACGAACCCTTTTTATCCGAGACTTTTAGCAGCCCGCAGCCGAAGGCGAGGGCTGATAGTAATGTCGAGGATAAAAATGGTTTTGTGGACGAGTTTTAGGCTGCCTGTCCACTGAAGCGGAGTGAGGCTGCGGAGCGGAGAAACGCACAAATATTAACCAATAGGATTGCATACTGGGACCGGAGCGAAGATTTTATGCAGTGCTATTGGTTAATATTTCTCCATTTCACCGCTCCGCAGCCTCGCTCCGCTTCAGTGGACAGTCAGCCTTAAACTCTGCTTTTCACTTCGAATGCGAGGAAATAAAACAGTAGTATAACATATTTCTTTAATTAAAATTCAAAGTAAAATTTGTACAGTTTTGAATACTGAAGGAAATTGTTTTTTTTTTAATCTTACGAAATTGATATTAGGCTTGCAGACCTATACAGCCTACTATTAAATTAATTGTGTAACAATCATTTTCATTAATTAGTTAAATAACTTACCGTACTTGAATTTAAATTTTAATATCTTTTAAGTCTTAACCCTTCTTTGCATGATTTTTCCTATTTAAAAAAAAAAAATCAGGGTGATGTAATTAATGATTAAAGGAAAAATATTTAAAAAAATCCTAATGTAAATAAAAGTATGTATTATGTAAAAAAACTAAAAAAAATGTAAAAAAATAAAAATAAATGTAAATGTAAACAAAATAAAAAAGAAAATATAAACAAAAATAAATAAATAAATAAAAATAAATAAAATAAATGTAAATGTAAAAAACAACATAAAATAAAGATTTACAAAACAAATTTTGCCATACATTACAAGTGAAATTACTGCATAGTGATGTAAATTTCCATCACATAGTTTTGAGAAATTTATTCACAGTGTTTTGATATAAATTGTACAAAAAACAACAAAAACATGAAAACAAACCTTTTTTCCACTCATTTTCACTTTTACTGTATTTTCATATCTCAGTTTATTTCCTTAAAAAAAACTAAAATCTCGCTCCTTTTTTCCAGTCGCAACAAACAGCGGAATGACAAGTTCTAGGCCTGGTAATTGACAGTGACGTTTGCTATTTTTTGACAACTGCGTTTTGTTGTACGCAATAGTCGCATAAAATGTTGCCAGCAACAACAAATTTACAGTACTTGGGTTTTGAGTACCTTTTTTTGTTGACTAAATATTATGATTGAAATTTCCATCACCATGCAAAGAAGGGTTAAAAAACACATAAGGCAAATAAATTAAAGTAAATATTATAAAATAACAAATTCTATCTATGAACTTCTTATTGTGTTTGGCTGTATGGCTCATTTTCTTTGCCTTAATAAAGATACATTTATGAGTAGATACGTTAATGCCCTTGTGCACAAAATTCGATTTTGTGCAGCCTATATCCTGCACAAATAAGCACTTTCAGAGCATGAGAAGTGAAAAAGTAGTTTTCCAATAAAACATTAATGTAATAGTGAGACAATATCATAAAACTTAATAAGCACTCGTCGTTGGTTATAATAAGTTACAACCATTCATAAATTATCAGTTCGCCGAGAGCAAAAAAAACAACAGCATGTGTGCAGCGGCCACCGCCACCGCACTCATGTAGCGCTGATACATCTGGGAACAAAATTATGCTTGTGTGAATTTGTGGACTCTCTGGAATGTCGGTACACCGCTCACATGCTCATGCTGCCCTAGTACCGATGGGAATTAGACGCAACCCTTTTACAGCGCGTGTGAACGAGGTTTTAATTAGATTATTCCATTGTTTTCCTGAAAAAATAGTACATTGTTCACCGAGAGAAGAAAGTGACCGATTACCGTCGAGGGTGTCGTTTAAAGCCCGAAGCCGTTGGCAAGGGCTTTAAAACACCCGAGATCGGGAATCGCACTTTCTCTCGAGTGATACATAGTGCTTTATACTACACCTACGAAGAAAATAAAAAACTAAATTCAAGTTCTAATTCAAATTCAAAATGGCGCCAATGGCGTCTGCAATTGTCACATGTTCTTTTTTCAAATTGTAATCTGAGCGGGAGAGAAAAGTGTATGAAAATCCATTCTCTCCCGCTCAGATGCGTTTTCTCCCCGCATATTTGTTCGATATGCAATGACGTACTTTCTACCGTAAAGATAAAGTATCAAGGTACTTTCCAAGCAGGTGTAGTATAAATAATTTGTTTATCTTTTAGCTAGTTTAATGAAAGTTACAGACCTGAGCTTCGCAGCGAGCAGCTTGTTCAGCAGCAAGCTGATCACGCAACAGCAACAGTTGAGCCACTGCTGCGCGGGTCTGTTGCGCTTGTTGCTCGAGCCGTTCGCGCAGCAGTTGCAGCTGGTGTTGCGCGCTGAGCGGTGTTACAGACTCGCCGGCTTCATCACCAGTCATTAGGTCCACCTTAGTCACACACTCGGGGAGATCCGGCAGGTTGATGGTTGGAGCTGGAGTGGTGCGCTGCTAAGACAAACAAGAAAAAAAAAGACGGGTTGCACTCCGGGAGTGCCGGCAGAAGTGAAAACTTGATTATTAACGTTGAGCATGTTTGATATTTTGGAATGGTTAGGGAATAATTTTGCACCAATTGCTTTAACAGTATAAAAGTACTATCATTTATGTGGTAGAATACAATATTGATTTATTGCGCTATCGTACACAAACATGACAATTTATATTACATTAAAAATTTAACACTTTAAAACTATTACAATTATTTTACATTAAAAAGTTTATCTCTCCGAAAAATCAACTTTCATCCATAATTTCAACGACTTTTTCACCATCATCATTACCAGAACTATCATCGCCAATCTCTAAAACTGATACGATAGGTTTATGGTAGCTGAAGTAAGAAACGAACAGTTTTGATTCGAACCTATTTAAAAGTCTAATAAAGACCGCATCAATAGTAGTTTTGTATTTCGTTGTGCTAAGATTGCGATCATTCGACATAGTTAAACCAAATTCATTATTTAAAAATTCAATTATTCCGCCATACATAACTATGCTAACCCATTTATTTTGTGTTTCCCTGTCCTCCGATCGGAACTCCGATTGGTAGGAGGAGCGGGAATATTTTTTCCCATGCCTCCGATTAAGCATCATAAAAACATTGTACAGTCTAGTTCAAAATAAATTATTTTTGTATTTTATTGACTGTACAGTCGACATCGTTAACGTTCAGGGTCAAAATGTCCAACTCCCACACGACTAGTCTAAGATCGATAGTTTCCGAGATATAGCCGTTTCAATTTTGACAGCTGTCATCCGAAATGTAGATCTCATTGAGATCTATCACTTGTCCCTACACACAACTAGTCTAAGGTCGATAGTTTCCGAGATATAGCTGTTTCAATTTTGACAGCTGTCATCCGAAATGTAGATCTCATTGAGACCTATCACTTGTCCCTACACACAACTAGTCTAAGGTCGATAGTTTCCGAGATATAGCCGTTTCAATTTTGACAGCTGTCATCTGAAATGTAGATCTCATTGAGACCTATCACTTGTCCCTACACACAACTAGTCTAAGGTCGATAGTTTCCGAGATATAGCCGTTTCAATTTTGACAGCTGTCATCCGAAATGTAGATCTCATTGAGACCTATCACTTGTCCCTACACACAACAGCTAGTCTTAGGTCGATAGTTTCCGAGATATAGCCGTTTCAATTTTGACAGCTGTCATCCGAAATGTAGATCTCATTGAGACCTATCACTTGTCCCTACACACAACTAGTCTAAGGTCGATAGTTTCCGAGATATAGCTGTTTCAATTTTGACAGCTGTCATCCGAAATGTAGATCTCATTGAGACCTATCACTTGTCCCTACACACAACTAGTCTAAGGTCGATAGTTTCCGAGATATAGCCGTTTCAATTTTGACAGCTGTCATCTGAAATGTAGATCTCATTGAGACCTATGACTTGTCCCTACACACAACTAGTCTAAGGTCGATAGTTTCCGAGATATAGCCGTTTCAATTTTGACAGCTGTCATCCGAAATGTAGATCTCATTGAGACCTATCAATTGTCCCTACACACAACTAGTCTAAGGTCGATAGTTTCCGAGATATAGCTGTTTCAATTTTGACAGCTGTCATCATTATTATTATTATTAATTATTATTATTATTAATTATTATTATTATTATTAATTATATTATTATTATTAATAATTTTATTATTATTATTATTAATTATATTATTATTAATAATAATTATTATTATTATTAAGCGCCCTGCGCTGCCTAAACGAAACAGTAGGCCCAGGCATACATTTTCGCCGCGCCGCGCGCCGTAGAGAGGGGATAGCTGTCTACTCTCCATCCGTCTTACGCTTTTTCGATCAGGGTCACGTGGTCACGTGTCCTGACGAATTTTCGATCAGGGTCACGTGGTCATGTGTCCTGACGCGAGTTTAAGATTTTATACCCATCACAGAACAATTTCCCAAAGTGCTCAACGCCGCTAAAGAAGTTTTCACTTCAAAAAACTTTTTCTCAAACATGCTTGGAAATTTGAGCATTATTTCGACAACCTTCTTCGAGATAAATCGAAATTGCTGTACTGGCCAGATACATGCGACCAGCGGCCGGCAAAAGTTGTATGAAAATCCATATCTGTCGTGTTTAGCGGCCAAATAAATTACATACTAAACTCATATCTGTCGTGTTATTTAAAAATGGAACGATCTTTTACTCTGAACCATAGCAACCAAGGAGGTGACTTATTAAAGGTTTTATTTAAATTTCGAATTGGCTGAACTCTTCAACGCGTGAAAAATTATTGTTGTTTATGTGATTTTGAAAAGTAAATTGTATTTAATTTCCTCGCATTATTTGAGAAAAGTACTATACAAGCCTTGGCCACAACTAGGCATTGATGGACTTACGTATGTGTGCCTCGGCTTCGCCTCAGCCCACATTTACACGTTCGTCCATCAATGCCTCTGTTGCTGGCCGCTGCAGTAATGTACTAATACCTATATTGACGAGAATTATATTTTTTTCATTTATTCATTCATATAACAATTCACATTGTGTTTGAAATATATAGTACACTTATTAATATTACATCTAAAACCAATAAAATATCCAAACAAACAGTATAATATAATTTTAAGTTAATTCATTCATTTTCATCAAATGGCTTATTTAGTTGACATTTGCATTTGCTAATGAAAATTAAAACAGAACGGTTAATTTGAACATTAAAGTGTAATAACAAAGGTCCGTCCGTCGTGTAATGTTTTCGTGGTTCCCCAGCCGTGCAACTCAACATCCCTGTTACATTAGCGTAAATTAGAGCAAATTAAGCCAGGCGCGCATAGTGTTGTGTAAAATTAAAATTACCAACCAGCATAGCGGTACCGCGAGAGCACAAACAGAAAAGAATTTCATTAAAAATATTTCGCATGCCGCCGCTGCGTCGTTACACTGCAGGCTCTATTAAACAGAAAGCTTTGAAATTGAAAATTTCTGCCTTGATGCGCGCCGTTAGTATGGACGAATAAACGCGCCAAGTGGATTATGCATTAATACGCTAGCCAGCTTCTGTTGGCTTATTCTAACTTTTTAACTCCCCGGATTGTTTCCAAAGTCATCCACTTTATTTTCATGTAATATAATATTTTGTATCTCTTATGGGCGGGCAGACAAGTGCATCTGTAATAGTATGTACATTGTTACCTTAGGGGTGAAAGGAACTTATTTAGTCCCGAGTTGGGGTTTTGCGCCTGAACGCAGCGAGGGCGCTGCTAATAGTTCGAGGGACTAAATAAGTCTTTAACCCTCGGGTTAAAGACACAAGCACAGTGTTTACCTCGGTAAACACTGTGCTTTTCATTACGAATACAAGGAAAGTTGATGGGAATAGGCTTGCCCCCAATAACCTAAATCGGTGAATAGACTTTGCTTATAATTACATCGGTTGATGGCAATAATAGGCTTGCTCCTAATTAGATTTGTTGATGGCAATAGGCTTGATCCTAATTAGATTAGTTGATGGCAATAGGCTTGATCCTAATTACATCGGTTGGGGGCAATAGGCTTGCTCCTAATTAGCTTGGTTGATGGCAATAGGCTAGCACTTAATTACATCGGTTGATGGCAATAGGCTTGCTCCTAATTAGCTTGGTTGATGGCAATAGGCTTGCACTTAATTACATCGGTTGATGGCAATAGGCTTGCTCCTAATTAGATTGGTTGATGGCAATAGGCTTGCCCCCAATTACATCAGTTGATGGCAATAGGCTTGCCCCCAATTACATCAGTTTATGGCAATAGGCTTGCTCCTAATTACATTTGTTGATGGTAATAGGCTTACTCCTAATCACATCGGTTGGTGGCAATATACTTGCTCCTAATTACAACAAATAATTTGATAGCTGTCAGTAGAAAGCGATTCTCCCTAGGGCTGAAAAGTAGTACTTTTAACCCGCTTCTCAGGCATGTTCTGACCTACTTTCAGAGTAGGAGTAATGAAAAGGATATTTTTTGATACAAATATCATTTTAATGACAAAACTACTTTTCTGTCTATTATTTAAATTCTTCTTTTAAGTGTATTGAAAGGTTCTCGGTTCCATATTACCCTCGCTGACGGCGACTCGCTCAGGCGTAAATTCCGCCTCGACTACAATGACAAAGTTTCCCCACTTGTATCAAAATGTGCTATGACTTATTGAGTTATAAGTAATAGCACATTTTGATACAAGTGATTAGTAATTGATTAACAAATAACTGTTGTTGCAGGCGGAAATATGGTCAGTGTTTATCGCAATCCTGCGCAAGAGTGTGCGTAACCTCCAAGCCTGTACCGACGTCGGCCTCATACACCATGTCCTGCAGAGGCTACCCCGAGCCGAGACAGTCGTCGCAGGTATGTAACTCCCTTTACCTTCTATAATGTTATGTTGTCCTAGTAAAGGTGAGAAGTTAACAGCATAGTTCACAACACAACTGGTGCTCCCTTTTTATGAAGGGCCTCTATTGAAAAAAAATCTTGACTCCGCCCATTCCACTTAATTAATTTTAACCCTCCATTAATTCATGCCCTTTTAGTTATGATAAACATCCTTAACAAAATTGTCGGCCCTAGTATGCGTTCTGTTCGTGACTGCGGCACCTGTTGTTATTTACTAAAAAAAGAAAGGGACAGAATAAATTCTTGTAGGGTTTGAACACCTCTTGTGACGTGCTAATGCCCTGGTATACTAAGAAATTATAAGAATAATTTGAGAAAAGTACGCCATCTTTAATTTAATATCAAGATGTCAACTCATCACGTTGCGTCTATTACTTCAATTATTCAAACAAACGTCTTAAAAATCTTGTAAAAGGTAATTTATTTTATATAAGAAGAAAATACACACGGTAGGTTACCGTTCAACGTGGTGAAAAATCAAAAATAATTTGATAGTCGACTTATTTTATTTCCTTATGAATTTTTCCCCTCGTGTAAAAATCTCGTAATTCTCAACAATATCCGTTATGGTAAACTCTTGAACGAGTCGTCGTATAATATCAGACCCTCATGCGTAGTTAGAGTGTTGGATTTGGATACGAAACCAGCTACCTTGTATTTTTTTTTTAATATGGCGTCTTATTTGTTTTTTTTCCCTAATCTTACGTTAGATGAATTTATTTGACAATTGATTTGCAATAATGATAGAAATAAATTAACCTTTTATTGTAGTAACTTAAGTTGAATTTATCACCCTACACTAATTTAGGATGATTAATATTCAAATAATCTCGGTAATCAAAACTAACAAAAACCATTTCTTGTAAAATCCTTTCTAAGTGCAGATAAATCACAAAACCTATTTAATTTCCAGCATCTTTTCAAACACGATGCGCGCAGCGCGTCACAATGCCCTCAAAAGCACAGGTCACACGGTTGCAAAACACGTAAAAAGGGACACGTCTTTTCCACGTAGTCTGTTCAGTGCACGCCACCTATTGTATCCCTATGCTTACCTAGTACCTCTCTCCCTTCATTTCGCGCGCTCTTTATTTTCATGTTACCTTTGCATGGAAACGGTGTCAATGTGTCTCCGAGTTTGAAATGAGTGTGTATGGGGTGATGCAGAGTTGCAGACATTTGCGTACGAGAAACTCGAACTAGTAACTGAAAAAAAAAATCTATTTAGTCCGCCAGTTAGATTATCGAAAAATATTGGGTACGTGTTTTTTTGCTTTAACAAATTAATAAAAAATGAAAAAACACGTCAAAATCATGAGTGGGGGCTTGTGACGTCACTTTTAGGTAAAAATGTATTGAAATGTGACGTCACACGAGTTTACTGTATCTTCTCCATTATTAAGCTATTTCATAGAATCTATCGCGGGCCTTGAGCGTGGAGAGCGAATCCAGAAATTCCGTAACGAAAATTTTCAAACAGGTTGCTATGGTTACGGAAAATAACAAGGTTGTCAATGTCAACTGAGGTTGTCAAATTAAATAATTAATTATTTGCATAAGTTGATAAAAAATGCTATGCAATAGCTTTACCGCGGCAGTCTCCGAGTGCCACATTTAGTTTTTTTATTTATTGAACAAAAGAAAAAAATGTGTCCAATATTATAATTTAGGAATTAATGTCAAATATTTCACATAGATGCACATTGTAAGTCACACTGAGTCACACACAACACTTGCCACATTGCTTTGTGTTGTTCTTGTTTTCAATTGTTGGTGAGCCAAATAAAAACAATAAATAATAAATTCGTTCTTAATAGGTACCATGATTTAGTTATCAATCACACGCGGTTTATTTTTTTCTTGTGTGGATAGACACACACACACAGACATCGTCACATCGATTTGCCAAAATCAAACGGAAGTTGCAAGTGGCCAAAACAGCCGCAGTCCTATGACTTCATGAGCGCTGTGTCGCCCTAGTAACTGTGAGAAATCTATCCCAACCCTTTCCAAACCCTTCGACTTCAAAAGATTTTTTTGTACAGGTTCACCATTATCCCTATACACGACACCTTGATCCTTTTTCCTTGTATCTTCTGATACCCCAGTCTCCTTGGGAATAATGAGACTCCCTTGAGAATTTCGTTATGAAACGGAGTCCGGTGAATTTTTGTTAGCACTTCAACATCAGAATTTTAGAAAAAAATATTAGCTACACCACTTTGCACTGGTGAATTATATTTGTTTAGTGCGTACTTAGAACAAATAAAATTCTTGGCTTTTGTAAAATGAAAAAATATGGTGGCATTCATTTAGATAAGCAGACTAATATTTAAATTTTTATGAAGCTTGTCTACAAAAGTTGGAGGCGCCGGGTATCGATCCCGGTACCTCTCGCATGCTAAGCGAGCGCTCTACCATCTGAGCTACGCCCCCAGATACTCTTACGTATAAAAAACACGTTGAAGTACTCTCTCCGAGTACCAGTAGAACAAGAGTTGTATTATGCAAGGTCAGAACGTGCCGAAATGACAAGCGTATAAATAGGTATTAACTTATCAGTGTTGAATCATATTTTGTGGATAGAACATACAACGGCAGAAAAGGACTAAGAAGAGTAATTATTATGGGTATCCACCACTTTTCTTTTAAGACCTTTTTTTTGGGGTGTGCGAAATCATCAAATGACTCCTAGGCGGTAGGGAGTGTCAGACTTCTAATGACTAAAAACCACCCATGTTCCTCCTTAGCGCTTTGTGCCGAGGCCGCCGAACATCATCTCTTTCGAACAACCGGCAGCCCCAACGGGACCAAAAAAACGGGAGAAAAAAAAATTGAGTTTGAGTTTGAAAATTTGAGTTTGAGTTTGACCCACAGTCCCGGCGGATTCTTTTAAGACCTAGATACAACTTAATTGACAATAAATTAAAACTGTTGAAAGTTAAAAACAGTTAAGAAGTGATAGTTTCTTCAGTACATACTAATGAAATACCTACTAACAATTGTCGACATTAATTTATTTTCTTTGGTACCTATTGTTTATACCAAGACATCAGACTATGTCTATCGTGTGAATAAAATCTTGCTCGTGGGAAAAAGGCGAATACAGAACTGTGTGGCGATGGCAGGTACGGCCTGGTTTACTTAAGTCGTACCCCGTCGTACCTTGGGTAACCTGACGATGTCAATAGCAGTTTATATCGCAAATAGATTTATGTTTTTTTATTTTTATAGTTTTATGTATGAAAACTTTATAAAAAGTAACTTCATTGTAGCACAACTTTAACTAGTAATAAAACTGAAAGAGATATACAGATAGCCATGATTTTTAAAGTACAACTCGTAAATTGTCAGCAGTAAAGGCATTGTAAAGCAATATCCTGAACAAGAGTATGTTCCCCGCGTTAACTGAACTAATATCAGAACAAACTATTACAATTAAACTCCGTACAGTTCTGCAGTCGTACGTAACACACAACAATGTTTATTGCTCCATGCAGTTCTCTTCTATCACAATGTATGTAAACTATGATTCCACAGTGACAGTGATCAATATTCTCCAGTAGCAGTAGTTCATATTCCAGATTTTTGGATATTATACATCTCCATAGAATAAGTGCCTGTTGCATATTCTGCTGACTTGTAAACTCTAGATAAGGTGTGAACTATTTAAAATAACTAAACCACTTTTAGTATACACCCCTACACCGTGGTGGGTCTATTGTGAAAAAAAGTAAACATAATTTTGTTGGCACAGCAGAAATATCGAAAAAAAAATCAGGGGTCGTAAAACCTCTATAAAATATGATGCTCTGGTAACTGTGAGAAAAGTTTATTCCCTTCTCCTTCTTCAAAAAACGTGAGCACAGGAAGTGGACCTGGCAGAGCCCCGATGGTGCGACTAAAAATGAGATTGACTTCATCATGTCTACCAACAAGCAAATGTTCAATGATGTCTCTGTGATCAATTCGGTGAAAACCGGAAGCGATCACCGAATGGTAAGAGGCACATTGAACATCAATATAAAGCTGGAAAGGTCACGACTGATGAAGTCTACGCTCCGTCCAGCACAGATCCAAATCCATAACTCCGAGAGCTTTCAGCTTGAACTTCAGAATCGCTTCGAATGCCTAGGAAGCTCAGTGGACGATTACAACGACGGGTTCGTGGAAACTGTCCATACGACTGGATCTAAATTTTTTAAGATTCGTCGTACAAATAAGACCAAAAAACTCTCAGATCACACTCTCAGGCTCATGAAGGAGCGGCGTGAGATGATCCTGCAGTCTTCAGACGAAGCTCGGCAATACCGGCAGCTCAATAGACAGATCTCCAAATCCTTGAAGAGCGACCTCCGCCGCTTTAATACCGAGCGTATTAAAGACGCGATCGAACGCAACAAGGGCTCCAAGGTATTTGCAAGAGATCTGTCTATTGGGCAGAGCCAGCTCACGAAACTGAAGACCGACGATGGCAGGATCGTGTCCGCCAAACTGGAGCTTCTGAGAGAGATCGAGAGTTTTTATGGGCAGCTGTACACGTCAACTAGTCAACCCGTCGAAAATCTAGCGAAAGACCCCAGAGCTAGACTGACCCGACACTATACCGAAGACATCCCGGATGTCAGCCTGTACGAGATTAGGATGGCTCTGAAACAGCTTAAGAACAACAAGGCGCCGGGTGATGACGGAATTACGGCCGAACTGCTGAAGGCGGGTGGCAAACCGGTCCTTAAGGCCCTTCAGAAGTTGTTTGATTCCGTCATACTCGAGGGGAAAACGCCGCAGGCTTGGTGCAGGGGTGTGGTGGTGCTCTTCTTCAAAAAGGGTGACAATGCCCGGTTGAAGAACTATAGGCCCATCTCACTTCTAAGCCATGTCTACAAGTTGTTTTCAAGAGTCATCACGAATCGTCTCGCACGCAGGTTCGACGATTTCCAGCCTCCCGAACAAGCCGGATTCCGAAAAGGCTTCAGTACCGTAGACCACATACATACGCTGCGGCAAGTTATACAGAAGACCGAAGAGTATAACCTGCCTCTCTGTTTAGCGTTTGTGGACTACGAGAAAGCCTTCGATTCGATCGAGACTTGGGCTGTACTACAGTCTCTCCAACGGTGCCAAATTGACTACCGGTACATCGAGGTGTTGAAGTGTTTGTACAAAAACGCCACCATGTCAGTCCGACTTCAGGACCAGACCACGGAACCTATCCTTCTGCAGCGCGGTGTGAGACAGGGAGACGTCATATCTCCGAAACTGTTCACCGCTGCATTGGAGGATGTCTTCAAGGTTCTGGATTGGAAAGGTCTTGGCATCAATGTCAACGGCGAGTACATCACTCACCTTCGGTTTGCCGACGATATAGTGGTCATGGCTGAGACCATGGAAGACCTCAGTAAAATGCTCGATGACCTCAGTAGAGCTTCTGAAAGAGTGGGTCTTAAAATGAACATGGACAAAACCAAGGTTATGTCGAATGTTCATGTAACACCCACTCCTATCAAGATCGGAGACTCTACGCTCGAAGTTGTGGACGATTATGTCTACCTGGGACAAACGGTCCAGTTGGGTAGATCTAACTTCGAGAAAGAGGTCAATCGTCGAATCCGACTCGGCTGGGCAGCGTTCGGGAAGCTGCGCGGTATCTTCTCGTCCAACTTACCCCAGTGTCTCAAGACGAAAGTCTATGACCAGTGTGTGTTGCCAGTGATTACATACGGGACCGAAACGTGGTCGCTCACAATGGGCCTTATCAGAAAGCTCAAAGTCACCCAAAGGGCAATGGAGAGGGCTATGCTCGGAGTTTCCTTGCGTGATCGAATCAGAAATGAGGACATCCGCATGAGAACCAAGGTTACCGACGTAGCCCGAAGAATCGCCAGACTTAAGTGGCAATGGGCAGGGCACATTGCTCGCAGAACGGATGGCCGATGGGGCCGAAAAGTTCTCGAATGGCGACCGCGAACCGGAAGACGTTGCGTTGGAAGGCCTCCCACTAGGTGGACCGATGACCTGGTCAAGGTTGCAGGAACCCGCTGGATGAGCGACGCACGGGACCGGTCAATGTGGCGACGCCTGGGGGAGGCCTATGTTCAGCAGTGGACGTCTTTTGGCTGAAATGATGAAAATGATGATGATGATGAAACTAAGATATCAGAAAAACTCAGGAGGAATCTTACCCAGTGGGTGTGCAATGTAAAAAGTCAGGTAAAGTAAAGGGAAGAGAACAAAATGCCCAGGGTAGTAAAACTTCTGTTACATTATGATACTCTAGTAACTGTGAGAAAAGTGGTGCATATTTTGCAGAGATTTCAAGACGTTTTTTTAATGGAATAACTGTCTTTTGTCTAATGTAGATGTTGTGAGAATCCTGAAGAACCTTTTAAAGCTTATCTTAATTTTAGTATGAATTTCAAGCAATATTTTCAGCCTTTACTAGGGTATTTATTTAATTTTAAATAATCGCCCTACTACGTCATCGTTGTGAGAAAGTTTACCCCTTCGTAAGAATTAGAACTTATAAAGGAATGCAAAACTTGTATCGTTACATCTCATGGTGAAACTATGATGCTCTAGTTAATGTGGGAAACACTGATCTATATCTCGTAAAGGTACCTACAAAATCACCGTTTTCTTTCTGTTTCCAACTTTACCTGGCTGATGAATGAAAACAACGAGTTTTACAGATGGCCGCACTTATCAAAACATTTTTTGTTTACTCGTTGGCGGCGTGTGTAATCTCAAGTTATGTTTTTGTTAGAGCATATTAATGTCCCTTTCGGGTCGTGTTAAGTGTTTGTTGACAATTCGTCTCAAATTTATTATATAAATTGGTAAACATTGAATAGGGTTGACAAAAACCATTTTGTGAACTTTAAAAATTATTATTTCAAAAAGTAAATTGATACCATAATATATATTTTATGGCTTTTATTGGTGGATGGGTTCTATCTTCATTTTTATTTTTTTTTTTTTTTATAGCCTACATTGTGTCCCACTGCTGAGCAAAGGCCTCCCCTTTCTCTTTCCACACCTCTCTATCATGTGCGATCTCTGGCCATTTTAATCCCGCAAACATGATTAGATCGTCACGCCACCTTCGCCGCGGTCGACCCCGACGGCGCCGTCCTTCCTCAGGCGTCCAGTGAGTGAGGATCCTTGCCCATCTCTCCGGGTGCATCCGTGCTACGTGGCCTGCCCACTCCCACTTCAGCCTGGCTGTTTTTTCCCCAACATCAGCTATTTGAGTTATGGAGCGCAGGGTGGTGTTTCTAATGCGATCTGATCGCCTAACACCTATTATGCTGCGCTCCATTGCTCGCTGGCAAATCTTGAGTTTGGCTTTCTGTTGTTCAGTAAGTGACCAACTTTGTGCACCGTAGGTTAGGACGGGTAGGATGCACATGTCAACGAGTTTTCTTTTTAATGTTAGGGGAAGGCTTCCCTTCATAATTATGTTCCTTCAGGGCCCAGAAAGTCTTCCAGGCATTTTGTACACGTCTTTCGACTTCTTTGTCTTGCCTGTTTTGAAACGACACTATCTGGCCTAAATAGGTATACTCGTCGACATATTGCAACGATTGCCCGTCTACCGCGACCCTACGTTTCGTGCTGTTGGTCATGATCTGGGTCTTGGATCTATTCATTGAAAGGCCAACCTCAAGACTTGCTGTGCTCAGATCTTGGAGCATTTCTTCGAGTTCTGGAGCTGATGTGGAGAATAGCACGTAGAATAGATGTCGTGCTATGACATCTATCTTCATACGAAAAAAAAATACAAACACAACATACACAATACAAAACATATATTATTAAATATATATATATTATTTTACTATGAGGTACGTTTGTATTTTATTTACGGTTAATTTTTAAATAAATTATTACGACTATACAGTTTCACGAAACTTAAAAATATAGTTACTATCTGAAAGCTACATTCATAGAGGAACTTATGCGTAAATATTACGAAACATAAACAAACACAACAAACACACAATATAAAACAAAATACTACGAAAGCATTCCGACAAAAGTCACGTGACACAAGTACACGGCAATGAAAATCACACAGAATTTGAAATATACTTACCTCTGGGTAAAACCCCGTTGCACACACGTTACCTATATTATAATTAACCAAATAAATCCGTAATTTACTCAAAAATACTCACAAAAATAGCAAAAATACAATGTTATGTTGTTGTTGTTGTTAAGTCAATCGTCAAAATGTCGTCGCGAATTCACAGACTGACTTTGACAATTAATTTCTTAACCACAGGCACATTTATGACGGCCAGTGTTGCATTTTTTTAAGGCGGATATTCTCGATAGTTCAAGTAGAAAAGAGAAAACTGATCCTACACACAGAGGAATAGAGGTTAGAAGCAATATGTGACGACGCGGTTTTATGCACCATATATGGTTCATGAGCCGCCAACGGCATAAAAATTCATGCACCAAATATGGTTCAAGAGCCGGCAAGCGGGGAATCATTGGTCGCAAAGTTACTAGAGCATCATGTATCACAAGGTTACTATTGAATGTTCACTGTGCTGGCACGCGGCTTTTTCCCACGAACAACATTTCTTTCTCACGGTATTTATTGCGAGTTTGTGTAAATAAATATATGTATAAGTTAACTTGAATTCGTTCTCATCTTCACTGGGAGATGAGAAGAACTCAGAAGTATTCAACAATGGGTACGCAACGGAAGGAGTCAGGTAAAGTTGGGAAGAGTAACGAAACGAATAAAAAATCTTTTGATAGTGGTAAGATATAGATCAGTGTTCTCACACTTACTAGAGCATCATATTTGACGAATAAGTTTGTCGACAGTCTGACAACTTATTCGTCAGATAAAAGTTAACTGGCGATTAAAAAATCGGCCCTAAATATGTACATATTTGTTCTCACCTAAACTAAGACATCAGAAAAACTCAGGAGGAATCTTACCCAGTGGGTATGCAACGTAAAAAGTCAGGTAAAGTTAAAGTAGGGAAGTGAACAAAATGCCGAGGGTAGTAAAACCTCTGTTACATATGATACTCTGGTACCTGTGAGAAAAGTGGTCCATATTTTGCCGCGATTACAAGACGTTATTTTTTATGGAATAAGTACCTGTCTTTTGTCTAATGTCGATGTTGTCAGAATCCTGACGAACCTTTTAAAACTTATCTTAGTTTAAGGCCGGGTTGCAGTAATTTTAAGATTTTTGAACCTATAAAAATCGAACTAAATACGAGTTTTTTAATAAATAAAAATCATTACATAAAAATTGAACATACTCTCTAGTAAATCGTAAAGATAGAAACGCGATTTAGAACGATCGGCTCGATACTTTTTTTTATCAAACATGACTCTAAATCACAATTTCAAACGTGTACTGCTAAGACATTTCATCATGAATTTATATAAAAGTTATATCAATAGATAGAACTTTTTATTTTGAAGTAAATGTTGAAAACATATTGTATAATTTCTTTATAGTTTTTCTCCAAGAAGCAAAAAACAGTCAACATTTTGGCATTATATCGCTCGCGCGGCAGGGCGGGGGGCTAGGTCGTGCGTACATAAAAGCAAAGTACTGCAACCTCGCCTTAAGTATGAACTTAATGAAATATAATAATGTGTTCAGATTTTGCTAGGGAATTTATTTAATTTTAATTAATCGCGCTGCTACGTCGTCGTTGTGAGAAAGTTTGCCCCTTCGTGAGAATTAAAACTTATAATAGGAGTGCAAAACTTGTATCGTTACATCTTATGGTGAACTATGATGCCACGGTAATATTATCATACAGTAGTTCGACTTCATACAAACGGACGAAGCGCGAGCTATGCCTACGCGCCTCGATTGCGGTATGCGCCTGGTATGCAGACAGTCGCGACTGTGCCGCAGTGATGAACGGACGGTGTGTTGTTTTTAAACAAAAAATGCGCGATGTTTTCTCTAAAAATAAGACAAGTACATATTTAATATGACGAGTGGGATATATTGTGTTGTTTTTGGTTTTATAAATTCGTTAATATCGTATCCAGAGATAACTTTTTTTAATTACCTGGAAACTTTGAAAGATAAGACTATAAAATAATTTCACTTACTAGTAGGTAGGCATATAATGTGTGTCTTTTTAATGGATAAGTATTTCTTTATATGTCCCGAAAAAAACATGGTTTTTCAATTAAATCTATCAATCAAAAAACAACACGCATGTTTATTGAACACTTTCTATTCAATTCACAAAGTATTTCATTTGTTTTAAAAAGTATATTTACGATCACAAAACTAAATGGAAACACAAAGTAGGCACATGTAATTATAATACTGGAGGCGGGCAGCCCTTTCGCATGTTTACGTACCGCGCGGCTGTAGGCATTTATTTTAAGGACACGGCCGAGTCACACTACTGTACGATATTTATACTGTGATGATGCTCTAGTTAAGGCGACATTAGCTGCCCGCGACCTTGAGCGCGCGTTTAACTCATCGCCTAAACAAATAAGGTTGAAAATGGCGATGCGTTTGATGCTCGTGACTGCCAAAATGAACGATAGTTCGCAGATTTAATTTATTAAAAAAAAAAATACGCTGTAATGTTAAAATATTTTTACATATGTCTTTAGTTGGTTAAACCTTTCTGATAGTAAAAAAATAAATAACAGTTGTCACTCAAAATATTGAGCATTTCGAGACGAAAAAGTTTTTTCGTGTGATTTTTTTGTGATTTTGTGATTTTTTTTTTCGAGGTTCTTGATTACTTTTAGAAAATATTTTTGCATAAGTCTTTTACCTATACATTTGACTATACACTGTATTTTTTTTGGAATTGTAATAAGTAGCAATACGGCTAACTCTGCGACGAAAAACAGGTGGTTTTTACGGTTCCCCCGTTAACTGCGTCTTAATGTGAGAACACTGATCTATATTTCGAAAACACCGTTTTCTTTCTATTCCCAACTTTACCTGGCTGATGAATGAAAACAACGAGTTTTATGGTATGGGATCATTGGTCTCACAGTTACTAGAGCATCATAATATCGCAAGGTTACTATAGGATGTTAACTGTGCTGCGCACGCGGCATTTTCCCACGAACAAGCTTTCTTTCTCACGGCAGCTATGGCGGTTATCTTGTAAAATAAATATATAAATAAACATAAATTCGTTCACAGTAGTCGGGTAAAGTTGGGTGGGTACAGCCACTTTACCTGACTACTTCATCAACCAGATTGGAGGCTCTACCCACCCAACTTTACCTGACTGAAGAAAGAAAATAACGACTTTTACACCATGGGATCACTGTTCTCGCAGTTACTAGAGTATCATAGGAACATCATAGGTTACTATGTGAATTTAAGTTTATATCTTGCGCACGCGGTTATTTCACACGAACAAGCATACTTTCTCATGGCATGTTTGGGGATTCTTATTGAAAATTAAATAATATTTATCTAAATATGTACATATTTGTTCTCACCTAAACTAAGACATCAGAAAAACTCAGAAGGAACAGTGGGTATGCAACGTAAAAAGTCAGGTAAATTTAAAAGTAGGGAAGAGAACAAAATGCCCGGGGTACACTTCTGTTACATATGCTACTCTGGTACCTGTGAGAAAAGTGGTCCTTTTGCCGAGATTTCAAGACGTTATTTTTTATGGAATACCTGTCTTTAGTCTAATTTAGATGTTGTCACAGTCGTGGCGAACCTTTTAAAACTTCTCTTAATTTTAGTATGAACTTCATGAAATATAATAATGTGTTCAGCTTTTGCTAGGGAATTTATTAATTTTAAATAATCGCGCTGCTACGTCGTCGTTGTGAGAAAGTTTGCCCCTTCGTGAGAATTAAAACTTTTAATAGGAGTGCAAAACTTGTATCGTCACATCTCATGGTGAACTATGATTCTCCAGTTAATGTGGGAAACACTGATCTATATCTCGTAAAGGTACAAAAACACCGTTTCGTTTGCAACTTTACCTGACTAATGAATGGAAACGACGAGTTTTACTGAATGGGATCATTGGTCTCGCAGGTACTAGAGCACCATAATATCACAAGGTTACTATATAATGTTCACTGTGCTGCGCACGCGGCTTTTTCCCACGAACAAGTTTTCTTTCTCATGGCAGCTATGGCGGTTATCTTTGAAAATAAATATTCGTTCACAGTAGTCAGGTAAAGTTGGGTGGCTGTACTGAAGAATGAAAACAACGAGTTTTACACCATGGGATCACTGTTCTCACAGTTACTAGAGTATCATAGGATCATCATAGGTTACTATGTGATTATAACTTGCGCACGCGGTTATTTCCCACGAACAAGCATACTTTCTCATGGCATGTTTGGGGATTCTTTTTTTAATAAAATTAAATAATATTTGTCTAAATATGTACTTATTTGTTCTCACCTAAACTAAAGACATCAGAAAATCTCAGGAGGAATCTTACCCTGTGGGCGTGCAACGTAAAAAGTCAGGTAAAGTTAAAAGTAGGGAAGAGAACAAAATGGCCAGGGTAGTAACACTTCTGTTACATAATTATGATACTCTGGTAACGGTGAGAAAAGTGGTCCATATTTTGCCGAGATTTCAAGACGTTATTTTATGGAATAACTGTCTTTTGTCTAATGCTCTAGTTAATGTGAGAACACTGATCCATATCTCGTAAAGGTACAAAAACACCGTTGTGTTCTGTTCCCATCTTGGGTGATGATGAATGAAAACAACGAGTTTTACGGTATGGGATCATTCATCGGTCTCACAGTTACTAGAGCATCATATATCACAAGGTTACTATAGAATGTTCACTGTGCTGAACACGCGGCTTTTTCCCACGATCAAGCTTTCTTTCTCACGGCAGCTATAGCGATTATATTATGTTTAAATTAAATAAATAATATATAAACTAAACAGGAATTCGTTCACACCTTAACTAAGACTTCAGAAGAACTCAGAGGGATTCGTCAATGGGTGGGTACGTAACGGAAGATGTCAGGTAAAGTTAGCAAGAGAAACGAAACAAATAAAAAAATCTTTTGATAGTGGTAAGATATAGATCAGTGTTCTCACACTTACTAGAGCATCATATTTCACAATGTGATACTGTAACGCGCATCTCCAAACATTGTGCTGATGGATTGGGTAGACAGCGGTCATGGAGGTATTTACAGTAAAATTTAAAAAAAAGGTGTGAGAAAGTAACAATTTTGACCTTGAACGGCTTGCTTAGAACATAAAAAAAACGTTTTAATCTACATATGTAAGTATATATAAAATTCTCGTCCCACAGTGTGACGGCATGACCGATTTTATGAAATGTTTTCGGTATGTCTGAGAATCGGTCGTAATCTATTTTTCATATCCCTAAGTGATAAGGAGGTCTACCCCAAACATTTTTTTAGTCGCACATAAAAAATTCCCACGGGAACGAAGCCGCGGGCATCAGCTAGTATGTATAAATATTCGATCTCGATATTTAAAATCGAATTTTCTCAAAAAACGTGTCTAAAACAGTTGGAGGCGCCGGGTATCGATCCCGGTACCTCTCGCATGCTAAGCGAGCGCTCTACCATCTGAGCTACGCCCCCTGTTGGTAATCGTACAAAAGATATCTTTACTTTTCAACAAGTTACTACGTAATCAGTGGTAGAACGTGTTTTTATCATGGTCGTACAGTTCTGAGTTGATTGCTGAACAAGCTATCAAGAATTCGTTAAAAAGTATTGGCCAAAGAAAGAAACAACTGAAGCATCCCCATAGGCTAAATATTCTAGCCATTGCTCTCAAGTAGGGGACCAGAAGACCACAGAATCATCAACAAAAATCAATGCGTCGTCAGTCAATGGTCTTAAATGGCAGGCAAGGTCGGCAATGGCAGGTCTTGATAACCCAGAGAATTATCATGGGCAATAGGTAGGTCACTACATGGAGGATCGCTGAAGGTCGGGTGGTTTTGGAAATGCGGCAAACACTCGGTAATTTTTTTTTCAATTTAATCAGTCCAATTTGAAAGGTAAATTTCCTGCTGAGCCAAAAGGGATGGAAATACCTTCTGTATTTCAGAAGGTCTTTTTTCTCAGTGTAGCTGGATCATGTTGGCTATGCTTGGAGAAGGCCCAGTAGTGGACATCATTCGGCTGTATCATAATTGATAATAACAAGCCTGGGCTGCGGGTTGTTTGAAAAAGATACCGCGGCCCTGGACACAAAAGGTCTCAGCCCTTTGTGTCCAGGGCCGCGGTATCTCTTTCGTTTCTCAGGAACATGGGTGGTTTTTAGTAAGTTGAAGTCTGACGCTTCCTTCCGCTCCGCGCGAAGCTGGAGGAGTCATTTGATGATTTCCTACCTTCCAAAAATGATGATGACGAGCCTTCCTCTCACTGTTCCAGGTTCTACTTACCACCTTACCACTTTGCTTAAGCTTGAAAGTAACGCTTAGTCACTTGACTATCACCTAGCGCTAAGGTGTTTTGTCGGATATAACTAAATAAAACAAAGACGTTTTGTTTACTCCAATTATCACGACATGGCAAATGTTTGTATAGGTATTTCTGAGCCAAGGCATCTTTCATCACTTCGCTTCATAATTTTTGCTAGTATTCGGTGAGTTGATCGAAACAGTCGGCTCAAAATACTCACTTACCATTGATCTTAATAATCTTTATTATAAGGATTGTATAATGTTTTACAACCAATTTATTTCCAGTGGCATATCAAAGTAATTTATAGTACGTGAGATAACCGACTTATGTGGCCAACCGAAAACGTGCCTTTTGGCCGAGTGAAAGGTACGGCACTCATGTTCGGAATTGCTTGCAACGTCCTTGCTTTAAAACAAGGCTACTTACTATCTGATCAGAATACAGTGGATTGTTTGACTATCTAGAATAACAGGGGGCGTAGCTCAGATGGTAGAGCGCTCGCTTAGCATGCGAGAGGTACCGGGATCGATACCCGGCGCCTCCAACTGGAATTCTTTTTAGGAAAATCTTTTTTTATGTTGTTCTCTATAATGTCATCAATGGTGTTCTGACATGTCTGCTTTGTGCTCGTAGTTTTTCGCTCAAAGTTGGAAATGCTAGCCACTTAAGAGCACACGAAATAGCAGCACAACAAAGCTCCTGACAATCCATAGACAGCCAACGAATGCAGTCGCTGTGGCAGAAATCGGCTAGATGGCATCATCATATTTTGCGAAGATAATAGTCCTCGATAATCAAACAATTTAGTTAGGGCGGTTACTGTGAGTGTGACATTTCCTTTGGAAGCTCAGAGTTTAGACCAATGCACAATGTTGGGAAGGTGGTGGGTAGCAATGAAGCAATCGTTTTAATTACAATTACAGAAGCATTACATTCTCGTATGTAATGCTTCTGTGTGGGCAATGTACACATGATATTCGTTTATTTTTCAACAGGGGGCGTAGCTCAGATGGTAGAGCGCTCGCTTAGCATGCGAGAGGTACCGGGATCGATACCCGGCGCCTCCAATAAGAATCTTTTTGAAATGGGTTTATTTTAGTATTTTAAACTTATTATTTACTTTTGAAACTAAACTGAAGTTTCGTTTCGTAGAAGATTGGCTATTCGTGTGAATTCCAATAGTTAAGTTTTTCTTATTCGATTGAGAGTGAACAGCTCTCACTAAAAGTAGGTACTCGTAATAGTTATTTAATGTAGAAACATCAAAGACCTAGTTGCTTGGGGCTTAAATAACTGCAAACTTTTACTTACAACTATTTTAAAAGCCTGGATATTTTACTCATTACAGATTTTTTATATCAATTTCCAGATAAACCTAGAAAACGTGTTTTTTATTACGTATTTTTTTTTTTTTGCTTGTTTATGTTATGCCTCATTTCGTTTAGTCGTGTCGTTGCAGTAGTCACTCTTTTTCTGTCAATATTATCTTTCACACCCTCGCGAAATTTTCTTAATTCCTCCTCATGACATTTCCATTGCCCATACCATGACAACCTATATCAACACTACTACATTGCATCAAGATCTTTTGGCACACGAATAAAGCTGTCAGCAAGGCGTTGTTGTAAGCCCCGATTATAGTTCGATAAGCTCTAATTTACAATCTTACAACTACGAGAATAATGATCACTCTCATGTCAAACCACAGGTACAATAAAATTCACTTGTCAATTAGATAAGTGTGAGATTCCAACTATTCCAAGCAGTACATATTAACTCTGCTCTCAACCCCCAGGGAACTACTCCTGGGAGCTGTTCATCTTTGCGTTAAATTTGAACTCATTCGACCGGAGTTTAGTTTATCCTACTTGAATATATGTAGTTACTCTTGAATTTTCTGTTGAACAAACACAAGGAACTTATGGATACAAGTTCCTTAGAATAGAAGATTTGATATCCAAAAATTTGGATAGCGAAAGTTGTTGTAGCTTGTATATTTTAAAGAGTTTTGATTGGTATTATGGTAATAAATAATAACGTCTGGGATCGGTCGGGCTAAGTGTAGGTATTTGGGCTTTTCTTTTTGGAATTTCTTATTAGAAGTCTGTAGTTACAAAAGGTACACACACCTATGCCTAACTCGTCAGGAAGGAACAGACAAGAAGTTTTGTTATACGATTAATGTTGAAGTAATCCATGTCATGTGGTTTGGTGACCAACAATTTCTTGAGTTAATAAAATGTGCGATTATTCAGTCACCAGGTGTTCAGAAATGCAAGCAAGAAACGTATCCTTAACAAAGAGTCATGTACTATAAGCCAATGCTGCGGCAGTGAGTTAATTCTAATTGAACGAGATATTTTGTAAACACAACGCAGCTTTGGGTACGTGCGGTTAGGTTCTTTATCATACGAAACACGCAATTAATTAATTGCCTTGAGCAATACGTAACGTTGCTTTGTACTATCTCAACCAGATATTAGTTATATTTGTTATCAGGGGGCGTAGCTCAGATGGTAGAGCGCTCGCTTAGCATGCGAGAGGTACCGGGATCGATACCCGGCGCCTCCAATTAGATTTTTTCTTCCTTCATTTCGGACCGTCGACTATTTTCATTATTTTTTCAACACGTATAAAGTCTTTTCAGTGACTGTTAGCACAAACTGAGTGATTCTATAGACCTTTACACATGATACATTTAAAACTGTCGACTTACTGTGTCGGAAACTTTGGACAAGTTCTATTTTGCAAGTAAAAATACTGAAACTCTTGATTTGATAATTTAATAGATGTAAAGGAATCGTCTTGTTGGACAATGAAACATACTAACATAGATACTCAGTTGATTTTAGATAGAAATTGTTTGATTTTAATATAATAATAGCAAATGGGCGATTTTAAATTTTGGTGGTCACACTTAACTTGAACTGAAATATCCCAAAGAGTTGTCGAGATATTCTGAGTCCTATTGAAGGCTCCTAAATACTACTATCTATTCCTAAAGGTACTTATTTTTCACGAAAACTAAATAATTATTGCGCCACCAACATTGAAAATGACCCAAATCAACCGAAACTAAGATACCACAATAATAATGTAGTCACGGCGGCTATCAATTTATTTAAAAATATCATCTTGTATTTCGTAAAAGATAAGAAATAGGATCCTAGGAAAAAAAAAGAGAAAACGGTAGCAGTCACAATATCAATGTCTCCTCCCACACCTACACCTGGTAACCACTAACCAGAAGTTATATATAAACGTATAGGAAAGTTTTAATTAAATGCAACTATCTGACTACTTACTTGGTAATAGTTGCAGATGCAACTGCAACGCCTGCGCCTGGCATTCATTTATTTCCCCACACACAGAAAACAGTTAGGGTACTAATTTCATTAGTGATGAAGGTGGGAAACTGGGAATGATTTAAAAGCTGGGACAGCCTCAGAAGGATGTAACATCAATAACTAAGTTCCCATAGTTTTCAATATAAACATTGTTATTACTAAAACAGGCAGGGGGCCCTAGCCATTAGAAATTCTGTAAGCTTGATGACCAAAGTACTGGGAAATCGGGTTAAGAAGAGAAAATTAGATTAGATTCGTAATTGGACCGATTTAAGTACTCCAAACCCGTACACGTCTTAATAGAGAATATTATGCGTTGCGCGTCGTTTGAAATGCGCGTGAAAGTATTTCTGAATGCGGTCTTGATCTAGTTTCAATAGCCCGAGGCAATGCCTACTGTAGTACTGGACTTAATAAGAATCATATTTTTAGCTGAGTAGGTATCAGGGGGCGTAGCTCAGATGGTAGAGCGCTCGCTTAGCATGCGAGAGGTACCGGGATCGATACCCGGCGCCTCCAAGTATATTTTTTTTACATTAAGTATAGTAGAGTAATAATTAATTAAACGAGATATTTACAATAAGTACCTACCTACGTGTATCTACGAGTATAGGCTATAGTAAAGTAAGATAGTGTTTTACCTACTATTTAGTTAATAATTTTGTATAAGAACGCAAAGGGGGTTAAAATCTCTGCGTCAAACGTTAGCTCGCACGGGGTGTGTTTATTTCTCACGCGTACCAGGTAGGCATAACCCCTCAGGTAGATGTTTAAAAATGTTTGTAAGAACCTGAGGGATTCTCAAGAACGCTTCACGAATATGAAAAGAGCCAGTAAAGATTAGGCTTTTCATAACTTCACAAAAACAAAATGTCTATAATGTTTTTCTTTTTTAATGTCCTTGAGAAGAGAGTACGCTCCGTAATAAGACTGTTCAAAATCTTGCAATTAATTCCCAGGAAAACTGGTCTTATGTTATGAGAGAAGTCATCTGGAATTTATTTTGGCGCAAAATTAAAATGTCGCTTCGTGTGCATATGCAGTAAGTCCGCTATTTATCCAGATTTTATATAATTTCTCACAGATACCAAGGCGCCATGGGTCTATAAGGGTTGTTTCATGGCCACAAATGCTGACGGGAAGCCCAACAATAACAAGGAATATCACAAAAAAATTAAGAAGAAGAATATTCGTTTTTTTAAACATCTTTGAGCTTGAAAGACGGTGCAATAAAACTGTTCAATCTTAAAATTCCCAAGAGAACTAGAGACTCATAAAGTCATAAGGGATAAGTAGCCGTCTGAATTTTTTTTTAAACAAAATTAAAACGTCACTTGGCTGTACATGCAGTCTGCCGTCCAACTTTTAAATAGTTTCTCACAGATATCAAGGCACTATGGGTCCATAAGGGTTGTTTTTTTGGCACAAGGGCTAACTGACGGAAGCCAAACAACAGTTAGGAATGTCATACAAAAGTTTAAAAGAAGATCAAGCTTTTTAAAATTACGTAAATCTCGAGAAAATACTTTGTAATAAAACTGTTCCAATATAATATTCCCAAGAAAACTAGAGTCTCATAGGAGTTTGTTAGTATAAGTTGGTTATAAATAAATAAAATAAAGTTTAGGAGTCATCCGGAATTTATTTTGGCGCAAAATTAAACTGGTGCTCGCATTTGCAATCCGCCGTTGATCCAGTTTTTAAATAGTTTCTCACAGATACCGAGGCACTATGGGTCTATAAGGGTAGTTTTCTGGCACAAGGGCTGACGGATGCCTAACAACAGTCAGGAATGTGAATATGTCATACAAAAGTTTAAAAGAAGAAGGATAAATTGGTTTTTAAATAATTCTCGAGAAAAGACTGTAATAAATCTGGTCCATCTTGAAATTCCCAAGAAAACTAGAGTCTCATAGGAGTTTAAGAGTCATCTGGAATTTATTTTGGCGCAAAATTACACCGTAACTTGCATGTGCATTGTGCAGTCTGTTGTCGATGCAGTTTTTAAATAATTTCTCACAGATACCAAGGCACTATGGGATCATACGGGTTGTTTTCTGGCACAAGGGTGACATAAGCCTAACAACAGTTAGGAATGTCATAATGTCATACAAAAGTTTAAAAGAATATCATTTTTTTTTTTCAATAATCCTCGAGAAAAGACTTCCATTTTGAAATTCCCAAGTGAAGTGAAGTTTAGGAGTAACCTGGAATTTATTTTTGCGCAAAATTAAAATGTTACTTGCATGTGCAACCCGCCGTTGATCCAGTTTCTAAATAGTTTCTCACAGATACCAAGGCACCATGGCACCATAAGGGTTGTTTTAATGCTGACGGAAACCTAACAATAACGAGGAATGCCATAAAAAGTTTCACCGAAGATTAATAAAATTTATATTTTTTACCCGGCATCCCTTTAGAAATAAGAATTTCCGAAGATAACGCAAAATTAAACAGATTTCTTAATACGTTAGAAGATTTGATAGATCTGGAAAATAAAGAGTTCAAATAAAAAGTTAGACAACTTGTTGCCGGAAAATGTAAGTGGAAAACTTTAAATGAAATGCGCCGTACATCGCTGCAGGTGCAAATGTCTGGCTGTTACCAGGACTTCACGAGTTGACGCGTTACAACTTTGCAATTATACATTTACACCCCTGATGTTGAATAATTTGATAGCCGTAGTGGAAATTAATTGAAGCTCTTTCCAATAGGTAGGTGTTTCTGGTAATGTGTGATGTTCATGTGAGATTGAGTAAAGTGCGTTAACTTGTTTTTTCTTTTTTGTACCAATTTTTTTTGTTAATAATTAGTTGTAAGTTGTGTGTTTACCTGCTTTTTTTTTTAATTTCTGCGACAATAAATATTTTTTCTTTCTTTCTTTCTTTCTTTCTATCAATAGAGGCAATGTACTCGTATAAGCTTAATTTAATTTATTTGTTCTTGCTAACTTTCAAAATCACGATTTCCATCCCAGTTTTAGATTCCATTTTTTAGGTGTTATCGATGGGTCCCAATTGCAATTTCCATTGAATCCCATGTGTACTTTCCAGAAGAAAAGTGCTACCACACCAAAAAAAGAACATTTTGTTTTGGTGCGCGCATTCTTGTGGCGCACGCACCCCGTATAATATGAAAAATCTCAGGGAGCCTCTTAAATTCTCACGCGTACCAGGATAGCACAAGCATGCTGGGAGTTTTGGTTTACATTTATTTTTTCTTCAAAGGAACTCGAAAGTTCCCTGAAAGAAAGTGGCGGTTAATGTCTTTGGAATAATAAGTAGATTTTAACGTAAGAAACATTATCAATCTTACTTTTCCCATCGCAACTGGGATACCAGAACAGATCAGGTGGTTTTCAAGAGACCTTAAACTTTTCAAAAAAGTGATGACGGTTAAATTCTTTGAAATATTAATACTTATGGAAAAAATATTCTATCTTAAGGTTGAACAAGCCAGTCATTCTTCCATACAAACTTATGAAGGTGATTACTCCTCTGTTTGACGGTGTAGGTTCAAAATTAAAAATGGTATCAACTGGTCTTATCATTATCTAGGTCTGTATGGAAGCAGAATTGGAAAAAAAATATTGATTTGGAAGTTATGAACGTCAAAACTTTCATATTTTAGCACTAATTTTAACTCATCTTTGGGCGTGAATAAGTAACGTATATAGTATGAAAAAGAAAAAAGTGAAACCATACGGACATAGATTAGTTATTAAAAAATTTAAATAATTTGATTTTGAACAGATACATTCAATAGATTTTTCATGAAACCAAATATACCAAAGGTCTGCATAGAAACAATCGCGCGCCCGTTTTAGTTGTGTCTCTTTCGCTCTATGCATTTCGCTCATGATGTCGGGTGAAATAGCATGCATTTTAGCCCCGCCCACCAACTAGTTCGTGCCGTTGGCTTGTTTACCCTTAAGAAATGTTGTCAATCTTACTATTCCCATCCCAACTGGGATATCAGAACGAATCAGGATGCCGTTTGGCATTCCGTCGGTGTGGAACAACCACCCTAGGGCAAAAGGGTTGCTATGGTTTCCCATAGATACCAGGGCTTCTCAGCCCCTATGGAGGTTTAATAGCACGTGGTAATTGATCTTTACCACACCCACGGGAAGTGAGGGCGGTATATATAGCCCCACCCCTGCACAAAAAACGTGCGTTTTTATGGGCCTCAAGATACTATAACAGTATTCCTGTTAAAAAAATTGGCCGTCGCGGGACGCCCGACAGATTTGAAACATTTATGTTAATATTACAAACGATATTATTTATAAAAGAACCCATATGAAAACGAAGTATATTAAAGGTTTTTCTTTTTAACCAACTTCTAAAAAAAGAAGGAGGTTCTCAATTCGGATGTTTATACTTTTTTATGTTTGTTCGGGCATAACTCCGTCACTTGCTTACTGATTTGAAAAATTCTTTTTTTTGTTGCAAAGGGCTAACTTCCCAAATGGTCGCATAATTTTTTTATCGAAATCGGACAAGCGGTTTTTGAAAAATCCACAATACAAAAAAACTACATTGTTCACATTATGACACATAAACATGTAAACTTACATAATACCACAACCAACCACTAAAAAGTGAAAAATAAAAACTTTTTTACAAAATAACTAAAACCTAGACTAAAAAAAAAACACAAAAAAAGTGAAAAATAAACTTTAGAAGAAAAATCAGTTTCTGAAGTCGGTGGCAAAAAAATGAAATCAATCAAACAAAAGTTAAGACTTCAGAAACTGATTTTTCTTCTAAAGGTTATTTTTTACTTTTTTGTGTTTTTTTTTTTATCAATATCAGCTATCGATCAAATCTGCATACGACCTAACTACCTCACTAATTGAGTAGCGTGGATGTGTGTAATGAAATTGTTTATGCTTAGATGCTTAGTATGTGGTAGATCGTGAATTTTATGTGTCATATGGGGGGATGCATCACACTATGTCAACACCATGCCATCTTCTGTCACGGCATACGACTCGGTTTTACTTCCTAGGCGCCATAATGATGTTTTTCAACCCCTTAACCCCTTTCCGCAAACCGTAAGGGGTTAAAAATGTGAACAAAATAAGGTGAATTTATTATTCTTTTAGCAAAATCGCAAATTCTCACCTTCCCTGAATCTCAAAAAGGGTTGAAAAAGATTCCCAGGGATACCAGGGTATCATAACGCCATGGAGTTTTATTGGGCTAAACATGACACCTGTCGGATGTACATATTACTTTCATACCCCTCGCGCTTTGAAGACGGAGGCGAAGGGCGCAACTCTACCTGCCAAGGCAACATGTTTTTGTTTATGCATTTTTAATAAGACGTTGGAAAGCTTCCTGAGAAGACGAACGGACCATTCTATCAAAATACATATCTTTTGAACCGCAGTATAATAATGTTTTTAAACAGGGGAGATAGTAAAATGTAGTGAAGAAAATGTTGAGTATGAATGTAGATGGTTATAAGCATAAAAGAAGATCAAAAAAACCCTGGACGGACTGTGTGAAGGATGATATGCTTAGAAATGAGGTGACTGCTGAGGTGAGGGGTAAAGAAGGGGGGGGGGGGTGGAAGAAGAAGACATATCACGGCGATCCCAAATAAATTCGTTTAGGGACAGTGCAATGATGATGTCTATATGCATAGCTGATGGTTGACCGCTCGCTTAGCATGCTAGGCGGAAAATCTTGTTCATGGTGTATTCTTTTTTGCAAAGATAAATAATATAACAGTCCTTCAATCGCTTTTTGAAAATCAGAATTGAAACTTGTTTTTTTTATCCTTCAAAATCATTTAAGAATATCGAATGTAGTTAGTATAAAGTAACCTTCAAGACGAACAGTTTTGTATTAGTTTTAGGCGTTTGCAATCACTTACCCAGCTCGTAAACAACACAAACTTGCCCAGAAAATGAACGAAACCTCACTCTGATTACATTATTTTAACGCTTGGACACCACTTCCCAGTTTATCCTCATAGTAATCAGATGATGAAACCAGGAAACCATTGTTTACCAAGAGGTCGCGTCGTCCCGAACCAGAATATATTATGAAGATCATATATTTTTTTATTATTGTTAGCCTGTATTGTCCCACTGCAAGGCAAAGCCTCCCTTCAGCCTCCCTTCCCTCCTTCCACTTTTAGCGATTTAATGCGATTATAGGCCAATCCTTTGGAAGGGAAGGAATCCAGCTCATCCCGCCATCTCCTTCTGTGCCTGCCGCATTTTCCTTTCCTGCTTGTTGGTGTCCACTGAGTGGTAATTTTTGCCTATTGCTCCTCCGACATGCGGCAGATGTGACCATCCCAGTTCCATTTCAACCTAGCAGCTGTATTGCCAGCATGGCTATTAATATGACACAGTAATTATCATTGGATCAGCAATCACACTCCCTGTTGCATTGTTTTATGTGGCATAACTGTGAAGTGAGAGGCACGTGCGCCTGCGTTGAATAACAACGCGTATGACGAAATGTCACGTCTTGAACTAGTTTATATCGCCTTGGGCATTGCGTTCTGTGTGCCTTGGATCATAAACAACGGTAAATTGGTGGTGGTTGTCAACAGGGGGCGTAGCTCAGATGGTAGAGCGCTCGCTTAGCATGCGAGAGGTACCGGGATCGATACCCGGCGCCTCCAATAAGAATCTTTTTGGATTTATTTTTCTGAAAAATAATACGTGACATTCTTGTTACAATATATTACCTTGAGCAGCTGTGAGGCAATAAACGGAATGTAATATTCGATAGTTTTAGTATCAGGGGGCGTAGCTCAGATGGTAGAGCGCTCGCTTAGCATGCGAGAGGTACCGGGATCTTGAAGAACTTTTTTTTATTGAATTGTTTAAAAAAATGTTAAGATAAATCGTCCTTTTCTCAATTCTAAAAACCAAAGCCTCAATGGTGAATGTTTTCTTCATTGAAAACATATGTGTTTATTTGGCAAATTCAAGACACTGTTGTGGCGTCATATCTCTTACTCCTACTGACTCTTCCATGTCAGCTGTATTGCCTCTCCCTTTTTTTACCCGTCGGTAAACCAGACACACACCATTATATCATTCTAGGTTCGCTATTCAGTTTAGTATACCTTGAGTAAACAAGCGATGAAATATGAACCAGGGAATCAATTTTCATCTCCTAAAGGCTCCGTTCGTTCAATGTCTGAACTATAATAGCTTGCTTCTGTAGTGCTTAAGGTAAGCTGTACTGGACGGGCTGTAATAGTGCTGTCAGCTCTCAGTACAATCATCTTTCTACCGGGGCGAGCAAATATATTGTTGTTTTTGTGAACGATGAAGAGAAATGATTCACCTATGTTCGCTAGTGGATTGAACGTACATTTGATTGTAATCATAATAATAATGTAGCAACTGATATGGTCACAGTGTATCACGTTTCATTTGTAAATAAGCATTATTTTCATAATTGCTGCAATACACTTTTTAACCGACTTCAAAAAAAGGAGGAGGTTATCAATTCGACAGTATTTTTTTTTTTTTTTTGTTTGTTCGCTCATAACTTGCGACTGGGTGAACTGATTTTCATGATTCTTTTTTCATTTGAAAGCTGGTGCTTCCCGTGTGGTCCCATTGTCACCATTTATTATATCAGAATATTAAAACTTTTTCAATTAACAACTTACGTAACATACCTGTTAATTACTCTGTAAATCATACAACAATTGTACCAGATTCAGTTTCAGATTTAATACCACGAATTTCGTGAAAATGTCCAAAATAAATTGGTCGAGGAGAAAATATTTAATTAAGTATAAAAGCTCCATTGTATTTGCGCTGCGCCCGACATTGGCCAATAAATTAATAGGTGCATTTTGACGTTGATATAAACTCCGCGGGTCAAACAAGCGTGCCTTTGAGAGCGTTCAATATTTCGATCGGTTTGTTTTCCAGCCACTAGTACCCGTAGTGCCACTAGAGCAAATTGAGGCTTTGAATTCACTCTTTGTTTTATTTTTTTGTAAACTAGACCATGGTTGAATGTGTGATGGTCAATTTCAGAAAAACTTAATTTGAATAAACGTATAATAGCATAACATTAATCTACTTTTTTAGCCTATCCTGTACCACTGCTGGCAAAGGCCTCCCTAATTTCTTTTCACCTTGCTTGGTGTTTTGCTTCCTCTGGCCAATTAGTCAGAAATGAGTCTGCCTCGGCGACGAAGACGACGGTTTCATATTGTTTGTTGACCCATTATGCATGTCTGATTAGTTGATTACATAAATTTCATCCCTTCCATTTGGCACAGGGTGTGTTAATTTGGGTTATTTTTAAATATAATATTCCCTAGACATGCCATAAACAGCGCTGCCCAAGCGAAGCCGTACTTAGCAATAAACTAAACTGAGCTCATAAAAGTAACATAAACATGACTTTCCACCGAGAACTGGTGCGAAAAATCTCCATTAATATTTCGAAAGCATAATCGCGAGAAGCATTTTAATATCCCGAGGATGGCATTAACCGGGGCAGAGGCGTAGCGAGCGCCGGGACGTCGGGCGCCGGGACTCCGGGAAACGCGAATCCCGGACTGTGTCGGAATTACGCCGGGATTAGCCACCGACGCGGCCCGGGATTAACCCGAGAACAATGCGCCGGCCATTACGTGACAGATGGACTTTCCTCATTGTTGTTTTGTTAGGTGATTTTTAAAAAGCTCATGTGACTTACCTGAATGATGAAAGCGGAATTCAAAGGGAGCGTGATTAATACGAAGCGAGATCAGGGAGACATGTTTAGAAACAGATTGACGACGACATAGCTCAATTATGTATGAGACGTTGTGTTGTCATGAAAATTGCTATTACCAACCGTGGAGTCCTGTAGTAACGTAGTATTAACATAGGATGTTTGATATCATTTCTTGGAACTAGCAGGCAGATGAAAGTAATGAAACTTTTTTATAATACTCGTTCTATCATGTTTTCGAAAATAAAATAACGTTTAGAAAAAGAAAAACTTATGAAGCTAGTTTGTAAACATGTTCTTTAAAGTGACTTAAAAAATACAAATTCTTTGATGTATTCGTATATCCGTATATCAAAACAAGTAGTCACAAAAATTATTAATTACAAGAATGCAGGTAAAACATGAGTACCTAATGACGAAGGAGAAGTAAATACGTTGCTCGCTACTCGCGGTATTCTCAAGCGGAATAATTTGCGTGATTGCCACCACCCGCAGCCTGAGAGATGAGATGCCTCGAAATGATTTTATTTAGATGTCATGCACTAGACTTTCCTACTGGAATATGTCAAGAGACGTAATCAACATAATTTAAAGACTTTTTCCTTCTAGATATGACTTGCAAAAGGCGTTTATCAAAAGGATTACGCCCAGTTGCGCTACAAGGTTTCTGTCAGTGCAAAATTAAAATTCTTGACGGCTAAATATACCACTTTAATCCAAACTCCCATTTCACTTTAGAAGTTAGAGTTGTTTCACAAAGTAATCCGAATAATTCAAATCCTGATCAAATATTGATTCGAGCAGTCCCGAACAATTGCGTAACTACGAAGATATTTAGAGGCAAGGTATTTATTTATTTATTAAACAGGCAAGCGATTGAAACTTAAGTGCGGGCTCAAGGGGCTGTGGCTTCGGCAATTTCCTGGGAGTTAATATTCAATACTTCGCCGTGTGGTCCCATAGATAGGAGATAGGACCATCCCCAATCGTCTCCCGTGGGGTTTGTAAGAGGATTTCGCAATATAATTACCAGGCTCCCATGAACTGTGCGGTGGTTTCAATTGATTGCATGAGATGCATTATTGATGCTGGCTTTCATAATATTGTTACAATGTATTACGCTTTACAAATTGTTTACTAGAAATGTTTTAAATTTTCACTACATATTATACAACAAAGTCCTCCGCCGCGTCTGTCTGTCTGTCTGTTCGCTATAAACTCAAAACCTACTGCACCGATTTTCATGCTGTGTTCAGCAATGGATAGAGGACTGTTCTCGAGGAAGGTTTTCTATACTAATATTATAAAGAGGTAAAGTTTGTGTGTTTGTATATTTGTTAAATTGTAAGGGGTAATCTCAGGATCTACTGAACCGATTTTAAAAATTCTTTCACCAATAGAAAGCCACATTATTGCTGAGTGTCATAGGCTACTTTTTATCCCTGTATTCCTACGGGAACGGGATCTACGCGGGTGAAACCGCGGGACGTCCGCTAGTAGTATATAACTTGACGTGGGCAAAGCCGCGGGCATCAGCTAGTTGGCAATAAAATAATCATAAAAGTAATTTTCGGTTTTGAGCTCAATCATATGAAGTAGAAGATACTCAATTTCGTTTGTTTCATAAGTTAATGGAGCGTATACCAATGGGCAATAAATTGACCTGAAAACTTGCAGATATTTTATTGCATGCAAATCGTTTGTACTGTTGCTATAAAGATAGTTTTCTTCCAACTATGCTTTAATTTCATCATAATCACACTAAAAACTCAGCACAAAGCGAGTCTTTAGTGCTCTAGAGCAATAAAAATGTATGAAATTTCATTATTGCACAGTTTATTTTTTTTAATCGCACCGATGCCAATCTCAATGGATTAGCTCTATTCAGCCAGCCGATATCAATACTTTTTTTTTTACATAAGTATTAGGTATTCGTTTCTATCCTACTACTTGTTCCAAATTTAAAAAATGATTGTTGCTAACTAGTTACTATAAAATGAAAGAAATTTAAAAAAGTAATTTGGCGGGAACTTTTGGGGAACTTTGTTAATTTTGCTTGACAATATTTTTGGAAACGATAAAGTGTGATACTATCTGATTTTGAGTGCTTCGGCTTCGAATTAAAATGGAATCATTTAGCGACACATTAACTCCGGAAAACATTCTAAATGAAGACGACACTGTTAAGTATAGAAAATCTTTTAACTGTTTGATATGAGTTTCTTTTATCTACTATTTCTTTATGTAATAGTTGAAAGAAAAGTAGATTATGCACCTCGCCTTAAGTAATTTATATTGCCCTCGTGCCTGTTAGATTAGAGCCCTCGCTAACGCTCAGGCTCTAAATCAGGCACTCGGTGCAATAATAAATTACTTTGTGCTCGATGCAATAATCTACTATTATAACCTGATGGAATACTTTTTATTCGGGTAGTATGATCCCGTGAATCAATTAAAGAACTTCATGCAGGCTCTAATGGTTGCTCTATAAAGCTCTGAGTGTCCTCGTAATTGTTGTAACTTCACATCTTTTGCACCCTGTACGAAGAGGTCAAACATGCATTGTTTATTGATGAGCTCTGAAACATCTAAACAATTAATAAAATACATTAGAAACTTGTGCACAATGTGTGGGTCAAACTTCCAAGAAATATTTGATTGCATTAGTCTGGTCATAAGAGTGTAATCTATCAATTTAGTCTGTCTGGAGAAATAATAATTACAGAGATACATTAATAAATAATATGAGCTTCAGAAAGTTCCAAACCGAAATCCTTTGTGAATATTCACAGACTATTTATAATCATAGTATGCATCGCTGGCGTCGATTGCAGACATAATCTTCATTATTCACATCAATAATAGCGTATACGCATATATTGCATTGTTTCGGTCGCCTCGTTAGAATGTATAATGCGAATTTGAATTAATTACTTGAACATTTCAATTCGCTTGTGTGTTTTACAATAGCGGTGGCACTGTCTGTGACAGTGTAATTAAACACTGAATACATATTGATGATATTTAACTATTTGCTACAGCTTTTAGGAATGGACACTTTGCCAGAGTTAATGAGATTCATGATTAACAGGCCTAATGTGCGGAAATATCTATCCACTTGTGCTCGAAGTATCCTATGTATGCCAAATTAGGTCACATATATACATACTAAGTAAAGCAAATATTTCTCACTAGAGTAGCAAGAAATTATGGACTACCGCAGGCTACGACCGCTACCGTTTATGCAGTGGGAAATCCCTTTCGCATCGGTGAACCTTTTCATTGCCCCGAGTCAGTTGTGAATGTTGCACCAGACTTATGTATTCCTGGTACATGTAATTTAATGTGGTTCTGTTTTGTTGCAGATCTGCTCATTGAGATGCTGGGAGTTCTGGCCAGCTATAGCGTCACAGTCAAAGAACTCAAACAGCTGTTCAGTGCCATGAAATCGGTTAATGGTAAATGGGTAAGCAGAACTTTTATTTTCTACTTTTGATTGTTTAAAAAGTCAGTTGATTAATAAATTACGACTGTCATATAGCTTAACACCACTTTAAAATAATATCAATATAAAATCTGGCGCTTAAAGCATTAAAACGTTTATCAAGTAATGTACACGTTTTCCGGATGTAAACAGTGTGTAACTTTATATTCGGCTCGAAGAAAAGAAACCGCCTACGATATAAGTGATAGTTTCCGGGCATCTCGGCTCAAGTATACTCGGCAGTCGCCCCACCCGCGCTCGAGCGACCTCTCGAGACAACCGCTTTGCTCAACACGCCAGAGAGAAACAACTGCTTTTATTGCCTCTCAAACTTACTTCTAGGTTACAAGTCAACTTACTTTCTATTACTTCTGAGAGAAATTAGGAACTTTGAGTCATGGCGGTAATGAAAAGCCGTTAAAGAGATGCTTTATCTACGTATCAAGGGTTATCCCGCAACTCATAAAAATACGCAGCTTTAAACTTTTGTTCCGAACAACCAATTTATTGCTTCACAAACAACATTCCTATCTCTGTTGACATTTAAAAATGTCATTACAAAGTTCCACTGTGGCCCCACTCCCTACTGAAAGCGTTCCTGACGCAAATTCCCGGCATCCGCCCCCGCAAAAACCTACTAATTCGACCAGGGCAACATAAAGTAGAGGGATACGAGAAGAACGCGGACAAATGGGGAAGGCTACGGCCAAACGTGCAATTAGCCGCACCGCCAATGCTTCTGAAATTTGCATCGTTTTACAGACAGTGCGGTGAAACGGTAATTAGCCGGCACGGGCGGCACAGTTACTTTGTGTTTATGTTTGACTGTGAATGAGAATCGCTTGTCCGTTTAGCTCGCATTTAATCTATTCCTAAGTAGCTCCTTTAAGTCTAAGTTAAAGCAAGTCATTAGCAGTGTACAAGTCAAGATTAAAATATTTTTTGTGAGATAAAGCCTGTCTGGCATGGCGGTTATAAAAAATTTTCTCCTTTTATTTCTGAGTTGGCAAGGCTTCCTTTATCAGCGCCATTACTGCCAATATCGAGAGGGTTTATGTCGTAGTATTTTAAAAGTTTTAAGTTGAAAGGGATTTTTCTTTGTTATCTGCGAAATTTGAAAATGTGGCTTACATTCGAGCCCATTCCGTTGGTATTAAGCGGGAATTGAATAGCTTATTAAGTAAAGAAATGGTCATGTAAAACGTTTAGTACAATGCCTTAAAAAGGACCGTTTTCTGAGGTTTTATAACGGTGGAAATGGTATAATATTTTATCCGTTTCTTTACTTGTATTATGAATGTCTTCTATTGTATTAGAATCAATAAGGTGTGTATGTTGCAGCCCCGGCATTCCGCTAAGCTGCTGAACGTGCTCCGGCAGATGCCGCACCGGAACGGACCCGACGTGTTCTTCAGCTTCCCCGGGCGGAAAGGATCGGTACGTTGTTATTGTTATTTATAATAGAATCGCCTTCGCCCCGGGACGGTGTAACTCGACGCATTGAAAGTGACCAGGAGCGCTCGTAAATAAGGATCGCACAAAGTCGAAGGATACTGAACAGATTTCTACCTGTGGAATTGCGGGAATCATATTAATATTTAAGGTCCAACCCATTTCAAAGTCTTGTTAGTGGCACAGCCAATGAGAAGTCGCGTTTCAATTTTCAATACAGCAGACGGTTTTTTAACGAACCCCTCGTGAACTGAACAAATAAATTCAATATTAATTACTCACAGAAATGACTGCTCAATAAGTAAAGTGTCATTTACAGAATTAACCAGTAACAGTATTTTTGTGGATTTATCTGAGCGTGTAAATCTGCATCCAATTAAAACAATCACGATATGGTAATTGGAGGCAGCAGTCATGCTAATTTTGCACATCAGTTATTTACACATTTTTGTTTTGTTCATTATTGATGCTCTTTGCGTTATTGAAACATTTGGTGTTTACGTGGGCAATTGGCATTAAGTGAAAGAGTAAAAATAAAAATGATTTGGAGGCGCCGGGTATCGATCCCGGTACCTCTCGCATGCTAAGCGAGCGCTCTACCATCTGAGCTATACGCCCCCTGTTGTTTAGCAAGTCGAAATTATAGTTTGCATTGTAAATGGCCGGCAGCATTGGCTCGGGCGAGGATTTGTTGCAAACGTATTTATGTACCTGTACAGTCTTAAAATGACTGATGTACATGTTTTGGTTCTATAAATACCGATACAACACAATAAATCGGTGAGTGCAATTACTGCTACGCGGTGACTAACATTAGAGAAAGGAATCGTCAACAGTTTTTATTGTAACACAATTAAACGTTATAAACCTAACGAAAACGAAGTGAATCTTTCTCTGCGCGCTCCAACCTGAACAACAACCTCAACAACAATCTCTGCAAGTGTACGCACCGTACATTTTATGGTCCTTCGAGCCGGATTTTTGGTGCCTTTGTGTCTCGTTACGGTAGCGGATCGGTTTAGCTGGTCTCCCAGAAGCGGGTCGCCCCAGTTAAATTGAGAAGTCGCATAATACCGTACTCAAGGCGCAAGGTGCTGAGTTCCACTGACCATTTCATATCAAAGAAGAAAACGCTTCCAAGATTTGAAACGGAGAAGACTACAAGCTACGCAGTAGCCTTCACAACACATCGCAACGCTCTCCTGTCAGTCCTGTCAACGTCAACGACGTGCCAGAACTTTTGAGCAGTCTTACAACTACAACAACAACAAGAAGCATCAACATGGACAAACTGGAACTGCAGTCAACATGCTTCGAGAATATTAAAACCCTGTGCACGAACTATCGCAAGGATTCCTCATCACGAAAAACTGTGGAATACCTAAACAAACGCTTGTCTTCGCTAGAAAACCAATGGCAAGACTTCGAAAGCAGACATCAACAACTGTTGCTGGAACTAGAAGACAAGAGTATAAACTATTTCAAGGATGACGTCTACAGGAAAACTAAAGAAATGTTCGCATCAACCAAAGCGGACATCACGAACAAACTAGCGACTTCGGAAAAACAAAATGTGAAGTTCGACCTAGGTGAGACGTCCGACGATGACGACGGCAATAACATTCAAACTTTGCTTAACAAGCAAGAATGTAACTTCAACGCAATTTATCGTGTCATCTCCAAAATTGACGTTGTTACCATCTCGGAGAGATGGGAACTGGAAGATCACCTAACAACTTTGAAATCGAAATGGGAACCTATCGACAAACTTCACTGGGAATTAGATTTCCAACTGAAAGGATCTAACAAGCATTACTACCAAATGTTTACAGACATCGAACAGAAATACGATGAACTGAAGAGGAAAATCAACGCTAAAATCTGGTCCACCGTCCACTACCAGAAATCAACACCTAGGATCGAAATCCCTGAGTTCTCAGGAAACTACGGCCAGTGGATTTCCTTCAAAGACCTGTTCCTGGAAGCTATACATAAGAACCCAATGATCAACAATGTCCAAAAAATGCAGCACCTAAAGACTAAGCTGCGAGGCGAAGCTGAGCGCTTAGTGCAGCATCTGACGATTAGTACTGAAAACTATAACTCATGTTGGGATATACTAAATCAGCGCTACGATAATCGTCGCCTGCAGTTTACTTCATTTATGAATAACATGCTAAATCTGCCGATCATACAAAATGCAGATTCATACAACTTGAAGAAGATGCATGACGTCATTACCGAATGCCTGAACGGCATTTCTAACATCGGTATTGACACATCAAACTGGGACCCGATCATTGTACACCTAATGTCACAAAAACTGGACTCGAATACTTTCAGCGACTACATGAAAGAACTCCAAGATCACAGAGAACTGCAAAATCTGCGCGATTTTCTGTATTTCCTCGAAACACGGTTCATGGCATACGAAACGATGAAGTCAGCTAAGAAAGCGAATACTACAGCTCCTGAAAAATCATCTAACGGGAAAACATTCAACAAGCAAACCCAGGTGAAGAAACAATATTATAACTTCAGTCAAAATAAAACAAACAACTATCACGCTTTACATGGAAAGTGCCCATTTTGCAATGGAAGTCACGTATTGCGCCAATGTGACAAATTCCTTCGAATGGACTTCGGCAAACGAAATGACACAGTTTCGAAACTACAGCTGTGCAAAAACTGTCTATTCAGCCATGGCAACAACGAGTGCAAATCTACGAAAACCTGCAAAGAATGCAACTTGAAACACAACACATTGTTGCACAACTCGGACAAACAAAACATACCGTCAGCCACTGGAAAAAACAACATTGAGCAACGCTCTTCATCATCAACTCAACAGCCAACATCTAACCATCTGTATAAAGACAACATGGAAGTGCTGCTGACTACGGTCCAGCTAAGAGTCAAATCCATAGACGGCACCTACGTAGCCTTGCGGGCACTACTCGATCAAGGCTCACAAGTAAACTTAATAACAGAAAACGCTGCACAGATACTACGTCTTCCTCAGAATGGGATCAACGCGTCCGTATCGGGAATCGGCTCTGTTTCCAGAGAGTGCAGGGGAAAACTGAAATTTACCTGCCAATCGATTCACTCCGATTATAGTTTTGAGACTCAAGCGCTTATTATGACTAAGCTAACAAACAATTTGCCAACGAGAACGTTCGAAAAAGGTTCATGGTCGCACTTAGATAACTTGAAACTCGCTGATCCTGACTTCAACGTATCTCGACCAATCGACCTATTACTGGGAGCAGACGTGTATTCCGAAATTATCCTAGAAGGTGTATTGAAAGGCAACGACAGCTCCCCAGTTGCACAACATACGCAAATTGGGTGGATTTTATGCGGGAAGATGAAACAAACTTTTGGTTGCCACGCTACTCTATTTGACTTAGAGGACCTAACAAAATTTTGGGAGAATGAAGAAATTCAAAACACGAAAGACATTCCCAAGGACGACCAGTGCGAACAATTTTACAAAGAAACGGTGAAAAGATCAGCTGATGGAAAATACATCGTCAAAATGCCTCTCTTTCTAAACTACGAAGAGAAACTAGGCAAGTCTAGAAAAATTGCGGTTTCGCAGTTCTTACAGTTAGAAAAACGGCTGGAAAAGAATCAAAAACTTTCATCAATGTATAAACAATTCATGGAAGAGTATGCAGATCTGGGTCACATGAAACCTGCGTATCAGATATCTACTGACAGCTACTTTTTACCACATCACGGTGTCCTGAGAGAACACTCAACAACAACAAAGTTGAGGGTTGTATTTAACGCTTCTCAACGAACGACGAGCGGCTTCAGTTTGAACAACGTCATGGAAAAGGGCGCCAACCTACAAAAAGATATTCAGGCTCTCATATTTAAATGGCGAACTTATAAATACGCATTCACAGCTGACATTGAAAAAATGTACCGCTGCATTTGGATTTCAAAAGAACAACAACATCTACAGAGAATTGTATGGCGGGATTCACGAGATCAACCCCTTCGCGATTATCAGCTCTGTACCGTAACCTACGGAACGAAAAGTGCACCGTGGCTAGCTATGCGGACATTGAAACAATTAGCCATTGACGATGGTTATAAACATCCTGAAGCTGCCAAGATACTTACAGAAGAATGCTACGTAGATGACGTCATCAGCGGTCATAACAATCTCACAGAAGGAAAAAAACTGCAACAATCCCTAATCCAACTGTTAAGAGGAGGAGGCATGAATCTACGAAAGTGGACAGCCAATGACCGAGCTATAGTGGAAGACTTACGCGAGGATCAAAGGTCAACTCAAAACATATTTGACTTTAAAGGTGAAGAATCAGCAAAAACGTTGGGACTTCGTTGGAATCCAAACAGCGACACTTTCCACTTTAACTGGCCTGGTGAAAACGCCAAACAACTAACAAAAAGAACATTACTCTCAGCCATAGCAAGATTTTACGATCCACTGGGTTGGGTCTCCCCAGTGACGATCAAAGCCAAACTACTATTCCAGAAACTCTGGATGAGCAAACTTAGCTGGGATGACAAGGTGCCCAGCAACATCGAGTCTGAGTGGCTGAACCTGAGTACAGATCTCCCGTGCGTTAGCAAAATAACGTTAAACAGATGGATTGGCAATACACAAGAAAACGTCGAGTTATTAGGCTTCTGTGACGCAAGCGAAAAGGCATACGCTTGTGTTATATACAGCAAAGTGCTTAATGACCATGGTCAACCCATCATAACTCTACTGGCTGCTCGAACAAGGGTGGCTCCACTGGCACAGAAAACAACATTACCTAGACTTGAACTGTGTGGCGCTCAACTACTGGCTGATCTAATGGAGAAAATCAAGCAAACGTTCAATGGAAACGTATCAATACGGGCCTGGTCAGATTCTCAAGTTGTCCTGGCGTGGATTCAAGGAGAAACATCAAGATGGGAGACTTACGTAGCCAACAGAGTTACAAAGATCAAAAGCGTCATTCCTGCAGCTCAATGGCGTTATGTCAAATCAGAGCAGAATCCCGCTGACTGTGCATCAAGAGGTCTTTTGCCAAGCAAACTGATAAGTTTCAATCTGTGGTGGCATGGTCCCGAATTTTTAACAAAACAAGATCTATCGGAAGCTACACCATGCGCTTTCCAAACCAATCTTGGCGGCATAAACCACATTCAAGTCAAAAAACCTTCACAAGAAAACAATGAACATAACATAATAACAAACTTATTAAACAAACACAGTTCATTGACACGAGTAATCCGGGTCATCGCATGGATTTCGCGCTTCACTACAATTTTACGCAATAGAACAAAGTTAGAAACTACATATCTAACAACAAGTGAACTAAGCGCAGCGCGTAAAAGTATCATAATGCACACGCAGCGACTGGAGTTCAATTCGGAATACAAACAACTTGTGAACAACGAAACAGTATCAAATAAAAGCGCAATTCTCAAATTGAATCCCTATATAAACAAAACAGGAATTATTTGTGTCGGAGGTCGCCTTAAGCATTCAAGTTTACCCGGGGTGATGAAGAATCCAATCATCATACCGCATAGAGGACGACTTACCCAACTACTTATAGAAGAAGCCCATTCAACCACGTTGCATGGAGGAGCTCGGCTGACGTTGGCTTATATAAGACAGCGCTACTGGATCGTCGGCGGAAACTGGGCCGTTAAGAACCAACTTCGAAAATGTGTACGCTGTCATCGCTTCAACAAGACAGATGGCTACCAACTCATGGGAGACTTACCACCGCAAAGGATCACCCCTTGCCGACCCTACATGCACACAGGAGTAGATTTTACTGGTCATGTTGATGTCAAACACAATAAGGGTAGAGGCGTAAAAACTTCAAAGGGCTACATAGCCATATTTATATGTATGGTGACAAAAGCCGTTGTCATGAAACGCCCAATAACAAAATTATCGCCACTACCACTGACCTCAGAAATTGAGGAAGTCAAAGAAAACGACGTGAAAAACAAGCCTCAACAGAATTCTAATTATAAACGGCGGACTAGGTCAAGGAATCCTAATTCAATGTTAATAATAGCAATGTTATCATTGTTTACATTTGTATCGGGATCTTTTAGCGCCACTGATGGCACGCGCGGAGCGCCGGCGTCAAATACTCAAATTACAAGCTTGGAACGCGAGCGGCCCATATACTATGATACCGTCGGCAAAATGCAAGTAGTGCACGATGAATGGATATTGATGATGTACTACAACCTGACAAACTACTGGGAAGGAACTCATCGTACACAAACGTATTTCGATAACATTAAGAATCTGTGTCATAAAACGAACTTACAACACTGTAGGTCCACCATGGAACAATTAAGTCATGAAATGGAACTTCTAAATTATTATAACTCCATACTTATAAATCCCCACAAGCACCTAAGTAACAGGAAGAAACGGGGACTTATCGACGGAGTCGGCTACGTGGCTAACAGTTTGTTTGGAATATTGGACCAACAATTTGCTAAGAAATACCAAAACGACATCCAATCATTGCAAACTAACGAAAAATACCTACTGGAGTTGATCAAGAACCAAACAACTATTGTGGAGCTTGAAAACCAAGTACTTAAACGAAGTGAAGAGAATATTCAACGCCAATTCAACTTCATTGACAACTTCATCAATCAGACAAACGCAAACATAGCATCCATCGAAACAGAAATGGAAATACTATCGGCCACGACCTATATCAATTCAGCAGTGCAAGACGTACCAGGAGATGCTGTTCAACACACTAACAAACGTCTACCAAGGACACGTGGACGTTCATCTGATAACTCCGATTCGTCTGATGCAAAAACTAACGGAAATCTCCGGAAACCTTCCGAAAACTCTATCGCTACCAGTCGAAAACTACAAGGAAAACATAAAGGACATGTACAAGCTAATCAATGTGAAAGCTCGAGTTACTGAAAATTATTTCCTGTTCGAAGCACATATCCCACTAGTAGCTAACGAAGATTTCGATATATACAAGGCTATACCTTTACCTGTGAAAATTGCTGACGAAACTACATACGTGCAATTATCGAACAAGTACATCGCTGTCAACTTTAAGAAAAACGTTTACATGAGTATGTCTGAAGATGACTTGAAACACTGCACGCAACAAAAATCGCAGAATTTATTATGCAAGAAAAACCTGCCATCATTTAACCTACACAGCAAAGACGCTCCATGTGAAGCAAAACTGCTTTCACATCGAAACAGCAGACCTTGTGACGTCGAACGCGCGTCATGTAAGGACAGTTGGATAGAGCTACAAACACAAAACAGCTGGCTGGCGATTTGCTGCGAAACGTGTTCATTACGAACCATATGCAACAACGACGTGACATCACAAACCATCTCGTCATCAAGCATAGTGACATTACCTCAGGGGTGCGTCTTGCAATCCACTGACTTGACCATCTACGCTCAACGTCAATACAAAGACCACATGAATATGGATTATGGGTTCACAGCTCCAACAGTTGATACATCTATTAACAAGATAGTGAACTTAACATATCACTATGCGCCAAACATCCTTCAGTCGAAAGGCACCAATCAAGAAATTGAAACAATTGAAGAAAAAATTGTAACTCAGAGGAAAAGTGAAGCTTCACCACCAACAATGACAAGTCATGACATCCACCAATATGCCGTCTGTTACTCATTGCTGACAGCCGCCATCATAGTAGCACTTGTGGTGGTTGGGAGGAATCGTTGCCCAAACAGGTGCACGAAACACGCCAATAACAAAATGGCTAGTCAGCCACCTGAAGAAATTGAACTTCAAGTTATCAAGAAACCGGAGTGCCAAGAAGAAACAGGCGCAGCACAAACAACAAAGGACTTGCGAGTGGAGCCTCGATCTGGGAGCAGGAACAACGCCTTTCAATTTGATTAATTATTATTTTTACTTATACTTTTTACTTTTCTTTTACTTTGTTAATTAACTTTGTAATGGCTTTTCCTTTCTCTTCTCGTTGATTTCTCCTTTTGGGGTTGCCAAGATGTACAGTCTTAAAATGACTGATGTACATGTTTTGGTTCTATAAATACCGATACAACACAATAAATCGGTGAGTGCAATTACTGCTACGCGGTGACTAACATTAGAGAAAGGAATCGTCAACAGTTTTTATTGTAACACAATTAAACGTTATAAACCTAACGAAAACGAAGTGAATCTTTCTCTGCGCGCTCCAACCTGAACAACAACCTCAACAACAATCTCTGCAAGTGTACGCACCGTACAGTACCTTTCACCGGGTCGCGGCGGTATTTACTACGTTTGCATTAGTTACGCGTAAGCGCAACGTAAGCCATTTTGCCAGTTGACCGGAATAAATATACTTGTGCAGTACGTGATATAGGTACTTCGTATAGTTAGTTTGTAAATAATCATGTTTAATTTATCATTTAACTAAACTTGAACTAATATCAGACGCTTCAATCGAGATGAATGTTCCTTGTTACACTTTTATGCAGCGGTGACCCAGTGGTGGCGGCCCCGACCTTCGAACAGTAATTCGTGGGTTCGAACCCAGGCAGGCGCATTACTTTGTGATTTATTTCATCACCACTGCTCTCAAAACGGTAAAGGAAAACATCGTGAGGAAACCGGCATGGCTTAAAACCAAACCGCGGGCCCGGGTGGTGGATAACATAGCCCATCCCTTTCCTAGAGAGAAGGCCTTAGTCCCTGCAGTGGGAACATTATAGACTGATGATGATGACACTTTCATTTAACGTTCGTTGATTTTGATTTCAAGTAAATTGTTTCCGCTCCAAGTCCACTTTTGATATATTTTGTGTTGCAATGTTTCACTTCGAGTGAAAGATGACGAACGGACAGAACGCCAACCCTAGCGCTTTTTCCACTAGATCAAGTCAGCTACTGAAGGATTCACTGAAATTGTGTTAATTCTTCTTCTTTACGTGTCGATGATCTCAAATTGTGCTAGACCAGTATGTAGCCACCTGCACAGCTCTATCATTTGCATTCTAATGCAATGTTATGCAATTAATCATATTATAACGTTTTTGAATTTATAAATCCCTAAATTTCAGGGACTGAAAGCGGTTACGGTTAAAGGTTAAGATACCTCAAAAATATACCGGTACCGGTTTAAAATAAAGGTTGAGCTATACCGGTACCTTTATAAATAAAGGTTGGGCTAAACCGTTATTTAACCCTTACACGATTTCGGTACCGAAATGCATGCGCGGCGCGCGTGTGTGCGGTGGAAGACGTTAGAACTTGCGTATGTAGTTTATAATCTAATAATGTGCAACAATCGGCAAGTGAACGACAGACAGAGTGGCGAGGCGGTGCGTCAAAGCAAACCCCTATTTATTAAGATTTAGGTACCGCTACCTATATATTTATAACGGTTACGGTACTTCTACCGAAATATACCGGTATGCATTTCCATACTCAGAATTTCACTACCGGAAAAAATTACGGTATCGCAATATTTCGGTAACCCTTATTTAACGGTATGACGTCATACCGAAATTTAAAGGTACCGTAATTTTTGGGTAATTCAGTCCCTGCTAAATTTACTCAATGCTGATTCACAGGAACTTTTCCTACTACATTACTAATTTTAGAATCTTGTGGAATTCTGCATATTCCTGCAATCTATATTGTGGTGAAGTTGTAAACGTGTCTGGAGACGAATCTCGGCGAGTTCTGTAAACTCAAATTGTTCGGTATAAATGGCTGCCGTCGGCATTGGAACGCACTTCGCGAACTTTTCCTTTTGACAAACTTCTCTGTTTGACAAGTTCTCAAACGCCTGTGTTTGTGTGTTTGGAATATTTTATTATCAAATGAAGTTAATTTGCATTTGTGATTGATACGGTTCGGAATCTATTGGATATGTCTCAATAAAAATCTCGATATTTCAGTCACTATCTTCTGCCTAGCCTTTTCCCAACTACGTTGGGATCGACTCACCGTTCGGTATCTTCTGCCTAGCCTTTTCCCAACTACGTTGGGATCGACTCACCGTTCGGAATACATGTTACCTACTTGAAGCGAAAGCCTATTTGACTTCTACAGCCCGGTCATTGGGTCTTTGTGGACTGGTTGTCAGAATTTTGGACCACAAACACAGGGCAAAACAAAGAATACGATTTATTGATATAATAACAAAAAGCAGCCTCTACTCCTCTAGCACCGACCGAAATATGTTCCAATATCACAAGTTGGCGCCCCGTGCCTCCCGCCCTGCACCGTAGCACCTGACGGCCATTTTACCGAACCTACAATATATTTCAAACGAAATGAAGAGAAACGCCCGCCTATTACCCACCGCTTTTATTTATAAACAGAGCTCATATTTCAAAGGACTTTCCCCAGCTGCGCCCTGCTCCAGACCCTGATTTGTCCATTATTCTACACTGCAAAATGTTTTTGACGGGATTCTCATCCATCTGCCCAACGAAATAGAGGACGTTTTATTATTTGTGACGTCATTTTTTCTAATCGAGACGAGAGCAAATTAAGATTCGACCTTTGACCCGGTAATTACTTAAACAACAGACTCGGAGCTTTTTAAAGAGCATTAATGAAATCATCTCGGTAATGGAGAAGTCTCCGAGCGGCATTCTGAAGCCACGAAAAATTGTATTGTGTAAGAATTTCCTCCGAGATTTTTAACTAATTTGAACTTCCTTGCCATAAATTTCTTGGAATAAAGCCATAATTGTAACTCGGTTTTGATGAAATGCCCCTCAAAGGAAAAGTAACTTAAGATTTTTTGCTGCGGTAACCTGATATTTCTGATCTTGCGCGTGGAAGACGCTACCGTGAAAGAAGCACCCGCAAATTACATTTAAGGACTTGCTTTTATACCGGAAATCGGGATCATGCCATTGAATTCTCTCTTCTCCAGCTTTGGTAGCCTAAGAACAAGAACACATTTCAATTGTGAACCTAAAACAATAACATGTTGGGAAAAATGGTATCACTTTTCTTCGAAAACACAATTCGTCTTCAACAATCTTTTGTATTGTATCATCCGTCCCTAACATCATCCAAATAATAAACAAATCGTCACTTCATTATTTTCCAGCACTGCTCAAAACCTCACCGCTTAAACAGATCGATACTAGGGTAGTAGGACACTTTAGGAGCGCAGTTTAAGCGTCTCCTCCCCTCCTTATTGGCAATTCTTATTCAAATACGGGCCGGCAGCGTAATCCGCGTGACATACTGGGCTATCTGTGTGTCCGTTTTTTCCTTATTTATCGCCGTCCCGCCCGGGGCCGGTCCATTTCTCTCTGTCGTACTTATCCGGAGATCTGACGGCGAACTGACGCTTCTTAGCCGCTTCTGCTTGCTTGGTACGTTAATACTAGATAAATATGTGGTAAGCATGATTTATGGGTGTCAATAAAAAATGAGCTTTGTGTGCGTTGTATGAATACGCTGAGTCGACGACAAGTAAGTAAACAAGGCAGTATGTATTGCTGTATTTATAGATATGAACGAAATGTAATTTTCAATACACTTCCTCGAAAACTAGCTCTTATTGCACTACGATTAGGTTCGACATGCATCATATTTCGCACGCGTGCGGTAATAAGAATACAGCGTGCTGTAATATTATTACCGCACGCTGTAATCATAGAGCAGCGGTAATTCGATTAAAACTTATGAAATTAAAAAAAAAACACCACTGACTATTATAGAGCAGGCGTGTTTTTTTTTTAATCTCGCCATTTTGATCTGCGTCTTTACAGCGTAATAGTACATTTTGATACAAGTGCGGAAAGTTTGTTATTGCATTCGAGGCAGATTGAACACCCGAGCCGTATGGCGAGGGTGTTCATGGGGTCGAGAAATGCAATAACAAATTCCCACGTGTATCAAACGACGTTTTTCAATACACTTTCGAAGAAATTAACTAAAAACGTTATGTGTTTTTGTCAACAAATTTGATGAGACTATGATTTAATTTACTTTTTTTCCGCGGTTTGATTTCGCCAGGTTGAAAAAGAAGCAAAGGTATAAAGCCGCCAAACAGCCTCACAGGAAAAATATAAAATTTAAATATTTTTTAATTAAGAACACAAAAAAATGCTTACTTGTTCATAAAAGTAAATAATTGTTTAAAATATTTACGTTTATTAAATATTCTTTTTACAAACACAATTTAAATATTCAAAAAATATTTACGCTGTAAAGACGCAGATCAAAATGGCGAGATTAAAAAAAAAACACGCCTGCTCTATAATAGTCAGTGGTGTTTTTTTTTTAATTTCATAAGTTTTAATCGAATTACCGCTGCTCTATGATTACAGCGTGCGGTAATAATATTACAGCACGCTGTATTCTTATTACCGCACGCGTGCGAAATATGATGCATGTCGAACCTAATCGTAGTGCAATAAGAGCTAGTTTTCGAGGAAATGTATTGAAAATATAATTTCTTGTTTCAGCTTCAGCATGCAGAGAAAGATGGAGAAACCTGCGAGCAGTGTTCATGAGGACCATGAAAAACTCGACGGGAAAGAAGAAACCATACTACCTGTCAGAAGTAATGCAGTTCTTAGTTCCTTTCATGAGACCCCTCAAGAACGCGGACGTGCAAAGTAAACTAGCAAAGGACCATGTAGAAAATTCGAAATCCGTAGAAATTCAAGAATTTAAAATAGAGGTGCCCGACGATGACTCCTATGACTCGTACGAACAAAGCGCTGAAGAAGAGACAGATAAGGAAATACTAGTCAGGAAACGGTTAGTACAGGACGAGGAACCTCAACAGACAATGAAAGTAGCGAGGATAGCCCAGCCAGCATCGTCATCGTCAATGCCTCCTGACAGTGATCACGTTAGATCTTTCCTTGATAGTCTATTACCTGAACTGACCGAAATGAACTCGGCGCAGTTCAAGCACTTCAAGAGAAGAGTCCTACTGCTTATTGACAATATCGTGACGGAAATACCAGCCACTCCGAGAAGACCCACTCATGATGAATATATCATGTGAACACTACTGCTACTAGTTAGATGATTAAAGTTATGTAAGAGGGCGTTAAAGTCCTGTCCATTTAGATTTAACACTTTGTGATAAAAAAGACTAGAATAAATACAACATTTATTTTAAAGTAATTGTAGATTTTATTTTCCCGTATTTTTAACTTTTTTTATACATTAATTAATATCAAAATAACAGACACTGATAATATCAGACTTGATTTGATTTTTGATTGATTTACCATAATAATCTTTTCATACATAGTTTAGTCGAACTTGTTTCCGATAAATATCTGCAATTCTGCAGCCAGTTCACAAAATGTCGCACATTTACTGCTTCTGTTTTTCTCTCTTCGTTAACTATTTAAATAGCCTTAGGCAAACGTGCAGTAGTGAGGGCTAACTAAAACAAAACGTTATTCTGGCATAGTTCCAAAGTTCTCGTTTACATTCGCGCGTTCATGTGAAATTGCACACAAGTTGCAAACGTATGGGGAGCTAGTTACAAGACTTGGTTACAATGATTAAACGGTAGTAAATCACAGGGTTTCTTAATTAAATCTTTTAAAAGTATATTCTTCTACAGAAATCTAGACACTGGGGCGGATTGTTACTTAGAAATCCTATCGGAAATTCATTTCAATCTGGATTTTATATTTTGTTTAGGCGATTATACAAGCTTAATTCCTTTTATGATTAAACAATGGTAGAGGGCGCCACCGTGGCACGATAAACATCAACTCCGTTAAACTTATTCAAATAAAAATCTAAAAAGTGACTTTCGACCAATACTTTATAATTGTGTGCAGAGACATAGTGCTTAGTGAAGTGGCGAAGATAAAAAACAGTGGAAAAATAACCCTTAAACTAATAAAAACTTGGACCAAACAAAGTGTCGAACATCTAAAAACTTTTGTAACTTCAAGATCAGTGAACCGTATTCTGGGGGTTTCAAAGGCCAGCATCTCAAACTGGAACTCTTCCGAGTGTGTAACAGTGCAAAAAACAAAATAAAGTGCAGAATACAAAAAGTGTAAATTAACATAACCTATTAATTTGCAAATCATCATCTAAGCACTAAGCAGCGCACCATTGCACACACAGCGCCATCTATTAGAAAAGGGTCACACTACCACGTCGTCCACGTCACAATCGTTGTGACATCGATATCTAGAGACGATCCATACTATCCCACCTCAAAGGCTAACTAACACACAAGTGTACCGATAGAGGGCGTAACGTGTACCAAGACCAACAAGTTGAACCATAACTATGGAAGAAATTATGAATGCACTAATAGCAATAAAGAAGGAGCTGGACGAACAAAGAGTTGAAATCAGGGAAACCGGAATAAATGTTACGGAACAAGTCACACTGAATATTAGCGGATTATTCGAAGAGAAATTTTTGGCTTGGGAAGGAAAACTTGGGGACCTGGAACAAATTGTGGAAAATCAAGGAAAAAGAATCTACTACTTGGAAAAACAAGCAAGAGTAAGAAATTTGGTATTTTTCGGTATAGAAGAAAAAGAAACGTCGTATGATAGCCTCGAAAAAAATATTATCAAATGGCTGGAACAACACTTATCGATCAAGCTGAGTTACAGCGACATACAGGAAATCAAAAGAGTGGGTAAAAAAGGAGAAAGACCACGCCCAACTGTAGTAACCTTCTCCACTCTAGGCACAAAAATCAAAATTTTGAAACAAAAAAGTGCTTTGAAAGGAACACACTACTACGTCGACGAGGACTATCCGAAATACGTACAGGATAAGAGGAAGGAACTGCGCGAACAGCTTAATTTAGAGAGAGAAAAAGGAAACAAAGCTGTAATAAAATACGATAAACTGATAGTATCAAAAAATTCCACCAAAAGAAAGCTACCTACCTCACCTGGAACTGTTACTGCACGTAGGGATGACAGCACCACTCAAGTTACCAAAAAGAACAAATTCAGGCAATCAAACAATGCGGTTAAAAGATCAAACAGCTTATCTGAGGGAGTCGTAAAACCAGGAATACTAAACTTCTTAGTCAACAAAACCCCAACAACCGCAGACAGCAATCAAAATGAACAAGCATAACAATTACCCCCCTCCTCCAATACAGATCAAGAAAACATAAAAACAATAAACATAAAACGTCTTCCAACCCGGCTGGTCACCGTGGAAGAGTACGACCAAAACCCTCCGAAACTAAAAATCACAGCAACAGAGAACAAACATAATGGCAACAAAAATCACCATTTATACATCGCAACCTATAATGTAAGGACCTTATCGTCTTACGACCGTTTATTAGAACTGGATGAAGCAATAAAAGAAATTAAATATGACGTGATTGGAATCTCGGAAATGAGGCGATTAGGTACCAGAATAGAAGAACATGAGAACTTCATACTATGCTACGTAGGCAGTACCCCAGGAAAGTATGGGGTAGGATTTGTAATAAATTATATGCATAAAGACAACATCGAGAGCTTCACTGGCATATCAGAACGCGTGGCAGTACTAAACATGAATATCCAAGGCTATATGATCACCATAATACAGGTATACGCACCCACAGAAGCCGCTAGTGAGAGCGATATGGACGAGTTCTACAAAACAGTCGATAGAGCATTAGAAGATACACACGAGACCGTCATTCTGATGGGAGACTTTAATGCGAAGATTGGAGTACCACAGAAAGAAGAACATTTGATTATGAAGAGATTCGGCTATGGCAAAAGGAACAAGAGAGGTCAGAGGCTTGTCGATTTCGCTTTACAACACAGACTTATGATTATTAACACATGTTTCAATAAGAAGCAAAACAGAAGATGGACATGGAGATCTCCAAGTGGCGTTTACAAAAACGAAATAGACTTTATATTGTCTAATCAGCCGAGATTATTCCAAGACATTGGTACTATGAATCTAAACTACCCGTCAGATCATAGGCTAATCAGAGCAAAATTAAATCTAACGGATTATAAGAAAAGCAGAGCGAAATTCACAAATACACAAGCAAACCAACTAAAGAATGAAGAGGAGATATTGAATTACATGGCAAACTTGTCAATACTGTTAGCACCCTCATCTACTCTCCAGGAGAATACCAAAGTACAAGACTACTACGACAGCATTACAAACGCTATCACCAGCAGCTTAAAAAAAGCAAAACTGACAGAAGACGCCCAAAAACGCCATAAAATACTATCTGCGAGAACAGCAGCCCTATTACAAAGACGGAAAGAACTGCAGAGAACAAAACAAAAAACTAGAGCTATGAAAAACGAACTTGCCGCACTCTACAAATTAGTCAACAAATATATAAAAAACGATTACGCTAGGTACAGACAAAATATCATAGAAAAATATCTAAATCTAACAGGAAGTACAAAAAGGGCCCACAAGGATCTTAGAACAAATACAACATGGATAGAAGGACTAAAAAAGGCAGATCAAGACGTGAACAAGCGTATAGATATTATCACTACCGCAACCGACTTTTATAGAGAATTATACAGTATCAAGACTCAAGAACCCACAACCCAAATCAACACCACAAGGCACAGTAGTGAAGAGAACATTCAACTAATAGACGAAACGGAAGTCATAGAAGCAATAAAAAGGCTTAAGGTAGGAAAATCCCCAGGATCAGATAATATCACAAACGAAGCATTGAAGACAGCACAAGTAATTCTGGCCACACCGCTAGCAGAACTATTTAATCAGATACTGCAAAAATCAGAAACACCTAAGCAATGGTCCGAATCCAATATTATTTTAATTTATAAGAAAGGAGACCCAAAAAATGTTGGTAATTATAGACCGATAAGCCTACTACCGAGTCTATACAAGCTGTTTTCCGCAATCATAAATGCAAGAATCAGTCCTGAAATCGAAGACAGACAACCAGTGGAACAGGCAGGCTTTAGGAAGGGGTTCTCTACACTAGACCACATCCACACCCTTGAGTTGGTCATAGAAAAATACCAAGAACAACAGAGACCCCTTTACCTAGCATTTATTGACTACCAAAAGGCTTTTGACACGGTAACACACGCAAGCATTTGGGAAAGTCTGAAAGAACAAGGAGTCCATGAAGTATATATTGAGGTCATCAAGAGCATATACAAGAATAATATGGGAAGAATAAAACTAGAATCTCTAGGGCCAAGCTTTTCCATAAGAAGGGGCGTAAGACAAGGCGACCCATTGTCCCCGAAAATATTTATTGCTATTCTGGAGGTCATAATCAACAAATTAAACTGGAGCAAAATGGGAATATACGTAGATGGCGCCTTCTTAAGCCATCTAAGATTTGCAGATGACATAGTGATACTATCGGACACAAGCTCGCAGCTGCAGAATATGATTGAGTCCTTACAGATAGCTAGTACAAATGTTGGTCTGGAAATTAATCTCACCAAGACCATGACAATGACTAATAGTGTAAAGATACCAATAAGAGTCAACGGAAAACCACTCGAATACACGGAACACTACATTTACTTGGGAAAAACAATCAGTTTTGACAGGAAGACCAACGAAATAGAAATAGACAGGAGAGTGCAGCAGACATGGAAAAAATACTGGAGTCTCAAGGAAATTTTTAAGAGTAACTTGCCTATAAGTCTTAAAACTAAGATTATGAACTCGAGCCTCATACCGTGTTTGACTTACGGATGCCAGACGTGGAAATTCACTGCCAAAGCAAAGCACAAAATCACCACCTGCCAAAGGGGAATGGAGCGAAGCATGCTCAAGGTAAGAAAAACAGACAAAATACGCCACTCAAAAATAAGAGGGATTACAAAATCTAAAAATGCCTTGACCTATGCACAAAAGCTAAAGTGGAAATGGGCAGGACACCTTGCGAGGCTTTCAGACCAACGATGGACTCTAAGAGCAACCTTATGGAAGGGCCCGCAAGGAAAAAGAAGCAGAGGCAGACCTGTAACACGGTGGGAGGACGAGATTACCAAAACAGCTGGCTCAAATTGGAGTCAAATAGCAAAGGGCAGAGACACTTGGACAGCTTTGGAGGAGGCCTTTACCCAATCTGGGGTCCTTGCAAAAGAAGACAACTAACAAAACTAACAACTACATTTAATACAGGAAACTAACCCACTAACACATTCCAACTAGAAATTAAGTTTAATCACTGTAATAGAAGCAAGGAATAAACAGGCTTTTTTATTTTTTTATTTTTATTTTATTTTATTAATTCCTTTTATAAGGATTTAAACATTACTGCCGGAATGTGGGTAGAGTACCATAGATAGATAACTTCACTGATGGCAAATGGGACACCACCCTGGAAGAGAGAGTGGGCCACAACCCACCACACGGCACGAGCCCAGTCTGGGGGATGCTGGATACGAAATGTACACACATCAACACGGTCTAGGGATATTTCATACTCAATTAAATAACTCGAAAAGTACTGGCCGCATTGGAATCTTTAATACACCGATTTGTTTGTAATTTATCTCAGACTAATTCCAAATTCAAATTTTTGAAAATTCTTTTGTTTCGGTGGCATAAAAATGTCTTGATGTATAGGAGAGGGAATTTTCATTTGTGCGAAATTTAAAAAACAATACGAATTACGTTTAGTTACAGTTTTTTTTTTCATTTTTAAACGAAAGATAAAGTTAAAATTGAGGTATTGTAGCCATGCAACGCCGACATTTGACGAGGGCGGAGATGTTACGAGCTGTGGGAATGCTGGAAGCTGGATCTGTTCAGCGTAATGTTGCTGAGGCCATAGGGACCCATCAAAATGTAATTTCAAGATTGTGGACACGCTATCGTGCCACAGGTGAAGTAGCGGAGAGGCACCGGGGGCCAAGTCGCATCACTACCCCCAGACAAGACCGATTTTTGCAAATTACTGCGCGAGCTCAACCAAATGCAACGGCGACTCAATTGGTCCAAAGGCTGCGAGTGGAACACCAAGTGCTTGTGAGTGACCAAACTGTAAGAAGGCGACTGCATGGAAGCAATCTACGCTCTCGTAGTCCACTCCGGGTCCCACCTTTACGGAGAGGCAATCGTGGACGACGATTAGAATGGGTTCGGAACCACGTGGACTGGGGCCGTGAGCAATGGTCCAATGTGCTGTTCACGGATGAATCCAGGTTCGGCTTCCATCCAGATTCACGAAGGACGCGTGTTTGGCGAGTTCCTGGACGATGGAGCCGTCTCCAGAACCCTCAGGAAGTTCACCCATACCAAGGAGGAACAATTATGGTTTGGGCAGGAATTCGTCTTGGAGGATGGACGGATCACGTTTGGGTGCGGGGCAATATGACGGCAGAACGATACGTCCAACAGGTGCTGGGGCCCGTAATCTTGCCCCACAGAACACAAATGGGGCAAGATTTCCTGCTCATGCACGACAATGCCCGGGCACACACGGCGAGAACGGTAGCAGCTTGGTTACATACACATAATGTTAGGGCCTTAGACTGGCCTGCTCAATCGCCAGATCTAAATCCCATTGAGCATGCGTGGGATATGCTGCAAAGAAGAGCTCTGAAGGAAGTTCCTGAAAATTTGGCTACAGAAGATCAACTTTTTGCGCACCTCAGAAGGACATGGGACAATATTCCGCAGCAAGACATTGACAACCTTGTTCTGAGCATGCCGAATCGTTGCCGATGTGTTATGAACATCATGGGCGCTTTCTCAGACTACTAACTTCAAGTTTATAAACACAAATTAAATGATTTTTCTATTTTTTTCAGTTTTTACTCAAAAATTAAAAGTTAATTCATATACGGTTTCCGTCTATGCTTCATTTTTTTTTCATAAAATCCTGAAATTATAATCAGTACCTTAACCATTATTAAAAAATGGTAGAATATTAAATAACGTATATTTTAAATATATACATGTCATATAAATAATTAACACATTGATAGTAATTCACTTTTTTAAAAATATCCCTAGACCGTGTTGATGTGTGTATTTGAACTTTAGGTTCTAGAACGCGGTTTCCTCAGGCCAATTTTTTTTTCTCTATTATGTCCCAGTGCTGGGCAAAGGCCTCCCCCATGGCCTTCCAGTCTTTCACTCTTCTCTTATAAAAGAGTAATAAAAAACAAAATTATCATTCTTCATTTTAACAAAATAGTGATACCGTTTCACTAATGGTTATTATTTTTCCATTTTATTGTTTCACTACGGTATTTCATTAAAATGTTTCATTAGTAAATATTGTATTCCGAACATTACTACCAGGATTCCATAAGCGGCACTAGTTCAACTCGATATTTTTTGCGAGCACATGACATTAATATACGCTCGGTCGAAGTAAAAATCTTATTTTTATTTTCGACGGGTATTTATATTAAAATGGTATTTTGCCCGTGTTTATCGAATGTCCTACATGTGTGGGTAATAAATGGGAACACATTGTATTGACAAAGGTTGCAGTGAAGATTGATTGGTGTTCATATCCCTCGGCCCTAACATTACAAGCCGGCACTCTGTACCAAAAGGATATGCTTGAAATATCGCTCAAGTATATTGTAATATTATTTCACTTGGAATTCGTCTTGGAATTATTTATTGGAAGTGACGAGTTATTAGCTACATTTAGTAGACCTTTAAATGAATGTTGTGATTATAAAACACTATCGAAACGGGTCTTATCGCGATCGAAACGTCGGGAAACAAGTAGGTACCTGTTTACCTCGTTAAAAAGAATATCGCGATAAGACCCGTTTCGATAGTGTTTTATAATGTGTACAAATCGCGAAAGTTTAAAAAGTTTAATGTTGTGATTTTTAGATGTTTCATAGTGAAGCTGTAATCAGTAATTCAATAGAGTGAATATTCATTCCGCATATTCATCGATTCCTTAAATTAGAGCTGAAAACATAAAATGAACAATAGGACAGGGGCCCAATTCTGTAAAATAGCTAACTTATCAATAGTGTGTCGGTTGTGTTGTGTCTCAATAGACTACTCATTGACATTTGGTATTCTACAAATATTTATGGTCATTGACTTGCCACTGTAGTGACATTGAAACGCCATAGTAGGACTTTATGGTAGTCTGTAAATATATTTCAAGTGATATCTGACAGTTGTGTCTATCGTGTTTGGCTATCGAACTGCCATTGTGAAGCCATCGAACAACGACACCTCTTTTCCCTATTGCATAATAATGTCTGTAGTGTGTCGATAGAGTGACAATGGCATGTTGCTTATCTCTAAGTTACAGAATTGGGCCCCAGGTCTATCATTACCATACAATAACAAAACGAAGGTCCATCTAAACCTACGTATATTATGAATCTCACACCTTTCAGATCATGTAAAGTACTCGCTGAACAGCTACAAGCCAATAAAATGTAAATATACCCAAATACACCTCGCTCTCTGAATACATTCATACAGCTTACATATTTAAGTGTGTGAGTGCTGCACTGCACAATATAAATGAAATCATTTCATTTCGTTGCGCAGGGTGGGTTTAGTCCAAGAAACCGTACCTCGAAGAAAACTATTTTCCAACGGCTGAAAATGTTTCCTTAGGTTTTAAGCGGCTTCTACAGCGCTCGGGAGGCAATGTAGCTTGCAGTTTGTATTTGTTTCGTTTGCCGTCTGCTCTTCCAATGTTTTTACTTTGTGTGATTTCTATTTTAGGAAATAATAGTACATTTTGATACAAGTGCGGAAAGTTTGTTATTGCATTCGAGGCAGATTGAACACCCGAGCCGTATGGCGAGGGTGTTCATGGGGTCGAGAAATGCAATAACAAATTCCCACGTGTATCAAACGACGTTTTTCAATACACTTTCGAAGAAATTAACTAAAAACGTTATGTGTTTTTGTCAACAAATTTGATGAGACTATGATTTAATTTACTTTTTTTCCGCGGTTTGATTTCGCCAGGTTGAAAAAGAAGCAAAGGTATAAAGCCGCCAAACAGCCTCACAGGAAAAATATAAAATTTAAATATTTTTTAATTAAGAACACAAAAAAATGCTTACTTGTTCATAAAAGTAAATAATTGTTTAAAATATTTACGTTTATTAGTAGTATTCTTTTTACAAACACAATTTAAATATTCAAAAAATATTTTCAATACACTTCCTCGAAAACTAGCTCTTATTGCACTACGATTAGGTTCGACATGCATCATATTTCGCACGCGTGCGGTAATAAGAATACAGCGTGCTGTAATATTATTACCGCACGCTGTAATCATAGAGCAGCGGTAATTCGATTAAAACTTATGAAATTAAAAAAAAAACACCACTGACTATTATAGAGCAGGCGTGTTTTTTTTTTAATCTCGCCATTTTGATCTGCGTCTTTACAGCGTAAATATTTTTTGAATATTTAAATTGTGTTTGTAAAAAGAATACTACTAATAAACGTAAATATTTTAAACAATTATTTACTTTTATGAACAAGTAAGCATTTTTTTGTGTTCTTAATTAAAAAATATTTAAATTTTATATTTTTCCTGTGAGGCTGTTTGGCGGCTTTATACCTTTGCTTCTTTTTCAACCTGGCGAAATCAAACCGCGGAAAAAAAGTAAATTAAATCATAGTCTCATCAAATTTGTTGACAAAAACACATAACGTTTTTAGTTAATTTCTTCGAAAGTGTATTGAAAAACGTCGTTTGATACACGTGGGAATTTGTTATTGCATTTCTCGACCCCATGAACACCCTCGCCATACGGCTCGGGTGTTCAATCTGCCTCGAATGCAATAACAAACTTTCCGCACTTAGTCACGGACTAATGTAGGTACCTATTTCTATTTCCTCGTAAGGTTTGTCGTCGCAAGACTCACAAAAGAGACCGGGCGCGGCGACCGCTGAGTACCTACTGGCGCGCAATTCTATGTTCAATGTCCGGGTTAAGTTTCCGTAAGTTAAAATAGAACTCGGATTTCTTTAAGACGTTCTTAGTGGCTGCCCCTTCGTGGACTTCTATCATTATTTATCACCTCTGCCCACACTTTGGGATGTACAGGCGTTATGCTAATATATTGAACTAACTATGAACCATTATATTTAGCTAGGAATATTTCTATCATTCTTATGTAAACACACGCTACTTATTTTTGTGTAAGGATCATATTCATAACCATACACGGATAACGTAACAGTAAATCCACACTATTTACTGTTACATTATCTAGTATTAGCTACGTCACAGAGGGGCGGGGATCAATGTCACTCACTACTCCGGTCAAGTAGGTAATTGACGCCGCGCGCCGAGCCAAGCCGAACGCGAGTTTGTGGTATTTGACGTGACAACAGCTAACAACATTGTGTGAGCGTTCATACCGGGCTATCGATGTTATTGTGTCAAACGAGATAACAACGATATGCACCACGATGCTTATTACACGTTCTTTTCAATGAATAACAAAGAAATTGTGTCAAGATCGTACTACAAACAATAATAAAACCTATAATCATAAGAATGTAGGTAACAAAAGAACAAAGTTAGGTAAGTATAAAAAGGACACTTAATAACAAAGTAAATCCGACAGTATATTTGCGCGCCACAACATTGATAAGGATTTGCCGCGCATTTTTTAGCGCGACGTCACGGATAGCGTTGAGGACGCGTCCCGCGTCCGTCTCGAATGTTCGTTAGCAACTAGCGCCACAGGCGGGCGGCGCGCGGCGTGAATAAGTACTAATATGTAGCGTCAACTTACGTGTCATGTTCACAATTTTGCCCACATTGCTCCAAGCCTCGTCGCACATGTCTCTCCGAGTATACGAAGGTAGCTCGTAGTTGTATAGTGTAGGGTATTTCTGTACCTCCTGCACGAAGCGAATGTTAGCATTCTGTTCGCTGACCGACATGATCGCGGACCGGTACGCAACGTACAAGTGATCTCAGCGGCTCGCCCCGCGCGACTGGTTCCGAACCGGTCGGTGACGCACATCGAACCAGTCGCGCAGCTGCGTCGTGTACTCGTGTCGGCGTCTCGTCGCACATCATTTTAATGACGCGGTTATTGTCATGTAGGTACGTGTTGGCGGTGTGTGCGCAAGTTATGATGAGCAGTCGTCAACTAAAAGTATTATCATACACTAACCTTGCACTAGCATTACCTATATCAACCACGCGTACAAGTTATCGTTTACAAAAATCAAAACATGAAAACGTAAGGATTTCATTATAATAACTGACTGAAACAGACAGTGTTAATTTAAATTATACAAATGTTTACATGTTCGCACGTTCAACATTCCTGTGTTCACTCTGGTTGTCAGATTACCAGTTCTTCAATAACTTGGAAAGCTAAATGAATCTAGCTAACTTATAATTAGACCTAAGCTAGAACGGATAAGTTTAATCAGTGTCGCGTCGTATGAACCCATTTATTTGTTCGTATCAGACGTCTTCTAGCTTATTGCCACTAAAGATCTGAGTCTCATGTAATCTCCGTCCTATTTCTTTTATCCTGGTACGTAAATCTTCTCAACTAAGGCCTAATAACATGTCGTGATACTAATCTTTACGAATAATTCGTGGAAAAGGTTGAAAATAACTTGTTTATTTCGTTGGTTAATATTTGTATATATTATACTGGAATATACACATACGAATGGAAGATTGGAGTGACGGCAAAAGGAGCTTATATAAAAATCTTATTGAGGCGATAACTCGATAGACGCCTTACAAGAGATCCCTGTGTACTGGCGTGGTGGCCTGCCATCGGAGCATAAAATAACTTTTTACTGTCGAGTACCGCACCTATTGCCAAGTTTCGCTCTTTTGGAATCCACATTTTTATGTGAGATTTTAAAGAAAATCACTGCTCTAAGTGTATTTGCTTGAGGGATAAGAAACGAGTTATCTATGTATTCTATTTTGTATTAAAAGTTCATAATTATGTAACAAAATGCCTATCATCGCACTAGATCGCGAAAATTGGAAGGAGGGAAGGGAGGCCTTTGCCCTGCAGTGGGACAGTACAGTCTAATAATAATAATATGTAACAAAATGTACGAAAGTTGGTAACTTCTGTTGTAACATTATATGTACTGTGGATTATAGTTTGTACAACTTTGTTAGAAACAAACACCACGTGGCGGGTTATTTGTTTCTCTCACATTTCTTTTTACCCACGACGGAACGGAGACGGTATAATATGCGTTTGGGGTGAGAGGTTGTTTGTTTGTTTGTTTGTGTGTTTGTGCAAATACATGTTGCCATTTTTCTCCAAATCTACTAGTCCGATTTTGATGCAGTTTTCAGTTACGGGTTCGGGTTTGATTGGTGCATGTTCTTAGATAGGTATTACGGTGACAACTCACCAGGGGGCGCTGCAGCAAACATTTTTGTGCAAATAAAAGTTTCAATTTTTCTCCAAAACTACAATTCCAATTTTGATTCAGTTTTCAGATATGGGTTTAGGTTTGATTGGTGCATGTTATTAGATAAAAAATTTAAAATAAAAAGTTTAAAATAAAAAGCAAAATTAAAAATTTTGAAAAAACCCACGACGGTTAAAAATTAATTGAAAAAAGGATAAAATAACAAAAAACACCCGCCTTAAAAAAACCCAAGAATGTCCGTCGGGACTTCGGGAGCTGAACATTGCAAAACTAGTTCATTTAATGGCAGTTCCCGACGGACATTATTATTTTTATTCGCCACTGTATGACGTTCTTGTATTGCAGGCAGTAGTGTTGCCCCCGCTCGCCAGGTGGCCCTACGAGAACGGGTTCACCTTCACCACGTGGTTCCGGCTCGACCCCATCAACTCCGTCAACATCGAGAGGGAGAAACCTTATCTATACTGGTAACTATGTCGATGTCTATGATTTAGGCCAGGAGTTAATGACTACAAAGCGGAGACGAGCGGAGTGTGTGTGAAGCGGAGAAGAAGAGATGGGTAAAAGCTAGAACATCCTAAGTTTTAAGTGCTCTCCTCTCTGTTTAACCGTTTCCATTATAGCTAAGCGGAGACAAGAAGTGTAAATAACGAAATTTTACTGGTGGTTTACAATACCTTCATTTCTCAAGGTAAGTGATGTACAGTCAGCATCAGAAGTATATTAACATTACTCAAAGTTTCGAAGCTGTTTTTTTAATAAAAACTTGTTAGAAATTACTCGTTACTAAATGTTATTGGAGTATAAGGACTATTTTAACGAATAATCTTCTGAAACATTAAAAATAATAGCTAGAGTCCTGTACATAAAAGAATTAAAATTCCGAAATGTTCAGCTACTTCTGATGCTGACTGTACTTGCCATTGTCGTTGATGCCTTGTCCTCTCTAGAACCTTAAAGATATCCTCCAGTCCAGCGGTGAACAGTTTCAGAGATATGACGTCTCCCTGTCTAACACTTCGCTGCAGAAAGATAGAAAACATAAAATGAAGAATCCGAGGTCTGGTCCTGAAAGCGGATTGACATGGTGGCGTTTTTGTACGAACCAGCTGGGATAGGATATATTTATTTGTAGTTTGTTTCTAATTGTGTAACGAAAATCATCTTCTTTGATTCATCTTCTTGTTTAAAACAAAAATCGATAATTACTGGGATTTATTTTACAAACTTATTTTTTATTCTAGAAAATGAAACGACATGAAACCTTCGCGCAAAACATTATAGCACCAATTTAAGTCTTTATATTTCCTCAAAATTCTCAGTAACGCGTTAACGCCTTACTTGGTATTATAATATTCGCGGTAACGGTAATAAACACAGTTACTGGAGCGAAAACATTTAATAATAATTCCAGTAGAAGGGTATAAGAATTCCAATTTAATTTGGTAACAGTTAGATAGGCAATATCAAGTCAATTTGTACTAAAAGCGTATTACAGCGAGAATGCCAAATATATTCCGTAAATCGCGTGGGGCCACAGACCGCGGTTGCACCTGTGTTCCCAACTTTTCATTTGATTTGAGTGGAGCTCGGACGTTTGAAGTGTAGTTTCGGTTGTGCTCTGCTATCCTGGTACTAAGCTAAATCATTTTCGGTTTGTGTCCGGGGATAATTGAATTGCGAGTTCGCCACGCGCTCCACGTCCATTTAGAAGTACATGATATGCTGCAAAGGCTACATACCTTTATGATGCTCGAGTGTTTCTGAATAAGCTATATCTGGAGTGGATCGTGCGAATACGATTTTTGCTTTTTGTTTTGCTTTTCATGTAGCTCAGCCGAGTGGTTGAACGAGATGATTGAATGAACTAACACTATTAATTTGCTCAACAGCTTCAAAACGAGTAAAGGCGTGGGCTACACGGCACACTTCGTGGGAAACTGCCTCGTTCTCACATCAATGAAGGTTCGCGGCAAGGGGTTTCAACACTGTGTCAAATACGAATTTCAGCCGAGAAGGTAAGATTACTGGTCCTATATTACAACTACATGTGAGTTGGGTGCTTTTCTCTAAAAAGGGGCACAAAAGATAATTTCCAATAGTCACCCACTACGCTCATTACCGTAATTATCAAGGAAAGTCATTCTTGTATATAGTAGTATATAGTTGGTATGTTTTGATATACTTAGTGTTATTTTAATGAGTCTGTCTATCTAGAATATCTACTGTACTTAACTGGTTGGAGCTACCAAACATTACTACGGTCTTCCATATCGTTAAAGCATGATTTTTTTAGAGCCGGTGTGCGGTTAATTTTGAACGTGCTTCCACTAAATTTTAAAACTTTGTTCAAAACACTAAATCAGGGCGGGCAGTGAAAAAGTTGCAGCAGTATAAATAAACTTTCCTGTGTACTCAGTTTATGAGGACGGTCGGCTTTCGTGCGAAAAGTTGCCTCAAAAATTATCCATTTAATTTTATTTCATTATTTTCCTCTGTGAGAGCAGTTATTAGCAAAGCGCATGAACCGGGATCAGTTTTAGAGTTTTTATGTGGAATCAACTGAACAAGCGTAAACAAAAGTTGTATACGTTTTGTTTGTTTGAGAGAATGTTTAACATGTTTGAACTCTGAGCATTACAGTACACTGAACATTTACAAAGTTGCACACTTCATTTCACTTGATTATGGGCAAAAGTGCTTCATATTTTTAATGGTATTAAAGATTAACCTATAACTTTGAACTCAGTCACCAACCAAACCATATCAATATGTGAATATGGAAGTCATTATCGATGATTATTGTCTTAATTGTATGTTTATGATTAGCTAAATAAGTTCTGCAACTGTTACAGTATAGTTTTGTTTTGTGTGCAGATGGTACGCGATAGCCGTGGTGTACATATACAACAGATGGACGAAGAGCGAGATCAAATGCTTGGTCAACGGGCAGCTAGCGTCCAGCACAGAGATGGCGTGGTTCGTCTCCACAAACGACGTAAGTACTACAACATAAATTGAAGAAGTATCACTTTAATAGAATCTAAAGGCTAAGGCTAGGCAGTCTAACGATATACATTGTATTTGTCATGGTATAGCTTCAGATTAGGGCAGATTTTTTAGTTTCAAAGTCATATAAATCTCATCCTAGCTCGGATGTTCTGAGATTCACATGTTACATGAACCTATATTTCTTACGTGTAATCTGTCGTTCCTCAAGTAGTTAAATGGTACCCCTAATCCAGCCTGAAGTACCAAGTGCTCATAACTCTATAGGAGCTTAGCATAATACATTCGGTTTCGGTTATCTACGGCGAACACCCCCTTTGCGACAAGTTGTGCGTTCGAGTCGTCACGTTCGTGTCGTTAGCAGCAATTTATTACAAGTAATGCCATGCAAATTTCTGTGGATGTACGCGGACTTCATAGTAATACAAGTTTTAAGAGTTTCCCGAAACTTTTACCGTCTGAAGACATTGATTTCTTACTTATCTTGATAATCAAAAGAAAAAGAACAGTTTACGTTAACGATGTCATAGCACAAATACAGGTACAATAACATCGAAACATAATTAACTTACAAAATTATTTGAATTTGCATCGGAATCTGAACTCGAATCAAATGGAAATCATCGATTGATCGCTAATGTGCTAGCTTGCCACAAGGGATTGGTCCCCGAATATAATTACAATTGTGAACCAAATGTCCGATGCGTGACGAAAACCTTGTTATCATCATTGTGGAAATGAACCAGAACCACGTCAGAATCATCCATCGAATATCTTCGCTTCCATATTCGTTCCACTACATTAATTAATTGTATGTAGCCTTTACAAAAGCTCGTGCTGCGAGTAGGTAATCCGATTAAAAAATACGCAGCCAATTAGAGTGAACGTGCGCGTGAATTCGTACAGTTCGCACTGTTGTATTGTTTTGATTGGGATTCTTACTTATTTGTTTTGTGAAGCTCCATTTAGTTCGTGTTCTCCTGGTGTTCTCCTCTTCCCCGCTCGAGGGATTAAGTTGGCGTTAGTTCATGCATGCCACTATGAATATTCACTGAGGCTCGGACGTGGTCACGCATACTTGCTGCAAAATGAACTTGTCTAACGTCACGTTATGAAGACAAACTAATTATTTGAGACTGTGATAAACGTGCCCCTGTGTGACCAGGCGAGCTTTTCTGTCGAACACGTTCTAACTAGTAAATAAACAAAATACCTGCACATCAAATATTCAGTCATTGAAAGAGTAAGTACTTGTATCTATTTAGATCACATTCATTCTAAATTTTATTTTCTCACTCAATAGAACAGGTATTAGGTAGGTACTTTGATATCGAGTTTTTAAATTAAATTAGAACAAAAGCTGAATTTATCACGGTTGGCTATTTTAAGTTGTACGGCGCGGCATTACAACGGGTTGAATTATTTTATCAGTTCGGTATTCTGAAACCAAGGGTTGTTAGAAAAAATACTCTTTGATGGTAAATTCCGGCTAACAAAGAACTGAATTAGACCCTTTGAATAACGGCCAGAATGGACACTAATAATGGCATTGAAGTAAAGGTTTTCATTTGGTAACTCTGAAGGTCTACTTCTATAATGATGCTTTAATTAAAACCTACGAAAATAAAACTGTAGATGTATAGGCTGTTCTCTGAAAACATGTTTTAACAAAAAACTTTTCATAGGAAAAATCGTAAAACGGTATAAAATTTGACACGTAAAGGATATTTGAGCGTCGCTTTCGAACGATATTAGGAAAATCGAGAGCGCTAAAGCCCCACGTACCGCTTAAAAGTGTCATCTGTGAGTAAATACGAGTGTTTTAGCTGTAAATGTGGATTTACATGCCTTAACTGTGCACAGGGCTGTCGATAACGCGACTTGCTGATAATCGCTGATGTGTATTGAACCCGCTGACGAGGTTTCTAATGGTCTCGACTACTCGCTGGGAAGACTACGATTTACTAGCAATGTAGTGTTGTGTTATTACAATTAGATCATGTTTAATTTTTATACTGCTTTACAAGCAATGACAATCTAAATCATTCATTCATCTAAAGTCTAAACTATGTCTTGCTGTGACTGCTCAAAAGTACTTACATATAATATGTTTTTGAATAATCCTACTTAAGCATATTTTTTCTCATACGACAGAACTTGTGATTCATATTGAAGTAACCCGAAACATATCCCAACAAATTCCTGTTAAAAGTTGTTTCGTTATAATATGAAGTCTATAAATATCGAGCAATTTGACGTACCTTTTATTACATTAAACATGTATTATGTGAACTCCCACATCCGTCCTGTTTGTCAAGTAACTGCCTTCTGGGAATGTGTATATTTGGAAGTTTTTATTCAGAAACATCTGTACCTATAGATATATCTTAGGAAAACTGGTACCAAAGCCATAACAGGATGTGACCTTTTAAATGTCTGGCAGAATTAGAATGGAATAAGTTTGGATTAAACAACGAATCCATTATTTACCGCACCACGATTTTCTATGTCTATTAATGGCTTCCAATTAATTTCAACGAGAATCTGGTAGTTAAATATTTGAAATGTTGGGGCTGTGATCTCGTCCCGGTAGCTTGGATAGTGTGTGGAGATAAATAATGAATACTCCGCTCTGAATGACTGGTTTATGCAATAATGAAATGAGTACAATGTCGGACCGCGACGCGACAAAAATAATTAGCGATTCGCTCCTAATGGCTGCTGCGGTCGTACTGGCGGAGGGCGCGCGGCCGGCGGCCCGAACATTGTCATAATAATTAATTTGGGTTTCATATTTACCCTGAAAATATTTACCTTGAAAAATATGTATTGCACAATTTGCACAAACCTAATTGAACCATTTTCATTACTAATAGTTTTTTATCAGTTACCTTCATCGTGTTTTCATTGTAAAATTCATATAATTCTGTTATGTTAGGGTAGATACTTTTCATTAAATGTTTTTTTTTTTTTTATATTCCACAACTATCACACAACGCCATCTAGTCCCAAGCTAAGCAGAGCTTGTGTTATGGGTACTAGACAACTGATAAACATACTTATATATTTCTAAATACATACATATTATAGATAAATTACACCCAGACACAGAACAAATGATCGTGCTCATCACACAAACATTTGTCCTGGGTGGGAATCGAACCCACGACCTCCGGCATAGCAGTTAGGGTCACTAACCACTAGACCAACAGGCCTGTTAGAGGTTAGAGGGTTAGAGGTTAACTAAATCTACATGTAAGTATAACATATTACCAGTCTGACCGTCGTCGGTTCCAATCAGGGTAAACTTGCTTCCCTTTGTTGGCCCCAAATTCCTCCGATAAATACTTCGCGGTAACCTTATTCTTCATGTTGTATTAAAGAACTTTTGCCACAAATGTTTGTTTTGCCTACTCTAATAGGAATTTCGTCCAGCAATAACTTTTCATTCAATTCCAATCTTATTTCGAGCTTTACTAAAATATCGACGAAAATGAAATGCCTTCCCAATCTCGAACGCCTTTACCGAAATATTCTGCAGAAGAAAATTAATTTTTTGAAGTAATTTGTGCTTCTAAACTAATTTTGTAGTTCAAGAGAAGCTGTCGAAAGTTAGTTGGATAAGATGAGTTTACTTGAACTTTCTTTTGCTCCTATTTTAATAACATCTAACCAGTTTGATTTGGTGTTTGTGCAATATTAAAGACTAGTTAATTCAATACGAATTCTTCGACCTTTTTTAACTTTTCGGACTGTGAAAATTGTAATATGAAAACTTATCGAGTTTTTTGGGAGTAAGAAGAGGTATGACGATGTCAATGAACTTGGTTACCTATAGAAGCTTTGTTTTCTTGTTAGATAAAATAAAATGTGTGGTCTTTTCCAACAGCCTTTCGACAAATGCTACATCGGTGCGACGGCGGAGTTAGACGAGGAGCGAGTGTTCTGCGGACAGATGGCCGCCATCTACCTGTTCGGAGAGGCGCTCACGACGCACCAGATCTGCGCCATGCACAGACTGGGGCCCGGCTATAAGGTGAGTGCTCTATAACGTCACAGTGATTTATCTACATGATATTCAGTCTAAATAACTTTTTTCTGTCCTAAAGATTATATAAATATATCTTGTTGAAAGATTTCTATAATATTAATATGACTGTTTACATTTGTTTCTTGCTTACCACGGAAACAGAGTCAATTCCGTTTCGACAACGAATGCAACATCAGTTTGCCGGAGAATCATAAAAGGGTGAGCGAGACGACCGCTCCCAAGCTTGACAACGCTGATGTTCCCCCTCCTCCCGATCCTGAAACTATCCCCCAACCTCCCGAGATTGAGCCGCCTGATGTAGCTTGTGCTGAAGAAGATACTAAGCCCGCAGATACAGAAGAAGCATGCGTAGTTGTGAAAGAAGACGCGACTCCTCGGGGACGCCGCATGGCGGACGAGGCGCGCGAAGTGGCCGCCGCGCATGCCTCCATGCTCGTAGATATTGAAGCATGCAAGCGTGTAAGCATGCCGCGCCGCTTGCCCTTATTCAGTTTGTTGTTTTGTCCTGCTTTTGTGAATATGTGTGATCGCCACCGAGCACTCCCTGTACAGTCATACAGTGTCACTGTGTAATGTCATTGCTGTTGATGTGTGGTGGCAGGGTCAGTTCCGTTTCGACGCCGAGTGCCACACGCCGCTGCCGTCCATGGAGGTCCGCGTGGACCGCTACGGCGACCTCATTCACGACCCCACGCAGAACGTTCACGATGTAAGACGGTCCATGAATCAATGTGCTAGACGGGTTTAATCTTGTTTGTTAAAGGAAATCCGGGATTACATACATTATTCTCTACTAACTTGATGGTGCCTTGGGTTTACAGATTTAATCAAGAAACTGCATGGAATGGTTTAACTTGTCTAACTTTAATAAATTCTTCTTGTGGTAAATAGATTAGAGAAATATTTAACCGTAATAAGACTCCGTTTTGAAACAGATTTCTTATATAAATATAATTAAATGCACAAAAGGTAACAAACCGACAAAAGCGGCTTATGTCTTCGATTGTTTGAAATTGCTAAAGTAATCCGAATTTCTGAGGAAATTAGCTAAATCACTCGATTTATCAAAAGATTTCCAACCTGATATTTAAAAGGATTTGTGCACAATGTTTTACCTTGAATCACAAAGTAAATTTATCCATTTGCAACTTTAATAATGTCGCAGTGTTTGTACGATTCATATTTAATGAGAATTACATTAAAATGAGTTCAAAATTATACCTTCTCTCAATATTTACTTAATCAAAGTGGACGAATATTTTAGTTTCTTGAGGGTTTCGTTAAATATTCTGTTAATCCAGCGTTGCTTTAATCTTGAGTCCAATATTAATCTAAAGTTGGTAGTTATATAGAACAGTGTGGATTAAGTAGCTCGATTGTGTACATACGGATGGACGTATCGGTTTTGTTGGCATGTCCGCTCGCTCCGCTAAATCTAAACTGGACTCAAAAGTTATTTATTAGCCCCGGATTGTAAAAGTTTCAGGTAACATTCAGGGCTTCATTAGTCCTGAATAAATAGGGGTTCGGATTTGTAGTACTGTGTTATGGCATATTTAGCTATTTATAGCCAACTGACATATTATGATTTAAGTATATTGCGATCGAGAGTGCTTTCCAATTTGAAAATAGATTGGTTTACTTTATTGTTGTAAAATTTCCTAATGACGAACCCTTAATGTGAATGGGAAATGGGGTACTATCAGACTGTTAACACAATCTCTAATTGCATCAAGGGTTTATCAATTAACAAACATTCGGATCGGCTGCAAATGAGCAATTTTCGTTAAGTGTACCGACCCCGTAGTATTGCCAGCTAAGGGACACACAGGCCGTTGTCCACGGTCGTTCGCACAAGTTCCACGTTATTCACGAGTATGGCAAGTTTTAGGCTCGCACTTACCGCACGACTCACCAGGAGACCAGCAGTTACAGAGGGTCAGCCATTTGATACCACTCGTAATGGCCGCCTCTCTCTTGCAGCTCCATTATAATGCGACATGTGAGGAAATCTACAGTTCAAGATGTTTACAGTAGAACTTTCTGGAATATTTCCAGGTTGGCTTAGCTCTTGAATCGTTTACGGTCTTTGAGGACATTGCTCGGAAAAACTTTCTTGAAGCGGATTAATCTGGTCTTGTCTTTCAGTGAATAAATACTCTGAAAATTCGGCGTAGCTTGGAATAAAGACTAGTATTTACAACTACTTAAAGTCTTAATTTTATTATGTTCAGAAATAGCTTGTGGAGTATATTCACGTTTGTGACCTCTCGTTTCATCCCAGTCATTATTTATTACTGGAAATTCAGGTATTTTTATATGTACATAAGACCCATAATGAATAATTCTGTTTCACTTAGGCCAACGTCGTTTTTCGTCTTTGAAGACACAATTTGTACAATAAAGTTGTTCATCCGACCGTTACAAAGATGAACTTGAAATACCTTTATCCCTATTATGTTTAAGTATTCCAGTTATTAAACCTTAAAGATATTTAAATACTTCGGCTTGTATTTAATATCAAGATAATCCGTAATGAGTTTTTGAGTCTCTTAGACGTCGTGTTCAGGTTTCAGATAATTTTGTACTTTGTATGCTTTCTGAAGTATCTTCCCGCTTATGACTACTTTTTAAATAGCTTTTAATATTCAGAAACGGTTCTCAATGTTTCTGTAATCGTAGTAGATCTCATAAGATTAGCTATGAAAACTTCTTGATGTCGTATAAATTAAGTAAGTTTAGTTATTATAATAGTGAGATTAAGAGAGTAATAATTCTAACACTGTTGTAAGCTTTCACGGTTTATAACTAAACTTACACTGTTACTTACGGGATATCTGTCGTGATTATCAAAATAGAGAATACAGTAGCCGCTATTATAGACAGCTCAGAGTAATTTATAAGTAATCACGGAAGATATTGCCGTAAGTGACAGTGTAAGGTGTAAGTGTACTAATTTTAATTGACTGTCCTTCTCAATCAAACAGGATATTAACTAAAACGGCAAATGTAGGCAAATCTTTTTAGTGGAACTGTGGAATCCTACTTTCCGCTGACTGTAATAGATATTCAAAAAGTTATTATGACAAAGTTGTGCGTAAAAGAAAAAAAGCAAGTGTTAAATTGCCGCTGCCGGAATGCAATTAAAACTTTCCTAATTGATTTTTTTATTAATTATGACGGAGTTAGGGATAATAATGAGTTTGGAGAGAGCTTCGCCATCGTTCTCCGCGTACTAATTTGACTAATATTCACGCGTTCCGTCACAACTTGAAAAAACTTCATGAATAATTTAAGAGTACCTATCTCGCTTTTTTGCTACAAATTAATAAAGGAAATTGTGTTTAATTTAGTCAGGGATCCGTAATTGCGTAGTGACAACAAACTGTTTATTTTGAACGTTTATTTAGGCAGACCGACGGGGACCTGCCGTTTCTATTATAATTTAAACCGACATGGCCCGCTGCGTAAGTGATGGAAAGGTCGTGAACTCGTCAGTTCAACGGTGTAACACCAACCATTTAATCCAAACTAGAATACAGGCTATTTACCTGAATTTAAATGACTGTATGAAATATTTTCCGGGTGCACTATAGCAAAAATAAATTTCTTTTACATCTCTCATATTCGGTAAGTAGGTCCTTATTACCCCCAAATGGGGCTTGTAGGTGACCAATTAGCGCTCTAGGGCATTAATGTCGCAAGAAAAGCCCTAGGGCGGTAAGTAATTAAAAAAAGAAACACTTCACTCTTTCAAAAAGTTCGCGTACATCTAACCATCATACTGGCAATAGACATCATGCATTCAGCCCAATGACAAAAGAGGTCGCTTCGCTATTCAGCCTTGTCTTCGTATGAGTATACCGCCTGTGTGGGGGAGGCTTAATAGTCATCAATTTTAAAATATCGAACGGCGAAGCTCAATTTCGTTCTTGAAAAAAAAAATTAAAAAAGAGATGAAAAAGGCGGTAATAGAAAACTTTACTTTCAATATTGTTTGTTTTTGGATTTTTTTTTATAATTACGTGCTAATTAGGAAAAAAACATGAGTTCTGCAAGTGATGAAGATATAAGCTGCACTCCCGATTCAATGAAAATGGAAGCTGAAGCAGCAATTAACAATATTTTGCCTGAAAGTTCTAAAGAGAGATATTTGAAAACTTTATTCTTGTAATGCCGGTTTTTTTCTTCTTACCTCATAATCGAGATGTAAAGCAGAGTAGTTAGCTCGGGTGTAAGCATCAATTGCACCCTCGAACTATTGGCGCCCTCGCTGCGCTCGTGCGCCTAAATATCTCGGGCTGCAATTGATGCCTTACAGCCCTTGGCTATATTAATCTACTATTTCAGTGTATCTGATATTTTTTAATCATCCACAAAAATGTTGCAAATATTCAAGCGCTCAGCAAATACTTTTACCAGGAGCGCATATTTGCACACGGTTCGTAAGTTAAGGAAAGTTGTCGGCAGCGCACACTTTATTGGCGGGGCCAGTGTAACCTTCCAACCTCCTTGCGTTTTGCGTCTCAGCTTTATGGTCCGCACTGAGCCATATAACTTTTCTAGTGTGACGTCATAAAACAACTTGCGTAATGAGAATGTACTTTGGCACGTAAAATTTTGGGGTAGTAAAACGTATTTTATGAGCAATTTTGACGGAAGGTTGATTTTGAAAACCCTGTCTTCAGTAAACAGACTTCATTTGAAGGCTTTAAACTTTATGCGGGTATTTGTAGCCTCGTGTTTTTGAGGGGAGGGTCACGATGCAATATAAAATCTGTATTTTTTTATGTCTGCGACTTACAGAAGGTCGTTAATCTCAGTCTATGCTATCTTAGTACACAGTTCACGTATTTTCACAAACTTTGTATGAGAAAATGAAATCTGCCAACTGGAACTAATTCTGTAATTATTTATGCTGTCTCTAAAAATAAGAGAAAATTTGGTAAAAATTCCTGACAGAGTTTTAATCATAACGCAAATTAATATTTAACTTGGTCGGTATATTTTGTGGCGCGCATTTGGCATTCGTAATTAGTCAGATGTGGATGTCGCATTGTTCTTCTTTCTTAGTTAAAAAATTGGACGTCACGGGAGGCTCGACAGATGAGAAACATTTTTGTTTATATTAGAATTAATAATGTATAAAAAACCTATAACGAAATATGGAGTAAAATAAATAATAATTATTACCTACATTAAGAGGGGGCGGGAGGGCCACAAAATTAAGTATTTGAAGAAACTCTTGCCGTCGTGCCTGCCCCCGTAGACTGCGATAGGGATGCAGCTAGGGCTTGCAATCCGGATATCCGGATATCCGTATTATCCGGATATCCGCACATTTTCAAATCCGGATTTTATTCGCTCTACTATCCGGATTTTTCGGATTTTACGGATAGTTGTATTTCTCCTTTAAATATTAATTGAAAAGTTGTCATCTGTGTAAATAAAGTACATAACTATTGCATTAGTTCGATGCAAGCTCGAAACCAGCGCTTTTCTGCACTGGAGTGCAAATGTGGTGCTGTTCCTCAAACTATGGGTCACTTGATATCGTGCCCTGCTGGTTATTTAATACAGGAACTGATGGACACCACCGAAAGTGCTAAACTAGAGGCCTAAATCTGGGCCGACACAATTTAGATTGCCATCGACACGCTAAGAAGAAAAAGATTTCGCGTATGCTTACGATGCTCAATGCGCTCGTGGAGACCGACCCTGGACTGGACTTGTTTGCTAATGAATGGAAGACGATAATGTTAAATGTTTGTGGTTCTGTGAGAAGACCGAGTAAAAGGATTACTTAGTGTTAATGGCTATTGGTGTACTAAATGTAATAAACCCTCTAGTAGCAGTAGTCCGGTTGTTAGTTTGTTAGTCCGGTTGACCGAACTAGTGCAACTTTTCAGCAGCAGTAGTTCGGCCACCAATCCTCTTCAACATTTATGGCGAATACATTATCCGAAAAGCCTTAGAAGGATGGGAGGGAGGCATTTCTGTCGGTGGCGTAAAGATCAATAACCTGAGATACGCGGACGACACTACTCTTTTTGCGTCAACTGAGGCAGAACTCGCTGACCTATTCCGTAGAATGGAGTATGAGAGTGAACTGGTTGGACTCACTGTCAACAAATCGAAAACCAAAATTGGTGATTGATAGAACTGGTAAATTTTTAAAAACTGGAAAACTCTCGGATCTCGAATTTGTCAGTGACTTTGTTTACCTGGGAGCTTTACTGTCTAATCAAGGAGGATGTGAACAGGAAATCAGAAGAAGGACACAGATGTCCAAAAATGCTATGAGCAAATTAACTCGCATCTGGCAAAATCGGAAAGTTTCCAATGTCACCAAGGTGAGACTAGTCCGGACATTGGTTTTCTCAATATTCCTATACGCATCAGAGACATGGACTATTAGAGCAAAAGACCGGGGAAAAATTGACGCCTTAGAGATGTGGTGTTGGAGAAGAATGCTCCACATACCATGGACCGCGAAAATAACAAATAAGTCTATACTCGCTCGGCTCCACATAAAAACTAGACTATCAACGATGTGCTTCCAGCCAGTTCCAGCGTATTCTTGGGTATTTTGGTCACATTGCCCGTCGTCAACCAGATGACCTAGACAAATTAATCGTAGTGGGCAAGATCGAAGGAAAGAGACCCCGCGGCCGATCACCTAACCGTTGGTGTGACCAAGTTACTTCACTCACTGGACTCTCTGTTACAACTGCTATAGGGAAAGCCGAACATCGAGAGAAATGGAGACATATTGTACGAACTATGAAGGGCTTTCATCAGGGACACGACCTTCAGTAATAAAGAACACGACTACAAAGAGAGTTCGGTTGAAATATAGCACCGAATTACCGATACTCTTTAGTAGCAACAGATCAGTTTGTAAAGGCTATATTAAATTATGAAACGTAAGGCCTGCATAGTACTAGTAACGTAAATTACCTGATACACATTAATGACCAGATTTATCACGATATTCAGACAATAATTGTGTGGCATTGTTGGTTGTTTTGGCATTATTAGCATAATTATTTTAAATTTATTTTATTAATTTTTAAGGTATTTTTACCAAATAAACACAATTTTCTTTCTTTTTTCAAGGTATAGGTTATTGTTTCTGTTGTTTTGTATGAGAGACTGATTTAATACGTGCTACAAAAGCTTATTACTTTTATTTCAAATAAAAACTAAAAAATATCCGTAAAATCCGGATACTCCGGATAGTAAAATATTAAAATCCGTATTATCCGGATAGTAAAAATGAACGGATATTGCAAGCCCTAGATGCAGCTCAAACCGATTAAGTATATCACAAAAATTTGATGAGGTCGACGTTTCGTATTCCCCTTTTTCGCTTCGAAAACTGAACCGATTCAATTATCTTTGACATAAGAATGACTATGTCTAAGTTCAAAGTCAAAGTCAAAGTCAAAAATATTTATTTCAAGTAGGCCAGTAACAGGCACTTTTGAATAGTCGAATTAAACTAACTGCGGCACTCAGAGACATCCAACGATTGCTCAAGCCGCCACCCAGCAAAGGCCTGACATAGTTTTGTATGACAAAACTGCCAAAAACCCTTACCAAGCGACGGCCCAAGCAACCACTGAAGCTTTCCGAGTGCGGCAGTAAACTACTGAACTACTGAAGCTAAATAAACTAAGCTACAGTCCCAGTCACAAGGCATAATAACTCGTGAGTGTACTGTAGTTGCCAATTCCAAAGCGTTGGTCTCATGAGAAGAATGGCAAGAAACTTCATGGACACTCTTTTAAAATCGTTTGGGTTTACAATATGTTCAAGGTACAAACATAATCTTGGTATAATACACACATGAAGACTATGCAGATTAGTGTTTGAGATGGTCTTTTGAAGAAAGCACCACACAGATTTGAGTGGACCCGTCCAGTCAGTGCAAGCATTTGTCAGTTATCGTGGAGCTCGACTTATAACTCAAGGAGCTCAACGTCACGACGAACAATACCAAAGAAAGGACATTTGGGTGGGTCGCTTAAAGTACTCAAACTGCCAAACAATCGTTAAAATTAAATAAAAACCCACACGGTCCTCACATTCACAATATGAAAATAATAATAAAATACATGAAGATCATGCAGATTAGTGTCTGAGATGGTCTTTTGAATAAAGCACCACACAGATTTGAGTGGACCCGTCCAGTCAGTGCAAGCATTTGTCAGTTATCGTGGAGCTCGACTTATAACTCAAGGAGCTCAACGTCACGACGAACAATACCAAAGAAAGGACATTTGGGTGGGTCGCTTATAGTACTCAAACTGCCAGACAATAGTTAAAGTTAGAGAAAGACCCACATGGTCCTCACATTCACAATATAAAAATAATAAAATATTTGTCATATTAAATAATCATGTCAAGTTATTAAATGTCAATCAATATACACAAAACTAAAAGAAAAATAAAATATTTAACAAGTAAATATTGATCAAAAAAGCAAAAAATAATATCATACTTAAAAAAGTAAATAATGTCATTGTGTATAAAGAAAAATCATAAAATGTCAAATTGTAAAAGGATTGTAAATAATGTATAAATAATTAAAATGTCAAAGTGTAACAAATAAAAAGGTACAATTAATAAAAAGATATAAAATCAATTCACCTTCAATTCAAATTGGAGCAGTTCAATCCCAAGCTTTTTTGTCCTCTATATAATCTTTAACAGCATAAAAAGCTTTCTGGCAAAGTTTACGTTTTATAAAAGATTTGAATTTATTAATGCTTAAATTTTGAATGTCGCTTGGAAGTTTATTATAAAAGCGAATACATTGGCATCTAAATGATCCACCTATTTTCTTGAGCCTTGTTGTGGGTACAATAAATTTATGTTTATTTCTTGTATTTATATTGTGAATATCACTATATTTCTTAAAAAGCTTAATATTTTTGTGAGCATACAAAAGATTTTCATAAATATATTGAGAAGGAACAGTCATTACATTAATTTCCTTAAACTTTTCTCTAAGAGAGTGTCTCGGACTCAATTTATAAATTGATCTAACCGCCCGCTTTTGCAAGACAAAGATGGTCTGAATATCGGCAGCATTCCCCCACAACAGAATGCCGTACGACATTACGCTATGAAAATAACTGAAGTACACTAATCGGGCTGTCTCTACATCGGTTAAATTACGAATTTTTCTAACTGCGTATGCCGCGGAGCTCAGTTTCTTCGACAATTTATCTAAATGGGGTCCCCACTGAAGTTTAGCGTCTAAAGTTAAACCCAAGAACACCGTGCTATCTTCCGGATTCAACTCTTCGCCCTTCACCAACACACAAGTTTTCACCTGCCTAACGTGAGGTAGTGTAAACCTTATGCATTTAGTTTTTTTTTCATTGAGGAGTAAATTATTAGCGTTAAACCAATACACTATTTTTGAAATCGCGCTATTTACATCGTCAATAACTGGCTGCTGACGTTTAAGTTTAAACAAAAGCGAAGAGTCATCTGCAAACAACACAATATCGTGGTTATCCTATATGAGGTAAGGCAAGTCATTGATATAAATGAGAAACAAGAAAGGGGTTCATATCAATTTGTTTTGTGTTAACATAAATCGATTTGTCTGGAGTCCTCTAATCACGGTCGTAAAATGGGGAGAATTCTTGGAGGGTCATATTTGCTTTACTTTGAAAAAAAGGAAATGATAGTTGATTTTAAGAACAAAAAAACATTGCTTTAAAGGCTATTTTTCAGGAAAAAGAAATGGCAATGGAGAATCGCACCACCGTGTTTCTTCATAAATTACTTATTTTGTTTTATCGATATCTATCGATCAAATCTGCATACGACCTACCTACATCACTAGTTTAGTATCGTGGAAATTTCGAAATCGGAACATGTAGATCCGAAGTCACGGCATACGAGTCGATTTTACTGCCTAGATGTTTCACATCAAAAGAAATTAATATTCAGCGAGCATCTCAACTTAGCGAAGGGACCTCATTATGACTGTCCTCATTAAGCTAGACCTAAGAACCTGAGCCTCGAATTTCAAAGAGCCAATACAATTTGGACGAAGCTTGAGGCACAAAATGAGATTCAATAAGCCTGTAAACTAATCAAAATTAATTAAATTCTGTCTCGAAATAAAAAACTTCGTAAAAATAAAGTTTATTATGTTAATAACTCTAGTTATTTTCTGTAACTTAATTATTTATTCAAGTTTCTCTTTGTTCCAAACTTATTATGTTGATTATAAGTTTCTAATAAAGTTCGTCAGGTTAAATACGCGCGTACGCCATAGTTGCAGCAGTAGATACTTAGTTACTCGTAGAAGTAGTGGAACCGATACCACAAGGGGGGAGGTTATGTATCCGTTACTACAAATTACTAATGATACACATGAGAATAAACAAATGGAAAATTTGTATACTTAACTAACATAATTTAATTAAGTTTTTAAACTGACACTCTCATGGTCATAATAGGTAATTGTCCAAGATAAGTAACAAGCGTCCTAAATGCACCTGATTTATCAAAATTATAAATTCTGGTGTTATGATCAAAAGCAGTGTATTCGAGACACAAAGGTATAGAAACATAAAACGTTATGGCGCATTTATTATCTAGAAAAAAAAAAATCTTTATTTGTTTTCTTCACATGCGCCCCTTTAGATCTGTGCCTTTAGTCTTTTACTTCTTCATGTAGATCTTAGACTTGTCGGGGCTGCGGGTTATTCGTAAGAGATACCGCGGCCTCGACACAAAGGCTACGAAGGAATATGGGTAGTTTTTAGTCAGTAGAAGTCTGACTAAAAACCACCCATACCGCCGACTCCGACTCTCTGCCGCACTGCCCAGAGCGGGAGGAGTTATTCTTCCCACCCTCCAAAAAAAAATTCGATTGAGGTGACTCAGTTAACCTTCTTCTCATTTTACTTCCTGTTACTTCATGAGCCGTGTAGTTTTGATAGAGGGGTAGCAGGGCAAGGAGTATGGGGAGGGGAGGCGAGCCTGTCCCTGTGTTCTACAAGTTTTATTAAGAAGCGGAACTAAGTTGTGACACCAGGCCTCCAGGAACACTATGGCGGTTCCGACAAGGATGTAAACTTGTCTAGAGAATCTGCTGTGTAAGGAATTTTTTAGTTGTTCAACATGGAATATTGTTGAACTATTTTAGAAAGGAGTTGAATTTGGTCTTTAGTTTGTGACAAAACTATAGTTATCTTATGAGTGTGTAGTTTAATCCAGGTTATTTAAAGCTTGGGTGGAAGTTCCGCTGTTTTTACCATGGTTTATAAAATAAATAATCCAAGTTATGAGCCACCTTTTATGAACCAGCCAAAAAATGCTAGTAAAATTCACATAAAGCCTGACAGACATCTTTTAAAGCATAATCATCCTAATTGGAATCAAATGTCATGTACTATCGTTAACCCAACCAAATAATGAGCCCAGCAACCATGCTGTGCTAATTGATTGTGAAATTAAGCGGTTGATATATTCCTGGTTATCAATTAATCACATCGAATCGCGAATCAATTGCTGTGCAGATGCTTAGTAATTAATTACGATGTAAATTTACTAGGAGCTTATAGCAATCGATTAGTGATTTGGTTGGTACTTAAGTCAACTAAATTACGATAGTTTTGGTCAAATGGATAATGTTGGGTGAATAATGAAACTGTTTAAGGCGACATTAGCTGCCCGCGACCTTGAGCGCGCGTTTAACTCATCGCCTAAACAAATAAGGTTGAAAATGGCGATGCGTTTGATGCTCGTGACTGCCAAAATGAACGATAGTTCGCAGATTTAATTTATTAAAAAAAAAAATACGCTGTAATGTTAAAATATTTTTACATATATCTTTAGTTGGTTAAAGGAGATGGCTAAATGACTGCCTCCAGCATCTATAGGAATTCCACACTGACTCGTAGTATTTAAACAATCAAACATTAATTATTTAGAGTTAAATAATTTCATAGAAGTTGCGTGAACTTAAGAAAAAGCAAAAATTAAATCTCAAAATCTCTCTCTCTACATTGACATAAAATCAATGATATTATAAAGAAAGATACGCCATGTTCATACTGAATGCAGATATCGTTGCGTTCTACGACAGCGATAGATAATACGGAACATATAAGATAGAAAGAGATAGCTAGTTGCTAAACTGCAACAATTGCCTTAGTTTGTCCTCAACAATTTGTGCGTACTAATGCGATATCTACCTCTTTTTATTTATAATATCATTGCATAAAATGGTGAAATACTTGTAATACAGCTGTTAGTTGCTATAGCAACTGCAAGCTAAGGATGGACCATATCGATTTTCAGAATGTCAAATCGAAGCAGTAATTATATCGATTTTTGATAACAGTTATCAAAACGATTTATTTTCTGAAACTAAGAAGTGGTAATCAGAGTTCTTGGTGGGAATCTATGGCGTGCAATTCAGTGTCTTATTTAGTTCCTTGTTATTGTGTTTTGAAAATGGGGTTGTGTTAAAGTGACAGTCGATTCTTCCCAATTACACTTAATTAAATCAAAATAAAATAAAATAAGGGACAGCTTCGAAGTATGGTTATTCGTTTAATCGTGCTACATATTTTGCGTCGAAAAATTAATATGAACTGATGAATAGTGATCGGCAAAAAGTAGTTCTATTTGTTTCTTTTAATCACTTTGATTATTTTATTGATTCTGTTACACTTGTATCTTCTCATCTCTAAAAATAAGGATTTGGATTTTTTTATTGTTGATGGCATTAGGACCATATCAGGTTAAACAAGCTCGGTCATACTACGGAGAGCATATTAGAGCAAATGGTACTTATGATATCGAAGTGTGCCCGGATCTTGAAAGATTAATACATTTAGGGGGATCAAGACCTCAACTTTTAAGAGGCCGAATAAGATCAAGGCATATTAGACAAAAAATATACTACGTGTATATCTTATAGGAAAGCCAAACTACAATTAATAATCCTCTGGATGACATACTGTCATATTACTGCAGCTGTATTGTGGGGAACAGAACTCTGGGCTGTTGCTGTCATGTAATGACAGTGATCTGGTATCTGGGATGGGCTAGACATCAGAACACGCTATCTGCTCCGGCTTCATTTTTAGATAATGTTCTTTTAAGAATAACAGAATAGAATAAAATAATCCACATTTTTGTTGTTTTATTTTCAATATTTTTTATGTTCAGCCCATTATTATTGTATCGATTTTGCTACACTTGAATTTCAATCCCATCACTAAAAAAATCAAACGTCATATGTCAGATGTCGTTTGAATGCTTTGCCGTTTGCATGTTCGTTGTGCATATTTATTTTGGATTTTCAATGACCCTCGCTCGCCTACTTACGGACCTCTCGCTACTCGACACAGACAGAACACCACCATAGGAACATTGTCTGCGAAAACCGTCTTTATTTTACTCATTTGGATGAGTCCGTTAGGTTTTACAAGAGTAAACACGCGGGTGGGAGTAATTTTTGCGCGGATTGCAGAAAGGCCGTTGTATTACATTTTTAGGTGCAATTACCCCTTTGTGTATATTTACTAAAGTACCACGACGTGAAACCGGGGTGGCTCGTTTAGTCTATAATACAATTATATCAATTTCAATGCAGATACATCCAAATGCCTAAGTAAAAGTTCATAGCAATGACATTTGTTTGCAGTTTTATACGTATTGACGTAGGAGCTAAACGATTTTATTTTCACTATTTTCAACATATGATCAACTTCCGAAAGTGTTTTTTATATGAAATACTAATATTCAGCTATTCAGCGTTGCATTTTGCTAAGTGTCATGTTTATAGATGCTTGCTTCACTCGTCCTAACTGAATTTAGCCATCTCCTTTCCTTTCTGATAGTAAAAAAATAAATAACATTTGTCACTCAAAATATTGAGCATTTCGAGACGAAAAAGTTTTTTCGTGTGATTTTTTTGTGATATTTTTTTCCGAGGTTCTTGATTACTTTTAGAAAATATTTTTGCATAAGTCTTTTACCTATACATTTGACTATACACTGTATTTTTTTTGAAATTGTAATAAGTAGCAATACGGCTAACTCTGCGACGAAAAACAGGTCGTTTTACGGTTCCCCCGTTAACTGCGTCTTAACTACGTGGACACATTATTATCTTCATTCTCCTGCCTTTATCCCAATTTATTTGGGGTCAACGCAGCATGACTGGTTCTTCCATACTTCTCTGTTACTCGTCATGTCAGCAGTCGCCCTTCTTTCTTGCCATATCATTCTTCACATGCACAGTCCATGCATCGACTTTTGGTCTTTGGCACCTACTCAGTAAAATTTACCTAACCAATATTGTCACACCAAAACTTATAATAATATCACCTAAAGAAAACTTTCCCGTGAGCAAAAACAGTTTACGCAATTTTCAAAAAACTGTAAGTATTTTTCCAAAGCACTAGGAACGAAGAGCTGTCAGGCATTCGCGAGCATCGCATAGCGCCATAGCATAGCAGTAGTGCATTTTAAAGTAAAACAATCTTGTGTAACGAGATGGCTACGGCACTCGTCCGACATTGTTTTGCCTCGTCTTATGTATTTTAATATTAAATTGTTCTTGCACGATGTTCGCAGAATCTACTTAAAGTTATGAAGCTGGCGTCATATTATCTAAATAGGATGTAGTTTCTTTAAAACATACGTAGACAACATTTGTTTGGTATTTGGAAAGGCTTATGCTATTAGATTTTATTCAATTAATACATATTAATTGAATAAAATCAAGATTAGTAATGATTGTATACTTGGCTGATGGAAGATCAATAATAAGTCATAAACAAGCATAGGTATGACGACGGTAGGTCAACTATTTCGGGTTCATCGTTGTCAGAGTCCAAGTTCTGCATGGCGGAGGTACGAAATAATAGTCTCAACACTGATTACAACCGCCTATTTATTCACTTCCGATAACAAATTAACAAAATCTCAAACGATCAAGCTGATGGAAATGGATTAAAGTACGGAAACGCGGTCAGTTCGATACAGGCAGGCAGCACAACCGTTCGCACTCGTGTCTCACCAAAAAGTAACGTCCCTCAAGTCAAATGCGTCTAACGTCAACGTCAACCGACCACTCACAACTGACATTTGACATATGACAACTGATAGCTGTCATCTGTCAACCGAAAACTGACAAATCAGACCTGCCACGCTCTGCATCGACCTCACCCAAGCTCACTGCTTGACGTTTCCGACTTTAACGATGATAGATCCGAAAAACGATGATAGATGGCGTTATTCTAAATTTTCAACTCTGAATATTGTGCCTCGGTGTTGAATCTGCGACACGGCCATCTTGACATTTCACACGTCCTCGTGTGAGGTATCTGCAACAAGAATTCACGGAAAGTAAATCGTCCGTTACTCGGCCTCCCTGACCAAGACGTCGGAGTATTAACACACACACACAATTCAAAACAAAATTTTGTTCTGATCCATAATCTCATCAAATCTCAAAGAAAATCTCAACATTGAAATCAACATTCTTCAAGAATCATCAACTTTCGACCAAATCTAGTATCCAATCAAATCCAGTATGCAATGCTCTGCTCGGTACCATACAACATGATACAACACACACAGCTTCCAACAGGCAACCATGGGACCTCCATTCGGTACCCAACCTCAACACATCTCATTGCCTCCATCCGGCAACCATGGGACTTCCATCCGGTACCCAACATCGACTCAACTCAACACATTGCCTTTATTTAGCACCTTTAGCTACATTGCCATGCTGAACGTTGGTCACAAGTAAACACTTACACGCGTGCAGCAACGAACAGCATTGCAATGTATGCAATCTGAATCACTTGCATACTACATTTGCATCTTTTACCTCTCACTTAAGGTCTGACCCCTTCATCATCACCCGATCTCGTTTTGTCAGTGTCTATCGTATCAAAGTCAAATTTACAGTCAGCAATTGCGTCACATGCCTCAATTGACCGTATTTTCTCAAATCGTATCTCATTTGAGGACATTATGAACCGAAACTAATCTCAAATAATTGTCGGGTAAAACGTGAAATAGAATTTCTAAAACAATTCAATCGGTCTCAGCATAAGTCAAAATTTGTACAGTTGACCTTACAGAAGTCTGCCCAATATCAGTCGTTCGGCCATTCCTGGCCCAAGTGGGTGGGGAATAAAAGGTATTCTGATCAAAATCATTACAGGTTCTAATGAAATCAAAACAAACTGTTTTTCACAAAGCTGACATGTCGAACAACACCCATACTCATTAAAATAATAGGAAACTCATTAAAATAATAGGAAACTCATTAAAATAATAGGAAACTCATTAAAATAATAGGATACTCATTAAAGTATTGCAGTGCTCATACTCTGACCTCTATCCGGTCTTCATCATCACACTTATAGCCTCCATCCGGCCATAAGCATCAAAACATTCGACCTCCATCCGGTCATCAACATCACACTTATAGCCTCCATCCGGCCATAAGCATCAAAACAATCGACCTCCATCCGGTCTTCATCATCACACTTATAACCTCCATCCGGTTATAAGCATCAAACCAATCGACCTCTATCCGGTCACCTTCACATGTAGCCTCCATCCGGTTACATACACAACACCATCAAGATAATCATTTCGAGCCTTTATCAAAATAATTTTTAAAGTAGGGTTGTTCAACATGTTACTTTATTTTTCCTGTAACGTTACAGGTTATAAGAAAACTCTTACTATGCTAGGTACTTTAAATGTTAAGTTGACCACTTAGTATTCAACTAGTCTTGTTGTAATATGGGATCTAGAAATCACTAGTAAACAAAGATGAATATGCTGTCAATAGATTAATTAATTGGGAACGAAATTCTAACGGAACATCTGTATCAACTGTATTGAAATCAATTTGAATATTAGAAGCATTCTTGAGCTTATTTGAAACATCACATAACCTAACAACCTTTTCACGACACAAAAACAACACTATCTGTTGGGGCGTAACTCCCAACAGTGAAAATGTTATGTTGATGTTGTAAGTGGGATGTTATGTTGATTGAGTAGACAACCGATTGGTATAAAGGTTTAATTGCTACTGAAAATAACATGTAAAGTACACAGTAAAGTAAATACAATATGCAGCGTTTCACTATACATAATGTAGGTCAAGTTAGTGGCATGTACAGCGTAGCTCGTACATATTGCCCACTCACAAAGATAACTTAAATATAAGTTACATCGAAAATTGTTTTAAAATAAAGTTAAAATGTAAGTTAAAATGTAAAAATTAAAACAGACAAAGTCATAAGTTATTATGGTAGGTCACAACGCGAAATTGGCGACGTTGCTTTATCGAGTGCGCGTGCCCTCGATAAGTGCGCTGCGCTTCTGTCGTCGGTGACCTCAAATAAGGCGTTGTCCGCGATGCTCGCTGTCGACCTTCTTCGGGGCATCGGGTTGGGAACCGATGGAGGTTCTGGTTTCCGTCGACTCGCCCAATGCTTGCGTAGGCGGTTATAAGCGTAGATTACGCCCGCGAATGCTGCTGCCGCCGCTAATAGGTAGATGACAACGTATTGGTGGACATCGTGGTTTGTTGCACGATCTGACAGGATGTCTTCTGATGCTGCGGCTTTCAGTTGCTCTATTTGTTTGCCAAGCTTTTGCAGTAAAACTCTCTGCTCGGATGCCGTCTCATTCTCTTGAAGATGTTTTGAAACCGGTACAGGTAGGTTTATGATGTTGTTGATTGAAGGAATTTCTGCAGGACCTGCGTCGACTTGGGCTTGAATTTTGTTCGTTTGCTGTCTTTGAGGATACACAGCAAAAGTTTCACTACTAATTATGCAATCGTCATTTATTGTTATGACGCCGGCCTTGTGTAGTAGCTGCGTGGAAACTTGATGCCCACAAATAATACGAATTTTGCATTGTTGACAGCAAAAATATAAGTAATTGTTGACATTGTTTAATTCCAACCACTTGTCTCTGCAGGTTTCATGTGTGGTTTCGCAGTTAAGAGACTCCTTGTTCTTCATGCAGAGGCTCTCGTCAGACTTCATGCGGTATATGGGTTTTTGTAGTGAACACAGTAGAGTTGTCGCGTCATTTTGCACGCATTGATGTATTTCGGATTCCATCATTGGGATGTACGAATCCTTTTGAATGTTTATTGCTAAGATTTCAGCAATAGGTATTAGGGTGACCATATCCAAGTCATGGTTTTTAGGTATTGGTATTGTTCGGTAGATCTCGAAGTTATCTCTGCTGATTAGGGGTACCTTTACCTCGATTATAAGGTATTGTTCAGTCATTTTCGCCTTTACTTGTAGAAGATGATACAGGCGAAATAACTCTGTTTGAATGTTGGTGATAGGTAGGACTAAATCCTTGGACAATTGACCCGAGATTATGTTCAATTCATGCCGAAGCTGTTCCGGTGCGATGAGATGTAAATTCATCTTGCCGTTGTAGATGTTTGTGACAGTATCTATTAGGGTCTCCTGGACGTTTCTTAGATGCTCAATCAGGCTATTTGCCGTAATAGCGGACATCACAAATTCGATGGACAGTTCTTGAGAGTCCAGTTCCTTCTGGAGATTGTTCGTAAACTTCTCGAGGTTTAGCAGATGTTGGTTAAACATTTTGTACTGTTTTTCAACTGCGTCTTCCGACCTCTTCAGTAAGTTATATTCGGCTTCGATCACGGATGTTTGATTTCTTAACAACAGTGCCAGGTGTTTTTCGTTTACCTTGACCAGGTCAATGTCTGCTTGATATTGTTTTGCAAATTCGTCATCTAATACTCCGAACAGGGAGCGCGCGATGGAACCGACACCGTTAATAAGCCCACGTTTGTTTCTCGTATTCACTCGGCCTTGCGGATTCAGCAACATACGGTTGTAGTGTCCTGTTTCTTCGGTCGAGTGTTGTAGTTGCGTTAAAATTACGTTGCATTGTGTTTTCTGTTTAATTTTCTCGCAGATGTTTTCCAGATGATTGGTGAATTTACTGGATACTTCTATACCTTGCCAGTAGGGCTTGACGTCGTAGTACACGATAATCTTCCACTCGCCGCGTATTAGTTGCATATTGGTCACTTTATCAAAGTATAGACCTTGTTGAAGCTCGGCAATGTTTGTTGTGTTAGCGGCCGAGACAGGATTTAGCAAATACAGCAGTGCCATGACCAGTCCAATGAAGTTTATTTTTCTGTTTGTTGTTTTGCTACGTCGTAAACTTTGCGACTCGCTGTTTGTTCGTAAGTATGACTCATTGTCGTTTAGTTTTGAAGTAGTTTGCGGTTCGGCAGTTTCGTCATCTTTGACAGGTAAGACGGATAGTTTCGTAATAGGTCTTTTCATGTGCCCATTTCTTGTTTTTAGGCTAACGACCCGAACATATCCATCGTTCCCAGGGTGAAGCTCTGTTATTCTCCCCATGAGCCATTTTCCGGCTGGTATATGGTCATCATGAATAACTACCAGGTCGCCTATCTTTAGGTTTTTCCGTGGTTCCTGCCACTTTGATCTGGCTGATAGCTGGCACAAGTATTCGTTCTTCCATCTCTTCCAGATTTCTACGAAAATCTTTCTTGTTAGTTCCCATCTTGTTCTGGCATCTTCACTTGTTTCGATAACTGTCAGGCCCGGCCTACCCGATAAAAAGTGTGCTGGCGTCAGACAGTCTATATCGTCTATGTTTTCACTTAGTGGACACAGAGGTCTGGAATTCAAGCAGGCCTCCAGTTTTGTTAGGATTGTGGTAAACTCCTCAAATGTTAGTTTTTGTTCACCTACTACTCTCTTTAAGTGGTGTTTTAGGCTTCTGACTGCTCGTTCCCACAGTCCTCCCGCTGATGGCCAAGCGGGGGCATTGAAATGCCACTCAATCTTCATCTCCGCGATTTCCCTCTGTAGTTGGTCGCTTTTGTATGTATGTTCGATTTCCTCGTATTGTTCCATGAGTTGACGGTTTGCGCCGACGAAGTTTGTTCCATTATCACTGTATAAGTGACAAGGGGCGCCTCTTCTTGCTGCCATCCTGTTTAGGGCTGCCAAAAATGCTGAACTGGTGAGATCTGATACCAGTTCAATATGCACAGCTTTGGTCACCATACATATGAAGACTGCAATGTAGCCCTTTGTTGTTTTCGCTCCTCTGCCTTTGTTCATTTTGACGTCCACAAATCCAGTGTAATCCACCCCTGTATGGTAAAAGGGCGGCGCTTGATTTGCTCGTGCGCTCGGTAGGTTACCCATCAGCTGGTGTTTTGCTTTTGGGCTGTTTCTTCGGCACGTCACACATTTTCTGATTTGCATCTTCGTTGTTCGGTTTCCGCCGACGATCCAATATTTCTGACGTAAGTGTGATAGGGTCAGTCTCGGTCCGCCGTGAAACGTCATTCGATGAGCTTGGTCGATGAGAAGATGTGTTAATCGACTGTCGTGTGGTATGATCATCGGATGTTTCATGTCTTCGTTTAGTAAGGCGTTTTTTAATCTTCCACCAACTCGTAGGATGTCTTGATGGTCAATGAACGGAGTCAGCGCTTTTATTTTACTGTTAGACTGCACCGTGTTATGTTTTTGTAGACAGCAAATATCTGTGACAAATGATTTTTGTTGTGTTTGTTTTACGAGTATAATAAAACTCACAATAAACATAGAAGTATAATAAAACTCACAGTAATTATTTGAAGGTAGCTGTATTTTCTCCTTGCACGAGTATACAGAGATATAGCACGTCCGTATTCGATGCTGGCCCCGAGCAAATAGGCAGAGTCCGTCGTCTCAACCTCAAACGTCAGCTCCCAATGTCATTCGTTCACCAGTGTGAACGAATGACATTGCGAGTGTTGCCGGTGTAAGAAATACAACTTATTTAAAGAATTACTTATTTTACGAAACCTAACACTCGACCATCCTGACGTTGTGCATGTCCTCATGCACGCCAGTTTACTACTACCTACAACCTAACACCCGGCCAGCTAAAAGTGACAGCATCGAATCCGAATTTACAAAAATAAACACGCTATTTCTAAAACATAATAAACAGTTTGAGAATCATTATCTTAATTAAAAACAATACAACAGAAACACAGAAAAGAGAACAAAAGAAGGATAATAATACCAACACACAAAAAAAAACATTTACTCATGGCCATTATTATAGTGAACCTCTTCTTCACTTACTTTCCCAAAATCAATTTACATGAAACAGATGTAGGTAATAAGCAATATCCAAAAATTATGATGGTTGTGAACCATCCTTCTCACGAACCATGATGGCATTACTTGTGAACCCTCATTCTCACAAGCAGTGAATATATAAATGTAATAAAATATTATATCAAAGCCACGATAGTAGTGAACCCTCCTTCTCACATACTAAAGTGACGTTGCTTATGAACCCTCCTTCTCATAAGCAATAAATACATAAACATAATAAAATATATCAAAAGCCAGAATAGTAGTGAACCCTCCTTCTCACATACTAAGGTGACCTTGCCTGCGAACCCTCCTTCTCACAAGCAATATAAATACATAGACATAATAAAATATATCAAAAGCCAGAATAGTAGTGAACCCTCCTTCTCACATACTAAGGTGACCTTGCCTGCGAACCCTCCTTCTCACAAGCAATATAAATACATAGACATAATAAAATATATCAAAAGCCAGAATAGTAGTGAACCCTCCTTCTCACATACTAAGGTGACCTTGCTTGCAAACCCTTCTTCTCACAAACACTCAATACAGGGAAAGCTGTCAGAATCTATACGAATTCATTATTCATCATTGCTTAGAACATATTATTTATTACATCATGAGTATAACTTAACATAATCAATCTATGTGTATAAATCTTAAACACCTATACATTTCTATACATAATGCTACACAATTATACAGATCAAGAATGTATTAATTACATACAAAACCACAATCATACTAAAACTTATTTGTCAAACCTTGGTTAATATAAATTTACAAATACATTAATCAATCAAATTATAATAAACAAATCATTCTACAATACGTTCTAAATCATTTGAAATTAGGTGCAATCTGTCTTTCAATCTATTGTCAGCTAACAAATTGGCAATAATTACTAGAATGAACGAAGTTACGCATCCGTACCGTCATCGTTACATATATTCATTTCATCTTCGTAATCATCATCATCATCATTACCCTCGTTTACATCTAAGGCAGCCACGTGAACCCATGGCAACATGCGATCGGCAGCTACAGTGGTTTCGCGCTTATTCTTAGTACTAGACAACCCTGGTATAGCAGCCAGTCTATAACGGTCGTTACCCAACGGGACGATTGCTAGTTAGTTCGATGTTCATCTCAGCGACGCTTGTACAGCCTAGTTCCTTAAAGGACGCCGCGAAACAATGCTTATACCTAATAAGTATGTCTATCAACTGTCTTCGCTGAGACTCGTCGATTGTGGCACCTATTTTTAATTGGCCAACATCAATTACACCGGGCTCAGCCACGGAGGAATCTGCTGATGTGTATGTGCGACTAACTACCTGAATCTTAGTACCCCTTCCTATAACGACCGCCTCTCTCAACTGACAGAATTTTGACAATGGCGTTATGTAAATATAAAGTAAGCCGCTTTTGACCCGGTACACCCCCAATAACGGTAAACTGCTGATTTGGCTTCCCTATCACTTTCCCACTTAATAAAATATCTCCATCTTTAACTGAACGAGAATTTACGCGGGCCTTAACTACAGCTGGACCATAAATGACGACATCAGAGACAACCGCTACGGTGACCGATGTACTATCTCCTAGATCTAATCGCGGAAAACCAAATTCATTGCTACCGTCAAAGAATGTTAATTCTTTCGCATTCTTATACACTACAATAAGAGGCTGTTTTGTAAACGACTGCCCTACCAGCAAGGGTAAATCCAAAAGTCCGTCCTCTACTACTTGACACAAAACACTACCTCTGACACCATCAATGCTTAAATCCACATTCACCCCACCTTTGGATCGTATTATGTTACTTCCGAAACCCTTTAGAGGTATGGAAGGACTATCGTAGATTAAACCTAACCCTGAAGCTACGGACTGTCTAATAAGAGTGACTGACCTCACTACCGAAATCTATGAAAGTTTTAATTACATACATTCTTTAATGAACTTTGAATTTGATTCAAGACGACCCACTGACCGATTCCGAAGTTAATATACGCATTGTCTTTTGTACCTTGTCAGGGCTTTTATCGTTTCCAAATTTAACAGGGCAATTTTCGCCTTTATGACCAAACTTACGACACTTCTCGCATTGAATTAAAGGTTTGGGGCATTTGAGGTAAGGGTGCCCCTTGCAGTTATAACAAAATAATTCGCGATTACTAGTTCGATTTGAAGCATTATTATTTGATGAGTCTGATGTGGATGAGGATTTGCTTTTAAAATTGGCACGATCAGAAAATTGAGAATCATCCTTATTAGTCATAAGAAATTGTAGTAACTGATCGGGTTGGGTACACCGTACAGCGTTGGCACTAGACCTCATTGTTCTATCGCTTAAACCGTGTATTATGCATTCTACAGCGCGCTTGCCCTCGATGTCACATCGGTTCAACAGGGCTAATTTCTCATAGTAGTAGACCTCTATGGGTTCATTACTTTTACTTATTCTCTTGAGCATGTCCTCCAAGGATTGGCCATAACTTTGTTCAAAAGGGAACGCACTCATCAATTTGTGTTGCCACTCACTCCAACTGAAAAGTATGGAGTTCAAACTCTCATACCATGTTTTGGCCAATCCTTGTAGCTTCTGCATAGCAAAATGTATAATCGTTCTCTCGTCCCAACCGTAAACAGTGGCACATTCATTTACCTTTTTCAGCCAAATATCAATGCGTTGACCGTTTGAAGAAGGGTCAAAATTAGGTAAAATATTCATATGATTGATGTTATTGTTAGAATTTTGCACCGGAGTTGACACAGTTGACGGCTGAGACCGAGACTTAATGTTACCAATAGTATTAATAATATTCATAATATCCTTAGAGGTAAAGGCTGGACTGTCTGACCTTACATTCCGTGGCGGTGGCGACGCGTTGTCAACGGCATCGCGTACTTCATGAGATCTTCGCACTGTAGGGCTGCGTTCCCGAGGTAGGCTTCTGTCTCGGACCCGCAGCCGGTCCTGTTCATTGTCCTTCGACACGCGGAGGTTGTGGCGGCCAGCCTGGGGTGTGGCCCGAGGTCTAAGACTGCGCTCCCGGCTCAACTCGTTCTCCAGAACGCGTAGCCGCTCGCGATGATTTTCTAGCTGATGTTCCAATTGACTGACATTGTCACGTCCTTTTCTTTGACTAGAAGTACGCACGCGACTACGACTGCGATAGCTGTCACCTTGTCGGCGCGTGCGACTCCGACTTCGTCTGCTTGAGTCTGCATTTCGATCGGCTTCTCTATGGCACGGCGTTCTCAAACGGCGCCGTGGGGAAGATTCGTTCGAATGTGGCATCGTTATTCTGAAACTTAGAAACGTAATCTATGTAACTACTCAAATAAACACTTGAAAATAAAATTTATATTGACAGCGGCGGCATATTTAATATATCTCGAAAACGGACCTTCGTAGCTCAAAAATAACGAAATTTTGGGCCCCCTTGCATCCCCATCAATATTAAGGAAGTAATCCTGTAGATCCATTAGAATGACCTTGAAATAACCCCTTTACTTTATTTTATTTTAACCTTAAAAGTTACCGTTGTTAAAATACTAACGGCGGCGGTATATTTGAAATATCTCGAAAACGGGGCTTCGTAGCTCAAAAATAACGAAATTTTGGGCCCCCTTGCTCCCCCATCAACATTAAGGAAGTAATCTTATAGACCCATTAGAATGACCTTAAAACAACTCCTTCATTTTGTTCTATTCTAACCTTGAAAAATAACCGTTTAACAAATTCTTTGAAAATTCCACAAACAAGCACACTAGGTATTTAGATAAGTAAGCATTATAGCACTACATAATTATGCACATAAGCGGGTTAATACCACTTCTGAAATATAATAAAACTCACAATAAACATAGAAGTATAATAAAACTCACAGTAATTATTTGAAGGTAGCTGTATTTTCTCCTTGCACGAGTATACAGAGATATAGCACGTCCGTATTCGATGCTGGCCCCGAGCAAATAGGCAGAGTCCGTCGTCTCAACCTCAAACGTCAGCTCCCAATGTCATTCGTTCACCAGTGTGAACGAATGACATTGCGAGTGTTGCCGGTGTAAGAAATACAACTTATTTAAAGAATTACTTATTTTACGAAACCTAACACGAGCACCTTTGTTGCCTTGTCCAATTCGTGCAACGTCAGATATCTCGGCAGTTGTTGCCGTTTCGGGTTCAATGCTCTGAGTATCCATGCGACAATGCGAGTTATATGTTCGATAGAGCTGTGATTTTGCAATAATTTTTCCACAATACTCGGGTTTTCAATGTTATGTTGGGCTACATTGGCTTGTTTTCGGATTGTTTTTTCTTCTTGTTCTGTGTTAAAGTTATGTTTTTCAATGTTATTTGTTTTTAGCGATGGTAGCCATGTAGGCCCTTGCCACCACAGTTGATTTTCCTTCAGCTGACTAGCGTATTGGCCTCTGCTTGCGGCGTCAGCGGGATTTTCCTTTGTTTTGACGTAGTTCCACGACGATCGTGGTATGACGTCAGTAATACTTCGTACTCTGTTTTCCACATATGTTTTCCAGCGGGATGGATCTCCTTGTAGCCAACCCAGGACCACCATGGAATCAGTCCAGCCGTAGACGTGTACTTCATATTGACTCAATGACTGTTGGACTTTGCGCATTAGTTGTGAGAGAAGGTGCGCTCCATTCAATTCCAGCCTTGGTAATGTTGTTGTTTTTCGGTGTGGTACAATCTTTGACTTCGCGGCTACCAGTATTGTTGATGACTTGGTCCGTGCGTAGATGACACAGGCATATGCATCCAAGGAGGCGTCACTGAACCCGTGTAGCTCCATTGTCTGCTTTTCACCACATTGAAGCCATCTAGGTATTTCGCAAGAGTTTATCGCCATTACGTCCGCTTGTATCTTGCACCACTCCGCATGTATGTTGTCGGACACTTCGTCGTCCCATTGTAAGTTTCCATCCCATAGTTTTTGAAATAATAATTTCAATTTTGTTGACACGGGAGCCAGCCAGCCGAGTGTGTCAAATAGTTTTGATATTTCGGCTAGTAGGCTGCGTTTGGTCTGTTTCTTGTTTACGTTCGAAATTGTGCATCGAAAGGTGAATTTATCCTCTACTGAATTCCAGCACAAGCCTAACGTTTTTTGTGTGTTTTCCGTTCTGAAGTTGAAGACAATCTTATTGTTGTTGTGCTGTTCGGAGATGTCTCCCAAGAGGTCTTGATGGTTAGCTGACCATTTTCGAAGGTTGAAACCTCCTTTTTTTAATAATTGTTTCAAATCAGCGATCAATTTCTTTCCATTTTCTATTGTATGAGTCCCATGGACGAGGTCATCCATGTAGAATGATTCTTCCAGCACCTTTGATGCCTCCGGGAACTGTTCACGTTCGTCTGTCGCCAATCTCCTGAGTGTCATCATGGCTAGAAACGGCGCGGCCTTGGTACCGTATGTTACTGTTGTTAGTTGATATGAGCGGAGAGGTTTTTCCTGCGATTCCCGCCATACAATTTGTTGCAGTTGTTGGTCTGCGGGGGCTACCCAAATAGCACGAAACATCTTCTCAATGTCCGCTGTAAACGCATATTTGTATTGCCTCCATTTCATCAATAATGTTTGTAAGTCTTGTTGGAGATTGGGGCCTTTGTACATGAGGTCGTTCAAACTGCAGCCTGTAGATGTTTTTGCTGACGCGTTGAACACCACTCTGTACTTTGTTGTTGTTGACTCAGCGCGTTGCACGCCGTGGTGAGGCAAGAAACACTCTAATGTTTTGTTACTGACTGTTGATTGCTTCATATGACCTAGATCAATATATTCAGCCATGAAGTCTTTATAGGCATTTGCCAAATGTGTTTGTTTTTGTAACTTTCTTTCTAATGTTTTGAATTGGGCTATAGCCATTGGCTTGGACAACCCCAGTCTGCTCTGAAGTTCATTCTTCATCGGCAGTCTGACTTCATATTTTCCACTCTCCAAGCGTTGCGTAGTGTTGGTGTAGTATTCAATGCATGTTTCATTTTCTACTGATAGGTTGGATTCATCCGTGATGTCTTCGGATTCCCAAAACTGTTTGATGTCTTCCAGATTGTTGATGACCACATTGCAGTGAAAAGTTTTGACATTGCCACATAAAAGCCAACCTAGGTGTGTTTGTTGTGCCATAGGTTGAGTGACGTCATCGCCTTTTATTATTCCTCCCAGCATGATTTGCGAATAAATGTCAGCTCCAAATAGTAAGTCCACTTGGCGGCTGTTATGGAAGTCTGGGTCTGCAAGATGGATGTTCTGTATGTGAGACCAAGATGGTTTTGCAAAGGTCTTATTTGGCAGGTTCTTGATCAGGTTGTTCATAATGAAGACAGACGTTTGGAACTTGAAATCGTTGTAGACAGAACTGCAAGTAATTGTTGTCATTCCTTTGCAGTGGTTTTCTTTCTGTCCAACTCCAAAGATGACTCCTTTGCATCTCTCGCGCTTGACACCTAGAAGTTGAGCGGCATGTTCCGTGATCAAAGATATCTGAGACCCTTGATCGATGAGGGCTCGCAGCTTAATTTTGGTCCCATCAGCAGCTTGTATGTTTACTACGGCGGTTGCTAGTAGTATCTCTGAAGTATCATCATCCTTTGATACATGAGAAGAATTTGTTTGTTTTTCTGTTTTGTCCTTAATACATGCATCATGTATCAATGTGTTATGTTGACCCGAGCACTTGCGACATCGGTGAGTTGACGTACATGTCTTTCCGTTATGGCTGAACAGGCAATTTACGCAGAGGTTCATTTTATTTACTGTGCTAAGTTTTAAGTGATTTGGCATTTCTAAAAACTTCGCACAATTATACATTCCATGTTCGTCATCGCAAAGAGGGCATCGAAATGTTGACGCATGGAATGATTTCGTAATTTTCTTGTTGCTAGTTGCTTGATTACTGCTGTATTGTTTTTTAGAATTTGGATGTTGACTCGATGATGTATTTGGTTTTTGATTGTTTTCTTGTTTGCGACGCGATGCTTCCAACGATGTAAACTTCGCTTCTAGGAAATCTAACAGGTCTTTCAGTATTGGCAGCTTTCGGCAATTTTTCAGCGAGTCATTGTACTCTGAATGTGTGTCTGCGTCTAATTTCTGCGATAATATATGTACAAGAATCGGGTCCCAAGTGCCGACATCCACTCCTAAATTCTTTATCGCATGTAAGCATTCTATGCTGACGTCATGAATTTTCTTTATTTGGGCCACTGACTGTTGTTGCATGCATGGCAGATTGAACAGCATGTTCATGTGCGACGTGAAGATAAGTTTTTCGTTATTGTATCGGTGATTGAGGATATCCCAGCACACGAGGTAGTTGTCTGAACTTATCTGTAGGTGTTGAATCAAGCGTTCTGCTTCGCCTTGAACCTTGCTCTTCAGAAACTGCATCTTCTGAGCAGATGAAAGGGAATTGTTGCTGTGTATTGCTTCTGTGAAAAGGTCTTTAAACGGGATCCACTGGTTGTAGTTACCGTTGAATACGGGTATCTCTAGTTTTGGTGTTGTTTTCTCACGTTGAGCGCCGGACCACAACTTGGTATTCAAAGCCTTTTTTAGTTCGTGAAATTGGTTTTCATACCTGTTGTAGCGTTCTTCGTACACTATCATCTTCTCTCCGTTGGTTTCGCACTCTATCTCCCAGTGAAGGTTGTCAATTGCTGACCAGCGCGTTTGGAGTATTTGCAGAGCGTCTTGAAATTCCCATCTTTCAGATAAAAACTCCACGTGTATGTTCGCGACTGCTCTCATGAAGGCTTTGAAGTTTGCCGTTTGTTTACGCATCATGTCGTCCAGCTTGCTATTGGTTCCCGTATCCTTCTTCGCAGGTTTGTTTTGCTCTTGTTGAGTAGGAGGAGGTGATGGTTCTCTGTTTTGATGTTCTTGATTGTCATCTCTCGGTTGTTCTGCCACCTCACCCTTGTAGGTTCCTTGTTCCTGTCTTGCCTGATCTGAGGTACCTTCCCCTGTTTGTTGGTTGGCACCTCCCAATGTTTTTGTTTGTACCGGCTGCCCCCTTGGAGAACGAGCGACGGCCGTTAGTTGTTGGTGTTGTTGAAGAATAAGCTCCTTTACTGCGTTGTAGCACTGCAGCGTTTGGTTGTAGAAGTCATTCGAAAAGTAGGGATGACTTACACTTTGTTCCGTGGACAAGCGGTCATGGTTGAATTGATATTCTGACCACAAGTTTTCCAACATTGCCATACGGCGTTTGAAATAGTCGGGGTTTTTCCTGTCCCAACCATCTTTCTTGATATTTACTCCGATCTTCTTTATGTTGTCGGAGAGTTCGTTCTGATTCAGGAATAAATCAGCTGTTGACATGTTGTTTATGTTGTTGTTCTTGTTGACTTCAAGATGAACTCTTCTGTTGCGAGTGTCGACTGTTGTTTCACACTCCTGGTTCTTGGTACTGTGCAACCTTTCTCTTCTACGATATGCGCCTTCTCAATTGGTTACTGGGGCGACTCGCTTGTGAGAGACCAGTCCAACCGATTCGCGATCGTAAAAGATATAAGTCACACAACACTAAATTGCTCGAAGGACCAAATGTTGGGGCGTAACTCCCAACAGTGAAAATGTTATGTTGATGTTGTAAGTGGGATGTTTATGTTGATTGAGTAGACAACCGATTGGTATAAAGGTTTAATTGCTACTGAAAATAACATGTAAAGTACACAGTAAAGTAAATACAATATGCAGCGTTTCACTATACATAATGTAGGTCAAGTTAGTGGCATGTACAGCGTAGCTCGTACACTATCACACGTCTAACTAACATTAAATCCTTGTTTTAAAATCTCAACGCCAATTAAAATAACATTTTTTTTTAAAACAACTATCCGGTTCAACATGAAATAAAATCTCTAATAGTAAATCGATAATCATAACCTCAGTAAATAATTGTGAAGTACAAACTATCATGACCTATCCCGGGTCAATTTACAATGTTATTTACACGCTTGCCACTGAACTGTAACGAAACATTTTTGATCAGAGAGCATTCGGCACCAGAATCATAGTAAAATGGGTACGACTCACCAAATATTCATCAGCACACCGCTGGGATTTCTCACATAGCAAACTTCAACACGTCGCTCGCTATTTGCCTCTGCTGCAGGCTGCAGGCACTGCTTGGTCAGCCTGCCGCGCCGTCGCGCTGCCAACCATGCGCCGCCAAGCCGCGTCCCGCCGCCGCGCCGCCGGCGCCGCTGCCGAAGTAAATTCTCAGCGCACCGTGACGTCATCGCACCATTCTTCGTATTTTCTTCAGCTCGAATGAATTCTGGTTCTGATGTCGCATCAGGGTCTTCACGGTAGTCATCACCATACGGGGCGCTCCAGACTATAAACAGCTCCTTAAAATCGCTCCATTTCATCCCAGGACAAGATATGGACGACCGCCATGACGAAACTTCTCCCATGAGTCTCTAGGAATTCGCTGCGTCCCCTGTAGGCACGCCACAGCGCCGGTTTCACGGCGCTGCTGTCTTCACAGCACCCCGGCGGTCCATCCCCACCAGGTGAGACCAACGGTTACCCGGAGGAGGCCCAGCGGAGGACAACCAGCGACGGAGGTGCCGACTTACGACGCACCTACAGTGGATGTGTGACTCCCGTTCGTCCCGTTTCTCCCATATCGGATCGATAACACATATGTCGGCTGTTGCCAACCAAGCACGCGGGACAATATTCCGTTTTTCAGAGTCAAAATGCGGTAGGCGAATATCCGTACCCGCAAAAGGTGATTTCATTGCTTGCACAATAGTCATAAAGTTTTTGTTTAGTTGCTCGAACATAAATCACCACATTTCCGTTTCTATGTCACTTTCAGACGCACGCGCATTGTCTTTACACTTTTCCGGTCTAGCACTGTTACTTACACTATGTAGGCGTTAGAGTTACATCCCACTTCTGATGACGACGCACAGTGTTTTTTACACCCTAAAAATCGGACATGCCCTTTTTATTCCAATAATAGATGCTGTAACATGTTTGGAATGCGAGAGTAGAACACCCAGAGTTCAAATAAACTTAGAACCAAAGTTAGAGCCATTTTGTTTTTTTTAGGTATTTTGATAAATCTAGAAATATCTTGTCTCAGGAAAACTTTTTCTTATTTCTGTTACAATATTAAATTAACGACGTATTTTAAGCATTTTTTGATTATATTTACAAGACTTTAACTCCGCAAGGGAGCCCAGAAATAGGTTTTTTTTAAATTTAAGAATTTATTTTTTGTATGATAAACCTTAACGAATACGGATTTTATTTCTAGCTCATTACATTAACTAAGATACAATAAAACCCCAAAAAAATAACCGTGTCGATATCCAGTAGGATCTCGGAGAAACATGCTTCTAAAGTTCTCATAGAATTTCTATGGTTTTAGGGTTGCCTCTCTGAGATGTAGGTAATTGAAAATAAACAGTGTAGGAATATTTTTAAAAAATCGGATTGCATAGGGGTTAATTTATTGATTGTTACGTTTTCTGCTATATATGGATCTACCTATTTATTATTTAACGACTTCAAAAAATGAGGAGGTTCTCAATTCGGAAGTTTATATAATTTTTGTTATGTGTTCGGTATTACCCGCGATTGCTTCAATCATACGTTTGTTTACATTTACACCCTTCCGTAAAATAACATTACGCCTGTACACTGTAAATGGGTATTAGCAGATGTGACAATAGTACAGCAAGGGTGCTTTATTATTGTTACATCTGCATTTTGTTTCATTGTAGCTGTGTCAATATCAACTGGGTTAGTATTAAAGGTTAGTATTAAACCCATATTGCACGTACCTATTACAAGAATAGGTTATAAAAAACTTAAAAAAAAAAAATTATTACTTCTATTTTATTTAACTTATATTAAAAGTGCAAAACGTTATTATTACGCATTACGATCACCTCTTCACAATTTGTATTTTTTTGGAAAATATTTTGTCATTTTGGATTTTTGTCAACCCTAGGTCGTCATTTTCAAAATCCGATAGCTTCGAGATCCTACTAGATATGGATTCGATATTTTGAATTTAAATGGATAAAGATATAATTAATAATTACATTAAGAAATAAAATCCGTATTCGATAAGATATAAAATTTAAAAATAAATTACGAAATGAAGCTATAAATTTAATAACTCCCAGTTGAATGCAGTAAAAATTACAAGTATTATCTTAAAATAAAGACAAAATGGTGTTTTATAATACTAAACATAAATATATTAGAATTATTCAATAGTTTTTTTTATATTAATATTTTTGTGGTTTTTCTGGTTTCCATAGAAAAATAATAAATTCGACTATAACTTTTGTTCTAAATAAAATTGAACTTTGGGTGTTCTACTCTCGCATTCCAAACATGTTACAGCATCTATTATTGGAATAAAAAGGGCATGTCCGATTTTTAGGGTGTAAAAAACACTGTGCGACGGTAGGTCAACTATTTCGGGTTCATCGTTGTCAGAGTCCAAGTTCTGCATGGCGGAGGTACGAAATAATAGTCTCAACACTGATTACAACCGCCTATTTATTCACTTCCGATAACAAATTAACAAAATCTCAAACGATCAAGCTGATGGAAATGGATTAAAGTACGGAAACGCGGTCAGTTCGATACAGGCAGGCAGCACAACCGTTCGCACTCGTGTCTCACCAAAAAGTAACGTCCCTCAAGTCAAATGCGTCTAACGTCAACGTCAACCGACCACTCACAACTGACATTTGACATATGACAACTGATAGCTGTCATCTGTCAACCGAAAACTGACAAATCAGACCTGCCACGCTCTGCATCGACCTCACCCAAGCTCACTGCTTGACGTTTCCGACTTTAACGATGATAGATCCGAAAAACGATGATAGATGGCGTTATTCTAAATTTTCAACTCTGAATATTGTGCCTCGGTGTTGAATCTGCGACAGGTATATGAAACAACAATCTAGCTCTCTGAACTAAAAATCGTAGCAGAAGTAGTTGCCACATCCAATTTTCGCGTCGCAAACTGTTTTCAAACAAGAACTTTATAAAAGAACGCTCTAGCACTTAAAGTTCTTACAGAGACATAATTCATGATAACTAAGTCAAAGACACTCTGTTAAGTGTAAAACTTTTCACTTGCGAACCAGGATGTCATAACTTGCAAGTTGTGCGATAAACCCGGATACTGCAGCTGTAACTACGCAAGTTCATTGCACTGCTACTTCTGCGTTTATTGTCTTTCGCGAATCGTTTATGATCAACGACTAGAGACTATGAACGGTCGGAGCTTATTCCGTCTTAGTCAAACATTTGTAATGGATAGCTGTCGTTGACTTTGCAAAGTGACATCTCGGTTTATTCCTCTCGGGACAAGTTTAGGATAATCGAGGGCTGCCAATGCCGTCTGGAGGTGTTAAGACGATTACAAGTTTTAATTGAGGCTTCAGTTTTAAAACTAAGTTACGTCTGTCATTTAAAAGGGTCGATACTCTTGGTTATTTAACTAGTTACTTATGCGGGTCTTTAACTTTATGTAATTACTTGACGTCGGCTAATTACGACTGGGTTGGCCGGGTTTATACATGTAACCTTTTATCATTGAATTGTCACGGGTTGGTTGCTCTGATAAGCTCATCTATTTAATTTAAACAGTTGAACATTTTAACGTCAAACAGATTTGGAATATTAACAACTTTTGCCTGAGTAGTTAAGATAAAGGATTTAGCTCGAAATTTTTCCTTCGTACTCTTTTAAACACCAGTAAGCACGTTCCTTTTTGAGAGATAGCAGAAAATTCAAGATCCACGCGAGAGAGTCGCCTCTAAAAGATAATAGAAACGCTATGATACTCTGCTGAATAATACTATTTAATTTCAAAACCTTATCCAGTAGAGAAATGTCATTTTCATCATATTAATGCTTGCAAAGCTTTTCAACTTATTTGATATTGAAATGTTTATTTAGTTGAACAGAAATTTATAAACAATCTTCATTCGTTCATGGTTCATTAGTGGCGGTCGTCAGGTCATTACCATTTATAGTAAACCCAGTGACTTGTTAACACAACACACGTAATCTCATTACGCGCACCAGGCGCCCAGAAAGTAGCGAAAGCTTAAGTGCACTCCCGGTAAGACGGTACTTAGATTAGCCCGGTAATGCAAGTCTCTGCGCTGTGCAAACTTCAACCCAGCTAGGATTCACTTTAGGAAGCCACCGGAACCTACAGCACGTGCGACTTTAAATCCCACAGTCCGAGAATTACTTGCATTCGTTTCAGGTCGCATTAACTGAGTTTTAACTGGAATTACACTCGGTAAATGTGGTTTAGCCACGGGACTGTGACTAATAGAAATATCAATTTGGTTAAAAGGTTATAAAATCGAAACATGCATCCGATTTTATATTGCGTTTTTGCTTAAATGAAAATTGTGAAAGCTAAATCTGACGTTGACATTTATCTTCCAAAACATTTTAGTCCAGATATCGCTGAATAGACTATTTTGAAAAGTTTTCCATTAATTAAACTTGTTTCGAATCTGTCGACGTGTCATCGTCGTCGGTCGACGTAGTGTACGTTGTGAATAGCTTTTAGTGGTCACATCTCTCGAGAGGTGACGTCCTCTCGTGGTTAATGCCCAGCCACGGTGACACTACTCTGCGGTCGACGCTTACTTTTTTAAGCTGCCGTGCTATCCTAGTGTTTTATAAATGTTTGTGATTTTTGCTTAGTTTTTATCCGATGTTCTTTTTTTCTAAAACTATTGAAACTAAACTGTACTCACCTGTTATAACATTGTTAATTGTTGTAATGTTTAATTTGGGATATTGTCATGTGGAATATGTTCTAAAACTCTCTTTCCTATTTATGGAACATGTTACTTACAAAACCTGGCAGGTTTTCTATCTAACCCATGTTACTTTCAGTAATGCGATCGTTATTGTGTTTTATGTGCATTATTACGGACTTACTTCTTATAATGGCTGTTTTCCTGGTACACGGAAGTAAACGCATTAGCTGTAACGTTATACGCTGAGTATATTGTGCGTCGCACAATATGAATTTCCGGCGCGTCTTCTTATAATTTTTGCTAGAATTTTCCGCAATTTTCATTTATTTCTACCTGGAAAACGGTTTTATAAAGAAAGTTACGTTTTGGTTTGGTTTTTGTTGTGAAGTACGTATGGTTGTTGTTATCCTAGAAGCAGCAAGCTAATAGTGCTGCTATAAAGCTTTGCATGTATTTATTGGGTCCTCCTGACTGTTTGTGAATGTTTTTAGTTAACTGTAGATTTAAAATAATTCCTTGAAGTTCTAAAACTGCTCCATATTCCTAAGTAAAGTTTATGCGATCATTTGCTTCCTCAGATCAATGTTATGATCTGTGTTATACAAATAAAGACAAACAACAAAACAAACATCGATCGTGTATAGTTTACTTTAGAACTACAAAGTAACTAAGGGCGAATTTAACCAATGAAATTTAACGCGATCAGAACATGAAAACCACGCTCAAGAGCCCCATGTCATAAGTTACTGTGGATAATGACACCGACACTGACAGTTCTTGAGCGCTGTTTCGATGTTATTATAGTTTTTTCAGTTTCGTTGATGAAGTTCGCTCATAATCATTTTTAGTCCTTTCCTTCTCACAAACGCACTGCGTGTTCTTGTTTCTACCATTAGCAGCAATAAGATATCTAATACAATCCTCACATTACCAGGTGCTATACGACGGCAAGCTGTCCTCAGGAATAGTGTTCATGTACAACCCCGTCGCGACTGACGGACAGTTGTGCCTGCAGTCTGCTCCCAAAGGAAATGTTTCCTACTTCGTACACACGCCACATGCGCTGATGCTGCAGGTAAGTCAGGTCAAACTTGGATATGATGAACAAGTAGTCACCGGAATGTATTTTGCTTTTTAGTTTGATAGTCAGAACTACATTTTGTGTTAACTTTTTACTCAAAAAACATGTAGGTAGTCTGATGAGACTAAGGCGCAGTCCACACATAAATGGAGTCGGGCGCGGACATGGCACGGGCGGCTATTTAGTATACGCGTCATATCCATGTCCGAGCCACGACATTCTGTGTATCCTAAAGCCGCCCCCGCCATGTCCGCGCCCGACGCCATTTTTAGGTGGCCTGCACCTTAGAAAAATAAATAAAGATTTCAATATGTTTCGGAAAAGCATAGTTCAAAATTTAATCATGGATCTTGCCAATCCCTTGTGGCAATATCCTTTGAGTTGCTATTTCTAGGCCAAAGTTATAATTTACAAGCTATAATTTTAATAATATTGTTAATCTCACAAAATATTACAATATCTGGAAAAAAGGTTAAGCGGTAGATCATTTCTTAACAAATAAGCAAAACCTTTGTTCTATCTTTCTGTTCAGTTCTTCTTTTGTATATTTAGTGTGTTCATCAATTGTTAAATAAATAAATATTCCATAGTCTGTAGATTGTCCTAGAGACCTAGATTGTTATTTGGTAAGGTGAGCTAGCCTTATGTTTAACAGAAAGTTCACTTCAAAGTTTTCTGCCCACAACACTTTTAAAGAGCTTCAATACTCTTCGTTTCACTTATTAAGAGATGAAACGACTCCAGCACACGATAGGTTTCAGCATCCATCCAATTATTTCCGCCGCGTCTCATAACGGTTATGTTATCTAACCCGTATATTGAGCCACACGGGGAACAGCCTATTATCACGATTCCTTTCGGTTTACCTCTTCAAATTGTTGTGGGAAATTATCGTTGCTTTGCTTATTTTTCAACGAGAGATATAGGTACCTACGGGTTGTAAGGAACATCAACGTGCAAACGGTTACTATAATTTTTGCCAAAAAATAGTAGTTAAAAAAAAGACCCGACTGATCAACCTGAAAAGTCTGAAAGTTGGAAGCAGACGAAACATGGCACCCTGAATTCGCCATTCTTCTTTGTTTTCATTTCATGTTTTAATCTAGCCAATGACACTTCACATACGTTCAGGTCAAACATATAACCCCTTCTTTTGGGCTTCGCCGCAGTCAGGTGAAAACAGAGCTAGGAAAAATTTTGGCCGCCTTTTTCTTAGCGTGTCGATGGTAAATTAAATTGTATCGGTCCAGAACTGAGCCACGAGTGTGGCGCCTTCAGTAGCCTCTATTAGTTCCTGTGGTAAACATAAGCGTGAACATACTATCCACCAATTGTTCATTTTGATCGTTTATAGGTTTTGCACAAAGAACAGATCTCATTTGAACTAATTTATACTCTCGGGAGGTCTAGAATAATACACTGATGATTCATGGTAACAGTTTCGCTTCAATGCTCCCCACACCACGTATTGATTGCCACCCAATACCAAGTGTGGGCGATACCAAGATATTACCAAGTAATCTAAAGTCGGAGGAATCAGGAATGTAAATAAGCTATCGTAACTTAGCATAATTCTAAGTTACCAAGTTACAAGTTATCCATAGTTTTCTCCGTCTGACCGCCCCCGATCGAAGCTCCATTAGATCATGATTCACTTAGTTTTCGATTACACTTGTATGAAGTACCTACTCAATTTATGCTCGAACTTCTTTACTTTGAAGACTTTTAGTTTTTAAAGAACTGTGTGCTAACTTATAACTAGATGCTCTCGCCCAGAATCCCTAGATCAATGCTTTAATTTATGATCTGCTCTGATTACCGTTATGGCGGGAGGGTGTCTTGCATTTTAAAAGACCTACACTGAAACTGATGACAACTTGTTTTTTTTGTGTTCACAGGAGGTGAAAGCAGTGGTCACACATTCAATACACAGCGCACTAAACTCCATCGGCGGAGTGCAGGTTCTGTTCCCACTGTTCGCACAGTTGGACCTGCCGCACGATGCGCCCGTCACAGACCCCAAGCGAGACCCCATGCTATGGTATGTGCTCCTGGTAATATTTCATTATAATAAGCTCAGGGAGACAATGTGCTTCGTAATGAAATGCTGAAAGTTCCCGTAAGTAGGTGCTTCCGAAGTTTAGTTAGGTGACAGCAAACCTAACTGCCTAAAATGTTATTACAAAACTTTACGCGAATTGATTCAGTGCGCTATTGAAACAAAGGAAGTGTTGATCGTCCCCTGAACAAATTGCTACCTCAGCTCCTAGTTACTCCATTGATTTGGGCACATTACTTAGGCTCGAAATAAAGTTGGGCGGAATTCCAGAACTAAATCATTGGCATTGGCTTAGGGAGCGTTTGCGAGTGCCAAAGCCACTCATTAATATTCCTAGTGGCTTCGGGCGCGTTAGTTGACTAAATGCACTTTCACTGTCCGCCCGCGCCGGCAGTGGGCTCTCCAACTCCATACCGACCAGAAGCGACTCTGTAATACGAGTCAGGAACTAACTCCTGCCAACTCCTAATTGCCTGGTGTCTACTCCGCTTAACGGAATAGATTTATGAGCGACATTTTGCGGCGACAATTTATATTAACATAGGGTTACGAAGGGCGGTTATTAAATTATCAGGCGTGAGCGTGACATTAATTTTAATGAGGAGACCTTCAAATTTATGAAATATTTAAGGGTTACGCAAACATCGGATATATTTGATAGTACGCCCTAATGAACCCACAGTTATTAGGCAGGATAATAGATCAATTTACCGCACAGGTCAGCTTACATAAATTTAATGCTTACTTATTCATGTTTTCAGGAATTATCTTTCTATTTCAGCATAAGTCTTTTATAGGCGACATTTTTAGATGAATGAGATTCCCTTGGGAGGTTTTACCGTTAAATTAAACGTAATCCTATTAGTGACTCAATACCCAGCGGTAGTTTATTTAGCGATACTAGACTAGCTTATTTTTCCTTCGAGAAATAAGCAAGGAGGTATTGATTCGAAAAACCTTTGCATAATTTAGTTGCCATTTTCTATGCAAAATGGTCTCTGTAGCACACTCCTAAAGCACATGAATACAAAAATGTGTGCTAAGGTATACAGAGATACAGTGGCTATTTGCTGACATCGGCTTCGCTTCGGTGGCACATGTTTAATATTGACGCGGGTTGAAGCGTATGATAACAGCCGCTGACAGTTCAAAGCGGTGCCTTCGACGACCCGTGTCACGGCTGGATGGATCCGGATAAACAAGACCTCCACGCTCCATCAAAATTGTACCAACACATGAAAGCCAACGGATTACATTTATGCATAAGAGTCACCTTGGCTAGGTGGTCCCGTGCCATCTAATAACACATCTCATTTTCCTCACAACGGAATACCTAGAAAGATAATTCGGATTATATTTTATACGTCAGCTACGTATTTAAAGCTACCGCGTCATTATTCGGTAGAAATTGCGAGGACATTATCCGGAGTGTACATGTATTATTTATAGACACAAAACGAGATTCATCGCTTTTTGGGTTACGTCTTTAGCGGTGTAAATTTTTCCTGTCGCAATCTGTGTCGTGAAAAGTGCTGGAGAATTGGTTTTACTTTTCCGTTTGTGACGATTTCTTTGTTTCCACCTACCTATTATGTATGCTTCAGGTAACAGGTACAAAGAAACCCTGCGTGTCACGGTTCTGTAACCAAGATCACAGTGCCTTCAGGATGTTATAACTATTGTCTCGTGATTCCTCAGTTCAAAACTGCTGGGGTTCGTGTGTTCGCTGGTGGAGTCGTGCAGCACGGTGCAGCAGCACATGCTGCAGTGTCGTGGGTTCCTCGTCATCTCGCACATGCTGCAGCGATGCAGTCGCGACCACCTAACGCCTGACACTCTCGCTTCCTTCCTACATCTAACCAAACATCTTGTCACTTGCTGCTCCCCTAATTCCGATCTACTACTAAAACAGGTATGTTTTTAATTATCTACTGTTCAGCACTTTTACCCACCTAAATGAACTTTTTTATTTTGTTCTTAAGATTTTATCAAAGTTATTTTAGCAAAAGAGTTGAAAATAATAATTTTGTTGTTTTTATCAAGTTACTTTATAAAAAGTTCCCAAATTCGATGAAACTAATTTTCTATTTCGTTCAAGTTCGTTTGTTCTCGAAATTAATGCGATAAATTTTGTTTTTATCGTTTTACCGAAACATCAAGATTAATTCGTCGGATATTACCATAATACAGCTCGTTTGAAACGCGCTACAAAGGTACAACAACCCATAAATAAGTACGAAAATTGCCTTCATAAGGTAATTTATATCGGGCCGTTGTTTGGCTCGCCTATTCGTTAAAACAGATGTTTTCTTGACTTTCATTGACTTATATTTAGCAAAGTAACACAAAGAGAGTAGAGCCATAAACATAGTAAAAACAGTTATGAGTTACCCTAAAATTATATTTATTAATTTGTGTTTTCCCTCTAGCAATTTTTCATGAAAAACCTTACAATATCATGTAATTATCAAGTTCATAAGATTTCAATTTGAAAGGAAAGTCACAGAAAGCACTGCACAATATCGAAACGACACCACACACCACAGCTTCGGGGCTTGTACAAGTTGTACACAAGCGTAATTGAGTTAAACAAATCAATTAGATAATGGAACAAACACGCGATAAGCGGCTCGGTTCCCTTTGTACATTATAGTGGCTCGGTGCCTCGAACACTACGCCTGGTGTCTGTGGTAACGAACCTGTCAATATGCTTGGGGTAACATGCTTGTTCTTATGGTTTGTACCGGGAAGCTACACGCCTTTTGTTCACACATTATGTACAAATATCATTAATTTTCTTCCAAGTAAGTACACCAACCCATCGCCGCCTCTTTTGAAAACAACTTTGTATTTTTAAAAGTCAAGGCATTCACAAAATGTTATTCAAACATGTTGTACAGGCTAAATTCGGATTCCAATTTGTATAAAACCAACAATCAATCACTCTCACTTTTGTATCGGCAGGTTTATTTTAAGTGTGACTGGTGCCCCGTCCTTTATGTAAATTTTGTACTGGATTTTTTCTCGATTGGAAATATTTATTCGGTTTGTTTATTGTTACATATTTAATGACTTGCACAAAGGACTTTTGGAAAGTCGATTTGCAAGCGTAATCTCTTTCCCCCTTATTAATAAAAAAAAGTTAAGCCTGCTTAAACTTACGCTTGGTTTATCTCGCATGCCGTCCCTTTCTTTTGAATATTTTTGAAGTGAGACGGCATGCGAGATAAACTAAGCGTAAGTTTAAGCAGGCTTAACTTTTTTTTATTAATAAGGCCGTTTGTGAGTAGGTACCAGGAGTACAAATAATACAAAGAGATCCTTTGTGCTTTTTTTATACTGTGAAATATTTCCAATCGAGATGGAATAGAACACCTTAACGCACGTGGTCACGATGTGTTTCCCAAGTGATTTGTTCGATGGTTGTTAGCGCATGTTCCTCTTGCTTACTTCACCTCGACTGTTTACTACAGTTGTTTCTGCACACCCACTATCATCCAGGGATTTAAGGGACTATCAAATCTGATCAATATTTATGTAGTTTGATGGTACCCGATTTTTTGGCTTCCAATTCACAATCTTGTAAATAAAAATGTGCAAGGAAATTCTAGATGACTGTAAAGAGTAATGACTCTGTAAAAACTGTATTTATTTGCGGATTTGAAGCCTTTTAGTATTTTATTTATCTACAAACCTGATCCTACACTTACACATTCCCTTGTAAAACTAGTGCTTCACCAGATATTTGAAACCCTGGTAGCGCTTGCTGTTGTAGTTTATGTTATTTATACTTAATATTATTTATCTCATTCAATTTATACTTAAATATTTATTTCATACAGCATTCAGAGGGTTGGTTAGTTGACACAATAGCTATATGTACACAAAGGTATTAAATAATAAATCAAATGATATTTATTTGAGTTTAGTTTATTCTGCACTAATGCTTTTTACAGTGAAAAAAAAACCGTTTAAAAATGAAGCCCTGTCACAGCCCGAGTAACGTCCATTATTTTAAAATATCTAAACCTTATTTTTCAGATGACAAAGCAATAAGAGTAACGTATTTCGAATAAACTTAATTTTTATTTATTCCAAGAGCTTCGTTGTTATTTATGATGTAGTCACAAGAGTTTGCAATATTTATTAAATAGACGTAAACAGCAAAATTGTATGTAGGTACGTAATTAGAAGTTCCATGTAATGGTATTGATAAATACGTAGGCATATCCCTGTACTAGGCTACAAGCAAGAGAGAATACGCTTTCAACCATCGGACAGCTTAAGGTCTATGCTAACCGCAGTCTTTCTGCCAATCTTTCCTCACTTGGCAGCTGTTGGACCACATTCTGTTCAACCCGGCGCTGTGGATCCACACGCCGGCCGCGGTGCAGGCCAGGCTCTACTGCTACCTGGCCACGGACTTCCTGGCCGACGCTCACATATACGGCAGTGTGCGCCGCGTCAGCACTGTCCTACAAACAGTACACACGCTCAAGTTCTACTACTGGGTTGTGAACCCGAGAGCTAAGAGCGGAATCACTCCTAAGGGATTAGGTAAGTACAAAGTAGCATATTACGCTCCCTTCATTTATAATTCAGGTACCTCAAGGAGACTCCGTAATTAGATGCTTTTTGGCAGAACATGAATTTATTAAGTATGAACTCTTCTGGACCGGTCAGATTTATTATGAATGAAGCCTTATGGAAGTTATCCATAAATTATGATTCTGTAATAAATCAACCTGGTATTTAGGTTGCTCATTTTAATTCTGCGAAATGAAAGAATGAGTAATGTTGGCAAATAATAATTCTCGTTCTGAAAATTAAACAAATCCGTCTTATTCAAATTTAACTGGTCTAATTATAATGACATGACGGAGCATAATTATTCGCAAACATTTAATCTATTTAAATATTCCGAGGGTTGCGAAGGTCATACCCTCCCCTCTGGCCTTAACGAGAAACATATTGAAATTACTTGCTTGAGGGTTCCGATTTTCTTACTTTTCAATTGAGATAAATATTTTTCTTAATTACAGTGTACTAATCGTTTAAATATTTGATAATAATACCATTTCAGAAGGACCTAGGCCAGCCCATAAAGACATTCTCACAATCCGAGCATACATTCTGCTATTCCTAAAACAACTGATCATGATCGGGAACGGAGTCAAGGAAGACGAACTACAATCCATACTCAACTACCTAACGACTATGCACGAGGTATGTTGTCCTGGTACTTGTGTGCGAAATTGAGACGGTTAGCGAATAGGAAACAACTTAGTAAGAAATTACTTATTTTCTATTGGAATGGAATCTAAGTAAAATCGACGGATTAAAATCGTCTTTTTGCTGGGAATTATTTGTGTAGATCTTTTTGTAGCATGTGCTATTTGATAAAATTTCAAACTTTGACATTATGGTCTTATTTGCAGGACGAGAACTTACACGACGTCTTACAAATGTTAATATCACTGATGTCGGAACACCCAAGCTCTATGGTACCTGCTTTTGATGCTAAGGTAAATATCATTATCATTTGTAACCTACATCTTTTTACCCGACTACAGTGAAACGAAAGGAGGATGGGTAGTGGGTGGGATATGATTTTTGCAAGTCATGTAATATCTGCATGTTCATCTGTTTCTTCATAACTCCTAAACTACTCGACGTATTTAATTCTGATACTGTAATGATTGCAGGGCGGAGTCAGAACAATCTTCAAACTACTGTCATCAGAAAGTCAATTAATAAGACTGCAAGCGCTAAAACTGCTGGGATTCTTCCTCAGTAGAAGCACACACAAGTAAATATAATTATGATTTAATACATTTATAAGCCATACATTCATATATCATGTTCTTATCTATATTTTCATCAAACTTTTAACATTTTGCAACCCTAAAACTGTTTTATTTTCAATTAAATTTATCTGTATAAATGATCCTAGTTATCGAATTTTTACGCCTACCATTGCCCTAGCTCAATTAAAAAGAAAAACCTGAATACTAGAATTGTGACCATTTTTTTATGTCATTCATCCCGATCAAAAAAAGAAAGAACTATTCATTGGGAACCGCACAGAAAGATATATTTTGTGGCGTTTGCTCGTAAACAGATTCTCGTGTGCAAAAATTTTAAAGGTTGAGGTATACCAGGAAAAGTAAAAGTAGCCATCATTCTCATCCACTTTGTCTTCCATCTATGGTTGGTCTCTGCTCTTCAGACGCAAGTACGACGTGATGTCTCCGCACAACCTGTACACGTTACTGGCCACGCGGCTGGGCGCGTGCGGCGAGGGGCTGGCGCTGCCCGTGTACAACGCGCTGTACGAACTGCTGACCGAGCATGTGGGCCAGCAGATACTGTACACCAGCCATCCGGAGCCGCAGCCACACTTCCGGCTGGAGAATCCTAGTAAGTAACACCAGCAAAGCACTACCCTGCATTACTTGGCCGACGGAGTAGAATAGGAAAAAGGGGTCAGGAAGTGCTAGGGATACTGATTGTACCGCCTGACGTCTCGACATAAACCTAAGACAGTTGGACAATACGATTTATAAATGTCAATGAACCGTGTACTGCACGTGCCCATTTATAAGGACCATTACAGCACCTCGGATCTGTAACACCTAGTAGGAATGAGGTGGAGTGATGTCAACCCGTTGGAGTGCTTGTGTCCGAGTAGTATCTCGTCTTCAAATTGTTAATAGACTGAAGTTTTTGTACAAGGAGTTCTATTTACATTTACGCTTGTTTACAGTGATCTTGAAAGTCGTAGCAACACTCATCAGGCAATCAAAACAGACGGAACAACTACTAGAAGTGAAAAAGTTGTTCCTATCAGACATGACGCTACTCTGCAGCAACAACCGGGAGAACAGGAGGACGGTGCTGCAGATGTCTGTGTGGCAGGTCAGTTCCCTCGTCACTCATGTTAACCTAGTACTAGTGCCATGTATGGTTTACCTTTTATACTTGAACGAAGGTTCTAAAAGGTTAAAATCTAGAACAATATGATGAGTATGACTAACCATAAACCTATATATTCCAGGAGTGGCTAATAGCGATGGCATACATCCACCCTAAGAACGCAGAAGAACAGAAGATCTCCGACATGGTGTACTCTTTGTTCCGGATGCTGCTGCATCACGCTATCAAGCACGAGTACGGAGGGTGGCGCGTGTGGGTCGACACTTTGGCCATCGTGCATTCTAAGGTACGGTACTATTGTACTTTAGCAGTACTTAGTGCCCGTTTTGTCTTGTTATTATAGTTTGACAGTAAGCCGTTACTAACAGAAATTACAATTCTTCCCCAATAAAGTTTTAGATCCTGTAAAATCTCGCCAAAAGATGGTATTTACTATTTTATAGTCGTTCTCTTAACTCTTCCGATTCTTCCTTAGGTATCCTACGAAGAATTCAAACTGCAATTCGCTCAAATGTACGAGCACTACGAGCAGCGGCGAGCTGACAACATCACGGACCCGGCGGAGCGGCAACAGCGCCCCATCTCCACCATCTGCGGCTGGGAGCGCCGCGACGCGCCCGCGCAGCCCGCCGCGCCGCTGCACCACGCCGCGCAGACTGAGATCGGCGCCGGACTGTCGCTGCGGGAACTCGACCACTGTCGCTGTAACCCGCCGCCCAACGCTGACCGCGGTAACGCTGTCTACAGTCAAGTGTGTAAAGTGCACAGTCCTAAGCGAGACACCAACATCAGGTCGGACGGTGAAACCGAACACGCCATCGATGAAGTCGAGACCCCTGATGACGTAGAACGCGTAGTGTCCCCGAGTGAAGTGATGCCCGAAAATGAACTCGTCCGATCTATGATTGAAGATACTAAGCTGTTAGAAGATACGGAATCCGGTGTCGGTACGCTTGAGAAGAATGATGAGCCATTAACGAGGCAAGGTAGTTTAGATTATATTCCGGTAAGAGACGTCGGTGATGGCATTTCGAAAGATGATGCTACCGACCGCAGTGAAGGCATTCCTTCCAGTCTATCTGCTAGCGAGACGGCCAGTCCGGAACGCGTCGCAGAACTTAATGTGGCCGCAGAACGCGAGTCAGAACTTTCGGATCGCTCAGACTTATACTTAACCCCTAGCGAGGCCACGAGTCCGAAGAAATCTTTAGATAAATCAGACGATGACCCCGACGACCCGAAACGAGTCGCCATCAATATTGTCAACGATGTACTGAGCATCGCGCTAGAAACTGTGAGGTTAAAGACTGATGATGATACGGATTCAGGAGCGATATCCGGAGGACTACACTCTGAGGGAAATACTCCCAACGGTCGAGATGACTTCGAACAAGAAATCGAAGAGATTGTGGATGAGAAACGAGCGGCTGAGATGATCGCTAATGATTTAGTTACGGATTTAATTTCTGCGGTTGTGACAAAAAGTGAGAATGTTGAAATTACTGAAAGTAGTAGTGAGAATATAGTGGCTGATAGTGAAATTGTTGAGCCTGATAGTGAAAATGTTGAGTCGGAGAGTAAAAACGTTGAACAGGATAGCAATAACGTTGAGTCGGATAGTAAAAACGTTGAAACAGATAGTAAACATATTGAAGAGGATAGTGAAAACATAACGACTGACGATAATAGTCCGCAGAGGGTCATCCCCTCTGATCACCCACACGAGGGCAATGTATTGCCTCTTGATGGTGAATTTTTAGTCAATTCTAGAACTGAAGAGGCTGAGAAACTAGATATAGAGAGGAAAGACGAAGTTACGGAAGAAAATGAGAAAAACGAAAGCCAAAGAGTCGACATGCCGACAACAGAAGATGAAGAAGAGAAAGCCCCAGAAATTCCTCCTATCTCAACAATCAGTGAGAGTATACTCTTAGCTGACAAGGAGGCTGAGAGTGAAGAAGATAGTCACGAGAGTGAGAAGGACAAAAGACGTGTAAGCTTACCTGGTGACAGTGAGATGAAGCAGGACAGCAATAGGGGCGAGGGTGTAGCCACGCAAGGTACCAACACTTCATCGTCACCGAAGAGACCGCGCAGTGCCTCTACTAGCACTCAAGTGGATTCCAATCATTTTGGTAAGTGAACTGTTCGTTTCTATTTTGCTTCTTTCTTCTGAAGCCCTGGTGGCTAGAGCAAGTTGTGTGATAGTGATCAGTTTTAATACTGTTGTCAAATGAATAGGGCTGGTTTTTGCCATCATTATGTTTAAGCACCTTTGTGCTCTTCTATTCTTTTTATGTATTTTCCCTTTTTTTTTGTATTTTGTGTGTACATAAATAAATAAATAAATAAGCAATTACAACGAATGGTACCTTTTTCAGACTTTCGCAATCAGAAATGCTAGCATACCTATTTCCCTTTGACTGGTATGACAATGTTTTATTTACTTGTTTCCTTGATTGCCGTGCTGTTACAGAAACGAAGCGTCCATCAAAGTGTTCGCGACCGATGTTCTCGCCCGGCCCCACTCGGCCTCCGTTCAGGATACCGGAGTTCCGCTGGTCATATATACACCAAAGATTACTCTCCGATGTTCTCTTTTCCTTGGAAACTGATATTCAAGTAAGTGTTCTATTTATTTATTACGTTCAGTCAATAAACAATATTTTTTGGAGTATGTAAAAGTAATTTCTTGGACGTCACGGTCGTCAGCATCAAATATAGTCCCGATGTCTAGAAAAGTGTCCACAATTTGTCCGTAGTATAATATTATGATAGAATTTCGCGGTCTGTCCCGAACTGATTGCTCGCTTCGTTTTATTACTTTTGTCGCTTATTGAAAGACATTTATGATGCCTCTATTAGCTTAATTTTGCATACATGTTTAGTCTGGATGGTAATGCACAAAATAAAATGACGTCACTCTAAATCATGTTTTTTATCTATTATTTTTGTATTACAAAAATACCAAATCAACAACTCCAGGTATGGCGCAGTCACTCAACGAAGTCGGTGATAGACTTCGTGAACAGCAGCGAGAACGCGATCTTCGTGGTGAACACGGTGCACCTCATCAGTCAGCTCGCTGACAACCTCATCATCGCGTGTGGAGGGTTGCTGCCTCTACTTGCCTCTGCTACCTCGCCTAATGTAAGTCATAGCCTTTTCTTCGGTCAAGGAGCTACTTATTTTAAAAATCCATTAAGGTATTCTCTGGAAAACCTTCTCTATAATATGGGGCAGGGAATTAGAAAAGCCCTATCCTAAAGTGTTTCTGCTCCATTTTACTTTGAGATATTATGACTGTAAACTAATTATTGTTCCTTATCATTTTGTTTATTGGTCCTTGTAGCAAATGAAAGAATTTGATTGAAATTATGTATTTTCCCGTTGAAAGTTTATACCGCTTACTGCCATTGTAGACCAGTGCCGAAGCCTTCAACAATGGTAAAAAATTTAAAAAAAATACAGTAGGATGAAACCCAATGGAAAAGTAGAGAATATAACAATAATTAAAGGCTAATCTAAAACTCAGCTGCTGCGAAATAAACACCCACTACCAAATAAGGCCTAGATTGTTATTTTAAGATAATTTAAATATCGTGGAGACCAACGGAAAATTTTGGCCCATAAAAAGGTATTCACATAATATATTTCACAGAGAAGTGGGGAAGGGGCTAGGAGGGTTTGGCCCTTACTACCTGTTATTTCGTAGCAGCTGATTTTGCTTTTTCTGAGAAAATTTACCATTGCAATGTATATTTTTTATACATCATCAGAAAGTAGAGATTATAAGGAACACAACGCCCACCGACTTTTTTAAAAAAGCTGATATTTTGACGTCAGAATTTTCGATTGAAAATATGGCTGATTTTTCGATACTAAGTCAATAATACGGTGAAAAATAAAATTTTTAATAAAAAAAAATTACAGTGTATTTAAGGGCATAAAAAGGTAAGTTTTCACTAAATTTTGTGAAAAAAAAAAATGTTTTTTGTAAAAGATAAAAATTAAAAACCAGAAACTTGGTTATTTGAATTTTTCGCATACATTTTGAGGTTATGTGAAAAAAGTGTTAAAATCAAAGTTGAGATCTTTTTATTCTCTACAACTTTGCCATTTAACTTTTTTCCATAGGACTTGTAGTTTTTCCGGAAATCGAAATAAACCGCTTTCCCCCCTTAAAACCCCCCCCCACCCCCACTTCCCGAACTCGGATCGACCGTAATTTATGTTTCCTTTCATTTTGATCATATTCCCCTCCTTTTCTAATGGGTTTCATCCTACTGTATTTTTTTTTGGTTTCAAAAATTATCGACCCTGGTCTATTGTTCTTCAGTCGAACTTCCAAGACAAGTACCAGGAGAGCATTTTACTGTAGAGACTTCTCGAAACCAACTTAGTTGAAAATAAAACAAAAAGTTTAAAAAACTTTAAAAAAAAATTCTTATTGTATTCTTCCTCCAGCCAAGATAGGTTATTTAATAAACGTAAACTTGAATAAATCCACAGAATGAACTAGACGTAATAGAGCCGACGCAAGGCATGCCAGTGGAAGTGGCAGTGACGTTCCTGCAGCGGCTGGTCAGCATGGCAGACGTGCTCATCTTCGCCTCGGCACTCAACTTCGCCGAGTTGGAGGCAGAGAAGAATATGTCTAGTGGAGGCATTCTCCGACAGTGCCTCCGATTGGTGAGTGGGGAAGTTGTATGGGAAGGGACATGTAAGTCATGCTGTTTTTGGGCCGCCCTGCTCGAATTTGCAATTTAGTCGAGCTGTTTTGATTTTAGAAAAAATGGAGGACAAAAAAATAACACGACTTACTTGAAATGAAATGATTATTTTTGTTTCTTAAATTATTACTTCATGAAGTATTCAAGTATTCAAAATATAATTATATCATCAGTTTTAGTCTGCATTTCAAGATATACCTAGATTTCTTGTGACAGAATTAGTATGTTTTTAATGTTTTTCCATCTTCTTAATACATAGACCGTATAGAAATTATGACTTCTAAAAATCATACTATAGTCTCTTTGTTTTAATAGGCTGATTGAATATTCTGTCTTAGTTCAAGTAAAAGTAGAATCTGTATTCCTTCTTATTATAGTTTAGTTCTATTTTCTTTGCCGTACTCTTGGTTTTATGTTCGCTACCTTATGTTTAAAGAGTGGGGAACTCTCCTTATTAAGATCCCCCAGATTAACTTAATTGTTATGAAATCGAAGCGCATAATCATGACAATCCATAAAAAATAGATCGATGTCTCGTCTATAGTTCTTGAAATAACCCGTTACCCTTCAATTGAAAAGTACTAAGGCTCCATAAAACGTTGGAGTACGGCCGTTGTCGTGTACGGCTACCACTTCCTAGTGAGTAGCGAGTTGTACTCGTAGCGCGTAGGCGTAGATCGTGTGTGTGTGCGTAGGTGTGCACGTGTGCCGTGCGCAATTGCCTGGAGTGCAAGGAGCGCCAGCGCTACGCCGCCGCCCGCAGCGCCGCGCCTAACGCCGACTCGCCCGAGCCCAAGGTAAATATACACACAATATACACCTCCTCGCGTCTCGGGGCGCCTGGTACTTTTTGAGTGATCTACCCTTTCTGCCCCAATTTTTGAGGGGTTTTGCCAAAATTAAAATCAAAGTCAGTCAAGTTTTGGTTCACTCTAACCTTAAGCATTTATGTACTCCCAGTATATCAAAGTTAGTTAATTGACACCCACTTCCTTAGGGAACACGTGAACACAATTAACTTAACCGACGGTTAACTTAATTCCGACGTCAAAATAGTCTTCGCCCAATCGCGAGTCAGCAAGCTACACTATTCTTACTAACAGCCAATGATGTGATTGTATGACGTTTACAAAAGGTTTACAAAAAAGGGTCGTAAAGGACCTTTTAACAGAAGGAGTTTTTGTTGTGTAGCTTGATGATTTGCATTTTAACTTGAGAACTTTCTTGTCCCTTCTAACGTCCTGGTATAAAAACTGTAATCGATATTAATGACAGCTTTCAACACCTTGCACTGCTCACAAAAAAGTATTTGGTAAATAAAATTCAATGTTAAATATACACAACACACTGCGCATAATAAATTAGATTCGAGCACATTGCATGTTGAAAGAAAATAACGTAGAACACGCTTCAACATTTATATATCACAACTTTTTCTATTGCATGTCATGTAACTGATGTATTTTTCCTTCTTTTACAATTTACTTTCAACGTTTTACCCTAAAGACCTCTGCAGCGGTCATGGTCTCCTAGTACTTTGATACACTTTACCGACTTTATTCTTATTTTTTTACCAACCCTTGGTGTTTCATTTGTTGTTATTTGATAGGTATAACGGATTTTGTCTTTTCCTTATAACTCTAGAGTGTGGTGGCGAGTCTAGCAGACGCATCAAGTCCTGTCAAGGACCCTGAAAGACTTCTTCAAGACATGGATGTGAATAGACTACGAGCTGTGATTTATAGAGACGTGGTAAGTTGATTATAGTCTACAATATTTTGATGAATTTAGTTAAAATAAAAGTATGGTACAGTGCGATCAAATTATCTTGGCAGCTCCGAACTTCGTGCAGGTCATTTTGTTACAACGAATGTATAAAAGTGTTATGATATTTATTTTATTTGTATTTCTCACTGTTTAAATTAGATATTTTCTGATCGTTTAAGTATTGGTTTATCTGGCAATAACAGATTTATTCCCAAGTTTACATGCGAAAAATTTCGCAAAGCCTATGTTCAGAGCTGCCAAGTTAATTTGATCGCACTGTAGGGTGTTAGTCGTCCGGCGGCAAGATGCGCAGATGACAATATTGTCATTGCGGCTATATCCAGGATGAGTCTGGCACATAAACGTTGGGCTTAGCACAAGTGAAGGAAGGCAGCAGTGGGCGATGAGTTTAAATAACTTGCCTTTAAATAGATAACAATAACGTCTATAAAATAGTAACATATAGGTTGGATTGCAATCCATTGGTTCATACACCTCAGATAAGCATATACAGTATAATGATCCCACTGCTGGGATAGGAGAGGGCTGTACAATTCACTGCGAGGTCCCAGTGCGACAGTTAGTAGTAGTATTTTTTGGTTCTAAGACATACACCGGAAGGACGCGCGGGTTTGCGGGAAATGGAAAGAGTGGACGGAGGCCTTTGCCCTAAATACACCCGTTTCCTCACGAGGTTTTCCATAACTGTATTGAGAATTTAAATGACTCATTTTTCAAATAAATATGATATTCATGAAATGGATGACGAAATATTCTGATTGCTAATTACATAAATTCGTGGTGTTGGGTGGCAACAAGAGGTAGCAAGTGATCTGCATGCTGTTGGTTTGGCAGGAGGAGACGAAGCAGGCTCAGTTCCTGTCGCTGGCCATCGTGTACTTCATCTCAGTGCTGATGGTGTCCAAGTACCGCGACATCCTGGAGCCGCCCGCGCACGCACCGCCCGACGTCGAGCGCCGCACGCACCATGCCATCGAGCATCACGGTATGACACGCTAACAGCTAGACAAATTAAATAATCATTTCATTTTAAAGTAAAACACACGGTCACACTTGGACTTGCTAAAAGAAATATAATTATAATTTATGCACGCTTTTTTAAGTATAAGTACTTGTATTTGTGAAAGTTAGTTTCTTGTGATTTGGACATGAATAATTAATGAAAGTCCGTTTTTTTTTCGATCCGAAATGACAACATTTCTTTACCCTTTCACGTTACTATGACCTTTCCAGTTCTATGAATTTCAACTTAGTTTTTCTTCGTCATCTTTTCTGTACATACCAAATACCTACCTATATACCTATTATATTATTTCCACAAAAACTTACAAACGTAGTGGCACTGTTATGTCCAGCATTCACTGTTCTATGTAGTAGACTATCTATTCTATCTACCTTCTATATTATATTTATAACTTTACCAATTTTGTTTGATCTTTAAAAGAGACCACTTTTGAAAAGTTAAATATTAATCAAAATTGATTAAAATATAACTAATATAAAACTATATTTATGTATGTAGAAATATATCTGTCTTGATATAATATTTTGTGTATGAAATATTATTAAAACTATACTTTCTTCTTTACTATAGTCATATCGGGTTTGTTTCTTAGATGTGGATTAAATTGTATGCTATTTATTTTTGCTTCTTTTATATGCTTTATCGCACTCAATATAAAACATATTTATATCAAATATATTGGTTACCATATTAAGAATGTCACAGTCATCATCATTGTGTGTTGTCGCTGTCGGAAGTATAAATAATAGCACACAGAGTAACAGAACTTAGTCGATCAATACTTGAGCGAAGGATTACCATTTTGGTTCTCAAAGATTTGGCCAAACTGGTGATATTACGATAAACTTTGACATAGAAGATGTAGATACTTTCGAGAGCGACAGTTCAAAAGGATACTTATAGACTGTATATCTGAATTGTGTCGTTTCTCCTTTTTTCACGCCGCTTGATATACGCGTCACGATTTGGGACACTGGTAAAATCGTCTACATTTACTACACTGCGGCACTGCCATGACTTGCATCAATCGTTCGATTCTATTACCTATCTACCCGCACTTCACTTGCTGCTGTAAACAATGCGATGTCTAACGATCGAATTTCTTAACATTGCAAACAAAATTCGTATTTTAACTTTCTTTCTTTCCGCTTCCTCTTGTCCTTTCTCCTTCCAACTGTATATATCTCCTTACCAACATGTACTTACTTTCTTTAAACTTTCTACACTGTATACAATTCTACGCAAATCTTTCAATTTCGCTATACGTGTAACCTATTCTATTTACAAATCTCCATATCCTGCAATCCTCGTTCCTCTATGATGTATCTCCACACTAATTTTATCGTGCGTCATGACTTCTTCCATGTCCTGTTTCCCTGATACCATCATGTGACTGTGACCGTGTCTATTGCACTTTGTGTTTTAACGATTCCAACACATTCACCTTGTTTCCTAATACCCTGGTATTGTCTTGTGCCTGAAATCATTCCCGTGCATCCCTATCGATGACTACCTTCCTATCCGTTGTTCCCCTGGTACCTTTGGTGGCGGGCGCAGGGTCGCGGCCGCTGTTCCCGCAGTGGTCGCACCACGTGTACCCGCAGTTCCTGCCCGGTGGGCACCCGGCACACCGCCACCCCCACCACCCCCACCACCCCCACCACCCCCACCACCCCCACTCGCACTGCAAGCTCGAATGCGGCCAACACGTTAACAACAATACGCTCGCACACACACGCATCGCTAGTTACCACCGCGCTCACGCAGGTAACGCGGCCATAGACTTACGGCGTTCGCATTACTTATTACTTACTCAATAAAACTATATAAAAAGCCGCTTTATGCAAAACGCTAAATATAGGTAAACAGAAAAAAGATTTTAAAATTAGAGGGCCCAAAATGGTCCCTTGTGGAACACTTAATCGAAGTCATACAAAATGCGAAGAAAAGTCCGCCAATATACCTATCAGTATATTCTTCGTATGAACACTAATAAATTTAGGATGTCAATCGAAATGCTACAAAAATCAGTAACAAGAAGAATGAAATAGGAATGCACGACAGAGCAACAACACTATTTTTTCTCCGTGCTTGAGTTTCGCTTCCACGCTTCATTGTGGTTTTAGTTGCTCTCTCGCGCGTTCAACAAAGTCACAAATAACGAAATAGGCCTGTGATGTGGACGCCCAAAATACTACATGTGGTCGATGTTCGCGTACACTGTTTTGTCTTTTGAATGATTTAAAAACAAAATTTCTACAATTCTGTCTGTAGCTTTCTAATTGTTGTTTGTCAATGTTCTCGTGTTCGAAGACAAAGCAATGTAAATCTTTGCACCGCTGAGGCACCGCTTATATTATTTTCCATTTTTCTTTTAGTTGCGACATCATTTGAAGTAGAAATTGATTTATCCATAAATTTTAAGAAGCATGTCTACGATTAAGATAAAGTTTTAATAATTGGTTGTAGTAACCGTCTGGAATTCTGTGCGATCGTTTACTGTGGATAATGCATGAAGGAGTATTTGTAGTCTAGGCATTGAATTGAACTCCCTTGTAAACTGCCGATAGTGATACATTAAGCGCTTCAGATATTAAAGTAACTAGTAAGAATAATCAGCTTTGTACAGAATTCCATGTAAATATAGAAGTTTAACTCCCAGAAATAGTATTAAAATGAGTAGGATACCTGACCCCTCGCTTTATTAAGGCAAAGCTTTGTCGATGTTGTCTCGAACGACGCAACATATCACTATAAACAACTAACCAATGCCATTTCTATGTCCCCTGTAGAACACAATGGAGATGACGTGGAGTATGCCATGATTGTGGTCGATGAGAATAACTCTACCATTAACGATCTGGACTCTCCATCCATGAAGGTAAGATCATTACAACTGTTCATACTATGTGGATGATGTCGTATGCGAATATAGACCTGATCGTGTTTGTGTACGGATCATAATTGCATGGAAGAATTTCGATAGACCCCTGTCTTTCTTTTTCTACCTTTTAAATTTTTGTGAGTATTGAATTAAAAATTCAGTAGGCAGTAACAGTCAATTCTTGTAGTCGATTGGCGCTAAATATAAAAGCTTACTTTTTTTCTCATCAAATCCATGTTTTCTTATAAACGTTAGTAAGTTTTCAAAATTTTGTTTTAAAGCTTTTATTTTTAGCCTCCATATTAATAGTTTTATGACATTGATCTGTTCTAAATTTCTCTTTTCATAGCATGTGTTTTTCCAATTTATTCGAAGTGTTTCAATTTAGGTGTACCACAGAAAAGTAAGAAAATTATATTATAAGTAGCTTAGAGTGATCTTGAGTATATTATGGTTAGTTTTAGATCTAGGTTTACCTTAACGTTACGCGCATGCTATTCAGAACTCCGTCCCTACATCGAGTCTAGTCATCCGTTGCATTGTGTTTGGCAAAATTAATTTGCTGTATGCCAATTGGTTTTCGTTTTCAATGTCGCTATGAATTAAATGTCGAATGAAACATTAAATGTGGAAGATTTTATGTGATACGTGGACGCTTCATTATATTCGTTTTATTTTGCTTTTGCAATAAAATTAATAAAGGAGACGGATGGGAAAGAAGAGGGTGTTGCGAAAATAGAAACGACTACTGATGAACTGAAGCCTAGTACGGGAGAGAAAGCAAAGCCTAGCGATAAGCCGGAATTGTCTCCCGCCTCGGAAAAGGAAGAACCGCTATTCAAGTCGAGCCTTCGAATCAAAAGCCAGCTCAAACCCAAGGTTAGTAGATCTGCGGGGAGGCGGCCGATACTCTATCTCTTTCTATTAGTTACTGCGTCTCTTTAACTATGGTCTTTGGGATACTTTGTTGCTGTTTAGTTTCTATTTTACTAAAACTCAAGGGGCAGATTTTATCATGCTAGATTTTTCTGGTGCAAACTGGGTTAATAATGCTTTTTGTTCAACCAGATCTTGCAATATATTGTAACCTTACTTACCTAGCTATTATCTATCTGGTTTATAATTTTAATAAATAAATGTTATTGTCCTTTTGTAAGCCTCCAACCGCAAGGTCCAAAACATTGTCTGGGATAACGGTGTCGGTGGTCAATTTGGTTTGTACACATTCTGACTTTGTGTGAACATACACAATCAATATAGTGTTGACACTCCTGATTGGTTCTGTAATCCTGGTACTTTTGTTGATATCATTGTCACGTACGCCCAAATCAAACGTCACTCAATTATAAGTTGCACTTAAATCTCGTGCTGTCTTTGTTACTTTAACGCAGAGTGACAGAGATAGCAGGAGTTTTGAGCGTTACTTATAATTGAGTGACGTTTGAGTATTTGGGCGTTAGAATATTACTATGCTATGTTGTTATTGACAAAAGTGAGTTTATAAGAGCCTTAATTTGAATACAATTTTGTTTATTCCTGTAATGAATGAATGAAATCACAAAGAGTCGTTCCAGTTCCAATCATGTACACTGATTTACACAAGCTTTCCACAATACATACAAAATATGTATATTTAAATGAAAAGAACAAACACAATATAGGCTAGCTATGCTCACTCGTAACGTATGTACAGTATTTCTTACAAAGAAATCACAATATATTAATGCACTAACTGAGCACTAGACACAAATCAAATGTTAAACATTATAATTATCATAATATAATCTTAAAAGAAACATGTTTAAATTAAATTAATATGTATGTATAACATCATGAAATTATGGTCACCGAAATGGGAATTTCATATTTCAGATTTTTCTATAGTGAATAAAATTTCGATGTTTCGTGTGTTCTAAATCTTTTCCACTTTGTAACATAAGTTTGTTTCCGGCATGTGTGTGCTATGCTTGCTTTTTTCACTGAATTATTTTAAAGCATGGTGTTATTGTATTGTCCACTGTTTACCATTCTCTTTTCACCACATAGTAGAATATTTACACTGAATTTTATTATTTACTACAGATATACTTTTAGGTAAAAAGGTAAGATCTGAGTTCCATACTGTGCAAAGTATTAAATGATCTTATATCTATTCAATTATATATTTCAGTTCACTAGACCAAGTCCCGAGTTAGTTTTCATTATTCAATGATAGTCTAGTGATCTAGTCGTTTCCGTGTGATATCCAATGTTAGATTAATAATAAATTAGACATATTATAATTGTTCAGTTTTCCTTGCCAAGGTCCGCTTACACCACTTATTAAAAACTTAAACTTAGTTAAAATATCGTTTTGTCTCTGTCAACTTTGAACGGATGATAGAAAACGACAGAACAATATTTTAAATTATTTGTGGTATAAGGCAACCTACTTAAGTTGTAGACGTAAAAATCAGGTTACCTTAAGTAATCCATCGCTAGTTCTTCCCTCTCAATGTCTAGAGCAGTATAGTCGTGTTAGGTGTCTGGACGTGTGTTAGAGTGTGTGTATGACTCGTGTGTGTCTGCAGAGTGTGGACTCCATCGAGGACGCTGGCTCCTTCCACCTGAACTCCAATGAGACCACCAACAACGACCCGGAGACCTCCAGCGAGATCGCGCTCGATGATAATAAGCATCCGGTACGTATGGGTTAGGGTATAGTGATTAGAGATAAAATAAAATAAATAAAACTGATTATTATGTCTTACACAGTTAGAGTTACAAATGTGAATAAATCAGCCCCAGTAAGTTATTAATAATAATACTTGTGTTGGGGTTGACTCGATCCCTCCCTTAATTGGTAGTTAACAATATTGAGACTAAAGAGATGAACACTTACAAAAGTGAAGTTTATCAAAAAGGTTTTTTTTTTAATTTTGTTGGGAGAAGATTTATAAATACTTTATAAAAGGTAAAAGAAATAGGAAAATTAAATTAAGTGTTCCCGAAACACCGCCCTGAATCGGACCTCTGGCAAAAAATAACCATGGAAGAAAAGCATTAGTTCGAAGTCACGAAGACATTTAAATGGAAGTTCCCTCGATAGATGCCAATGTAATACTGTCATACATTAATCGACAGTGAACTAGATTAATATAAAACAAATGCAAAAGTCTAACTTTTGAAAGCAAAGAAAAGAATAATATTGAAGAAAACAAGTTGTAACCAATATTTGGATGTATCTAGGTGAGCAATGACGAATCATGGACTGACGTGAATCTGAACGAAGACGGAGAGCGTGGACCAGCCACCATCACTGGCAGGACACGCGACCATGAAGGAAATATACATGAAGGTAGTTATGATGATGTTGCAATTTCTTTATCGATGACTGATTTTCAGAGTTGCTAAAGTTTATTTTACCTCTGACAAACTTTTCTTGGGCCGCAAAAAATAATATTGACTTCTCTCATATTGTGAAGACATTTGCGCGCCATGTTATGGCAGGATATGCTGTAACAAATTGACTGTTACATAAATAATGTACCATATTTAAGCAAATCAATGTTATGATTTGATTTGAACCAAACACTAACCTTCTGAATTTGAAACATGAAAAAAAAACTGACTTGGATAGAGACCCTCTTGAAATCAAAAGTAAAATAAAGTAAGGATTGGTGTACCACAAACAAACGTTACAGTTGGTTGCAAATAACACACATGTGAAATCTGCGCATATTATATAAATATCAAGCTCTTGTAACACTCATATTTTGTTTGTGATTTCAGATATAGACAAACAAATTCACATGAGGAACTCGGAGTCGCACCATCATCTCACACAGAGGCATCAGAACAGAAACCTTCAAGCAGCGCAGAGACATTTACATCCCGTAAGTTATACATCTTATAATTGACAAACATTCTATTTTATAGCAAATCGAATGTTTTAACTGGAAACGAGATCAAGATAAATGTTCCAACTCGATCCAGACGAGGAAAAAGGACTCAGTTCTATGTTCATCTAAATTATTTTTGATAAGAAGTTCGCCGAGAAAAATTGAACGGTGATGGGTTATGTGAACGTTATGAAACGCTTTGCTTATGATGTCTCCTCATAAAATACCTTTCTTCGCAGGACAACGAGACCCTGGCGGGTCTAAGTGCAATGAACACCACAATGTCAGCTGACGGGGTGTCTCGCGAAGCCTCCCTCACTCACAAGTTGGAGACAGCCCTGGGGCCAGTCTGCCCGTTACTTAGAGAGATCATGCTGGACTTTGCTCCGTTCCTCTCTAAGACCCTGGTAGGCAGCCACGGACAGGAGCTGCTAATGGAGGGTAAAGGTAGACGGTATTAGGCATGGTAGTGCGCTTATCATGCTTTGTTCTTTACTATATGGACGAATTTGCTTAGCTTTAGAAATGGTTAAAGGAACTAAGGTAGGATAGAGATGTGAAATGGGCTTGTAATCCATACTTAATATTATACATGCGAAAGTAACTCTGTCTGTCTGTCTGTTACTCTTTCACGCCTAAACGGCTGAACGGATTTTGATGAAATTTGGTACAGACATAGTTTGGAACTTGAGAAAGGACATAGGATAGGTTTTTTTTTTTTTTAATCCTTACATACATAGTATAAAACAAAGTCGCGTCTGTTTGTTTGTTTGTTTGTCTGTATGCTTAAATCTTTAAAACTACGCAACGGATTTTGATGCGGTTTTTTTTAATAGATAGAGTGATTCAAGAGGAAGGTTTTAATACCTTTTTTGTACCCGTGCGAAGCGGGGGCGGGTCACTAGTATAATATAATCCAAAAATCTTTCGGAAGTCACTATTCCACGCGAACGAAGTCGCGGGCAAAAGCTAGTAACTTATATAAGTACTGCGCTTTTATGGAAATATACCACAGTAAAACCTCTTGAAAAGCAGTCACTGTGGCCGAAATCGGGTAGATAGAATTACCAATCACAAATGCAATACGCGAGCAAGATATGAAAGATGCAAAAACTCAGAGTGGTATTAAAAAATAAGGGAAAATTGTAATTGTGAATAAGTATACTTTTTTTTTTTTATATATATGGGCTTACTCTTTACTTCAATCTTGCCCTAAGGGCAGAGATGAGGTCGACGATGGAACGAGTTTACCCAGAAGAAGCCTATTTACTCGCGACTTAAATAGACTTAAGTATGCTTTGGTTGTAGCTGGTACAGAGGCTAGTAGATTCTAGATGGGCTTTGGATGTGGTTCTAAACAGCTCTTTCTTATTAGAAGAAATGCACATGGTTTCATAGTAGATGTTTTGGGATAGTTTGGTAAAGTCACCTTTTACACCTATATGACAATAATCCTTTACATTTACTTCTCCCAGGTCTTCAAACCTTCAAATCCAGTACATCAGTGGTGGAACTGGTGATGTTGCTCTGCTCCCAAGAATGGCAGAACTCGTTACAGAAGCATGCAGGACTGGCGTTCATCGAGCTGATCAACGAGGGTCGGCTCCTGTCGCATGCGATGAGGGATCATATCGTCAGGGTCGCCAATGAGGCTGAGTTTATATTGAACAGGATGAGGGCAGATGACGTACTGAAACATGCTGATTTTGAGGTAGGAATGATGAAAATAAGAAATATAGAAAATTGAAAAGAAATACGTAGCTGTGCAAACGCAGCTTTGGAATGCGAGAGATTACCACGGGACCTTACTTCAATAAATAAAAAAAATATCATTTAAATTGGATCTACAATTGAGTGAGATATCGCAAACATACATAAAAAGATACATACAGTCGAACACAGAACTTCATCGTTTTTGGAAGTCTGTTAAAAACCATCCACATCATGGGATAACTCTACCTTTTGAGACAGAGTTTTTAAGATAGATTCTGTAAAACTTAGATTAGAAGGAGTTCTAACGATTACAGGCACGTTATAAATTCAATGATTTGTTCACACAGTGTTTATGTGCAACGAGTAGCGCCGAACGAGCGGAAGAAGAGCGAACGTGCGAGCGCCTGATAGCAGCCGCGCGCAGACGCGACCACGCGGCCGCCGCGCGACTGCTCGACAAGCTGCGACACGCTGCCTCACATGCCACGCCACATCCCGGGTAAAAAAATACATTCATTTATTTGAACAAAACAATGTTCATTTTGACGGAAAAATCCAAGCTATTGTACAGGAATAATAAAAAATAAATTATGGAATAATGACTTAAAAATAACAAGAAAATAGTACATTATGGTACAAGTGTGTAACGTTGGTGATTACCGCTGAGGCGTCATTGAGACCCAAACCGTCAGGTGAGGGTCTTAAGAAAGCCGAGGACGGTAATCATCAATACACACGTGTATCATACGACGTTTTTCAACACGCTTGTGAAGAAAATAATACTAAAAAGTCGTCTTCAACAGTTAAAACGACTTCTGATTTTTTTCACAATAGCGGGAAAAGTTAATCGGTTTTCCTATACTTAACTGTGCACCTTACCACCACCTTACCTTACCACCTTGGGTAACTTATCTGTGCATGCGGGAAAACACGGAACTAAAATAAATGTACTAAGTTTGACGTAGCGATGCATTTTTTCTTGACCAGTGGCGCCACCGTGGCGATCGGCCATAGACTAAATGAATGAGCGCGATAGAGTTCTATCCACGTATAAAATGAGGAAAAAGTTTTCTTTAATACAGAAAAAATAAAAGTTATATTACTTAAGGCGACATTACCTGCCCGCGACCTTGAGCGCGCGTTTAACTTATCGCCTAAACAAATAAGGTTGAAAATGGTGATGCGTTTGATTCTCGTGACTGCCAAAATGAACGATAGTTCGCAGATTTAATTTATTAAAAAAAAAATACGCTGTAATGTTAAAATATTTTTACATACCTATGTCTTTAGTTGGTTAAATTTCCTTTCTGATAGTAAAAAAAAATATAACAGTTGTCACTCAAAATATTGAGCATTTCGAGACGAAAAAGTTTTTTCGTGTGATTTTTTTGTGATTTTGTGATTTTTTTTTTCGAGGTTCTTGATTACTTTTAGAAAATATTTTTGCAAAAGTCTTTTACCTATACATTTGACTATACACTGTATATTTTTTTGGAATTGTAATAAGTAGCAATACGGCTAACTCTGCGACGAAAAACAGGTCGTTTTTACGGTGCCCCTTTGACTGCGCCTTAAGTGGAAGTTTCATTTAATAAAAACGTAAAAGTTGAAATTATCTATTTAAATTCAAATTTGCATGAAATGAGCAAGCACTAAGTACATTAATTTATTTTTACTATTGAACACGATCTTTTTTGTATCGAAACTTTTTTATGAACGTAGCAACACAAAACCTTATAACTCACTAGTGAATAATAGCAATGAAAAAGTCACAGTTTGATTATAGGTGTCATTATGTGCCTAATTGCGGTGAAATTATAGCCACTTTATGAGCAAGTGTGTTGAAAAGGTATCTTTCGTGCATCATCTCTCAGAACAAGCACGATAATAATCATCCTTCGTTCATCCTTTCAACCTAATCACGTGTCAGTACATACGCATATTCAGAGCAACGAGGGTGTGTAATATTTGTTCTTCGCATTAACATATAAATTAATGTAATGTAATTAATGTAATTAACAACTAGCTGAACCGCGCAACTTCGTCTGCGTCACCTAAGAGAGAGAGAGTGGTTTAAAGAATAATCCCGTTTTTGCAACATTTTTCATTTATGCTTCGCTCCTATTGGTCGTAGCGTGATGTTATATAGCCTATAACCTTCCTCGATACATGGACTGTCCAACACAAAAATATTTTTTCAATTCTAACCAGTAGCTCCTGAGATTAGCGCGTTCAAACATACAAACTCTTCAGCTTTATAATATTAGTATAGATTTGGCAACACATCTGTCGATAATGACAGATTTGCCAATATTGTGACTGGGAGCTGTATAACGGTTACTTTGTTGCTTTTATTTTTGCAAACTGTACTAGGACAACATAAGTCGCAGGAGATCAAATTGCACGGAATCCAATTCAACGCAGTTCTTATGAGACTTATCATCACTCCATAGATTTTTCTGATTCAAATATTGATATAAAAGTGACCGTGGAATGGGACGTCCGGGAGATGTGAATCCACTACGTTAATATTATAATTCTTAAAAAACAGAGTAAAATAAAGAACAAGATATCTATCGATCAACCTACCACCACCTACATGACTAACTTTACTTTCGAATACGGAATAAATGTAGATCATCAATCGTTACAAGAATAGTACTTTGTAATACAAGGGCCTAAAATGACCCATTATATACGAGGTAGTTTTATAATGGGATTTTAGAGCCGTGTGTTACACTGTACTTTTCACTACGATTGCGAGAAAATAAAATAACCATGTTCAATATTATGAGTTTATTTTCTTAAAAATTAAATTTTTAATAATACAATTATAAAAATTTCGCGCCAATGCCTTTTTTTTCTTTCTTGTGTAGCTGCAATGCAACGCACACATTCTACCAAAGAGTTCGGCATTCAGCGCGTTTAGTTCCATTTTTAAAAATAAAACATTTTTTTTTTACTTGAAACTAAATCACGCACCAGCTGGCTGAACAAGTTGTACGAGATTTACTTTTAGCCCTAGGGCAATATATGCAATTTTAGGCCCGCTCTGGTATGCTAATATGACGTTCTTTTTGAGCAAGAGGAGTGAAAAAACTTTATTGTAATGGGAAAAGAAGATGTGCCAAACACATTATAAATGTGAGGGATACCATTGGAAAAAAATATATTTGTAGCTGCACATATTACGGATCACCCTAAGTTTTAATTTTGAATCAACGTTTCTATGTTATCCAGCAGTGGCAGTCAATTCTGGAAACTAGACTCTTGGGAAGATGACGCGCGTCGACGTCGAAGACTGGTCCCCGATGCGAGAGGGAGAAGGCACGTGGCCGCTGCGTTAGCCAGGCCACACCCTAGCACGCATCATCACGACGCTATCCTACAGGTAACTTGAAGCTCTTCCTATCGTATGTGAGCCTGGTACAATTGCCAAACCGGTCACACCACGATAGATAGATCTATAGCTATCTATGAGCATTTGTCATCAGCTGAGGTTACCATTTAGAAATAAATACAATCCATCCAGGCGTTTGTTTACACTTGCGAATCATACACAGAAACTTCTTGATTTCTCATTGTTCTCAATTTTTATCTCACTCCCACTTCTGATATTTGATGTCTTCCATCTCATTAGACAACTTGTTTCTTAGTGAATATTTCGCACATGAGAACCCACAGTAAGATACGGCAATAGAAGCTCTCTTTTTCGAACCGGAATAAAAAATCTGTTCAATATATCCCATTCTCCAATCACAGGCTACGGAAGAACTACACTCTCGGATAGCAGCGGGCGGTGCGGGGCGAGGGGCGCAGTTACCTACCCCCGCGGCCGCAGAACTACTAGACGATGCTGAGCTCCTGGTAGATGACAGAGAAATCGATGCTGACCTGACTGGTAAGCAGATCGAAATCACACATAAGTTTTTGTACTACAAGTTCGCCCTAAGCTCCTTTATTTTGTGGTCTCCTGGTATCGAATAAAACTGAAATGGCCCATATCATTGGATTAATTTAATTGAAAACATAACCACCCATTTTATTGCAATAAAATATGGAGTGTCTTTTCCAATATTTGACACAGTATTTATTTTTACATCTCTCATATTCGGTAAGTAGGTCCTTATTACCCCCAAATGGGGCTTGTAGGTGACCAATTAGCGCTCCAGGGCATTAATGTCGCAAGAAAAGCCCTAGGGCGGTAAGTAATTTAAAAAAAAAACACTTCACTCTTTCAAAATGTTCGCGTACATCTAACCATCATAGTACTGGCAATAGAATAGACATCATGCATTCAGCCCAATGACAAAAGAGGTCACTTCGCTATTCAGCCTTGTCTTCGTATGAGTATACCGCCTGTGTGGGGGAGGCTTAATAGTCATCAATTTTAAATATCGAACGGCGAAGCTCAATATCGTTCTTGAAAAAAAAAAATTAAAAAGAGATGAAAAAGACGGTAATAGAAAACTTTACTTTCAATATTGTTTGTTTTTGGATTTTTTTTATAATTACGTGCTAATTAGGAAAAAAACATGAGTTCTGCAAGTAATGGAGATATAAGCTGCACTCCCGATTCAATGAAAATGGAAGCTGAAGCAGCAATTAACAATATTTTGCCTGAAAGTTCTAAAGAGAGATATTTGAAAACTTTATTCTTGTAATGCCGGTTTTCTTCTTACCTCATAATCGAGATGTAAAGCAGAGTAGTTAGCTCGGGTGTAATCATCAATTGCACCCTCGAACTATTGGCGCCCTCGCTGCGCTCGTGCGCCTAAATATCTCGGGCTGCAATTGATGCCTTACAGCCCTTGGCTACTAATCTACTATTATTTGTCGTCGTTAAAATCAATTTAATTCGACCCTCTTTTCTATGGTTACTGATTCTTAAATGCCTTCAACGCCTGACCAAAATACTTGGGCAGTGTGCGCTGTGTGCGTTGCATTTAATATTACATCAGGCGCATTCAAAATGAAACCGTTGTGTTCGAGTGTTCGACCATAATATTAACTATACGATCACATAAAATGATATACTGGAGAGTGAACCACTTTCGTGATAACAGTAAATCCTAACTATCACACAGAAATATGTCATATTTTATCCATTCATAATTTTTTATCAGTGTAATAACTTGAATTGAATTGACTTTGGGGTCAACCAGAGTCAACCACACCTGAGTTATGAACAAGTGGCAGGCGCTTTCAAAGCGTTGCCTGCAAAACAAGATTGACAGTTTTAACCGATTTCAAAAATAGGAGGAGGTTCTCAATTCGGTTCATCATCGGTCTATAATGTTCCCACTGCAGGGACTCAGGCCTCCTCTCTAGGAGAGGGATGGGCTTATAATCTACCACGCGGGCCCAGTGCGGATTGGTAAATGTCACATGTCTTCGAATTTTTTGGTTCTAAGACATGCCGGTTTCCTCACGATGTTTTCCTTCACCGTTTTTAGAGCAATGGTGATGAAATAAATTACACAAAGTAATGCGCCTGACGGGGTTCGAACCCACGACTCACTGTTCGTAAGTCGGGGCCGCCACCACTGGGCCACCACTGCTCTTCTCTCAATTCGGTTGTATTTTTTTAAATATCGGAACGACGTCGTATCGCATAACTCCGTCAATTATGAACCGGTTTAATATGAAAGGATATACTATCATATTGTTCCTGTATATTAAAATCGATTCAGCAGTTTGTTTTTTTTTTCTTTTTGACCTATGTTGACATGATGGTCCTTAACAACTTCTAAGTTTCAATTTAAAATTGATTCATGAAAAGAATTCTTATGGTATAGTCAGGATGCTGAAGGGTCTGCCGCGGTATTGCAGTGCCTCCGACATGATTGGTGAGGAACACGTAGACAGCTTCGCTGCAGTCATGCGTAAGCGTTGCACGTCTGTCCTAACACGACTGTTTGACGGCACGGTTGGCGCAGTGGCTGAGCAATTGGACTGCTGCGCTGGGTGTCGCGGGTTCGATCCCCGCACGGAACAAATATTTGTATGACCTATAGATAATTGTTTCGGGTCTGGGTGTTTGGTCTTGTATGTGAGTTTAAATGTTTGTGAACGCACCCAGGATACAGAAGACATTCCTAGTGTGAAAAAAACACGCATGCGTGCTAGTTCCAACGGCATCCTGTGCATATTGTCGAACGTTTTGAGTCATGTTTCTATGTTTTTGTTTCATAAGGACGCATTTACGATGGATAGTCAAATCATTACTTTTTTAAACAAAAGTATGTTTATTAAATACAATGCTTTGTATTTTTAAAATGTATAAGGATAGAATTGTAGGTAGATGTGCAAGGTACAATTCTTAACTATAAATATAATTTTAGATATGTCCAGTTTCTCAATAAATGTACCGAAGTGAAATATTTTACTTCGGTACATTTATTGAGAAACTGGACATAAAAAGTAATGATTTGACTATCCATCGTAAATGCGTCCTTAATTTTTAATGTGCCTTGTCTTGTCATTTTACTAACATAAGTTTCTCATAAGCATTTCTGTGTTACTAACAATTTCTATGGATTTAATATCTGATAAAAAATAAATAATAATAATATGTAATACAAATATAATACTAAAATCGTAAAATGTTTTTTTTTTTACTTGCCTATCAGCACGAATGGTGATAGAACAACACTTTATTGTCTAGACCCTCTTTATCATTGACTCCTGGTACTCCGTAGGTCCGGTGAACATAAGCACGAAGGCGCGGCTGGTGGCTCCAGGTCTGGTGGCGCCGGGCACCGTGTCGCTCACCTCCACGGAGCTGTACTTCGAGGTGGATGAGGAGGACCCCGAGTATAAGAAGATTGACCCTGAGGTAGGTTCTTCATAATTAGCTTTAGGAGATTTTTTTTTGGAAATTTTGTGTTTTGTGAAAAACTGTTGAGTTGGGGGGTCGTCTTTCAAAAGCTTTTTTTTTTGTTCAAAAGTGGCAGTTTTTGTAATTGATATCCTAGATGAAGTAGACTGTGACGATAATAAGAAAAATAGAGCTTGTACAGCAGGGCTTATTTAGCGCAATGGGTAAGCGTCTTTAGTCAAGCAAGAAATATCGATGTCTTAAAACTCGATTTACACATGTTACACTACCTTTCTGAGGTTATCCCACCTTACGATAAAATCTGCAAAGAAAGTTGTGTCGGCATAATCACAAAAATCATTTTACAGTAATTGATACAGGCATAAGTATTATATAACGCGATAAAAGAGATTGCTTTTTACCCGATCTTTGCAATCAAAAATAATAAAATGTCCTGCAACATTGTTCGCGACTTGTTTACAACAATTGTTTGATGTTTGTCATAATGTTTATTGTCCCGATACGAGTGGAGTCTGTTCAGAAAAGTAATCGTCGAATCGGAATTGATATAAGAAATTAGTTAGTTTGCAATATCAACAAATTAAGAAAGGTTATGTTTCCCACAGTTCTTTCGGACAGGGATAAGAGAATTGAAAGTTATTAATAATGATAATAATCCTTAAGAAATTCAAGTACTTAAGCAAATGCACTTATACCTTAAATATTTGGCTGTCCAATACATTTGGGTCAGGTATGTATTGTAGTATGGAGTATCTGATTGTTTGTCGCGATAACGACGTTGGTTCCATGTAGGAAGATGTTCAGTTCGATGGACTGTAGCACACCCTTTCTGGCTATACCCTTTCTGTTAGACGCTGTATGATACTCGAAGTTTCAGGCAGGTCTTTGTCGGGTAGCTTTCTCAGATGTTCCCATTATGTTGGTGTAGTATTAGACTTGTAGTATACCTTGATGCACCTGAAAATCAATATTTTACTCGGAGAGACTGCTTTGACCTGCACAACCCGCTGGGCAACACGATACCTCTAACTTTCTCAGAAGTAGTACCCAATGTCAAAAACTAAAGTTTATTGCTAATTTAATCCTAGTTTTTCTTCATTTCACCAACCTAACCGATACAAACAAACATAAAATTGATTTAATGACTTACCTAAACAAGTTACGATAATTATAATATAAATTAACTTTATAACTTATTAACTAAAAGCACGCGATAAATAATCTCTCTAACCGCTATAAAATGTATATCTTTTTCTCCCAAATCTATTATACAATAATATAAATTATTTGTGAAGCTGAGACAATCGTTTGACAAAACTGCCTTCAAATAAGGTGCGACGTGAGAGCTTTGTTTTGTTATTTATTGAACCTCTTGTGTATTCAAGGAGTAGTAAAATGAAAATTATATCGTTTTATATTTCAAACTAACTGGCATAATCACCTAATTTGCATACATTCAAAAATATACCTTGTTTCATAAACTTAAAGTTGAAAGTTAGTTGGCGCGGTGAGGAGTAAGGATATACGTGATTTGTTTTGGGTGAGATATCGATATTGCGTATGGTCGTGTAATATAGTTGGGTAACCGAATATGAGGCACTTAGACGCGCGGACAATGCGTCCCCGCGGCGCGCTGTTGAACAGGCGCCACGCTAGTGTGGCCCGCTGTCGATAATTTCATGTTAATATGCATTTATTGTTCCTTAATTTACATATAATTAAAACTAAAAACGTAATCGTTGACATGTCCAGTAAAATAAGTGATTTTATGATTACATGTTAATTCTGCGTACTTCAAAAGAAATCGGTGTAAAAGTGTCCTAAACAAAGCCGAAAGACACAAGTGCTTCTATATCATTACGATTGTTTTTTTGGTTTATACTCGACTGGACTTGATGTCCAATTCGATCCGATATAGAATGACAAACGGCTGACACCCGACACTCATATAGCTGACAGCTGCTGATTTTTCATTACCAGAAAAAGCTCGTTTTTCAGCAATCAGTTTTGCGTAGTTACTTAGTTTGATGTACTTACAGAATGCTTGGTTGACAGCTACGTGAAAGGCCATCAAGGGTCCGTTTACACCTTGAATAAAGTGGTTTTCACGATGAGAAGCCGTTATTAGATAATGATAGTTACGTGTCGATAAAAAAAAACTTGATTTTTAAAGCTCTTTACCATGCAGGGCCACAATGTGTCTCTAAGCCAAGCGCCAGTTAAATTCCTCTGCAATGTACGTCGCTCAGCATACACGCTGCCACCAACAGCCTTCTTGATCACATCAGGGCATCATGCTGGTGCTTTGCCTAGATTGCGTTTTAAAATAGTAACATAAGCTCTATCGATATCGGGCCAGCCATGTCGTGCCTACCGGGTCGTTGTGTGGGGCGCCGGTCGTGCCTGACAGCGGGACAATGGCGCCCCGCCGCGCGCATGGGGGGGGGGGGGCAGGGTACCTGCGCAGGCGTTTGATACGGACGCATCGTGTAATTACTGTTAATTCCTAGTTGGGATTGTGATTGACGGTACATCACGTGGTGGAGAGTTAGACTGGTGTTGTTTGCATTGAATTGTGGATTAGGATTTGATTAAGGATGGTGTGTGCAGGTTTTCTGGCGTACGAAGTCAAATTAAGTTGTTGTCCTGAAAGTTGATCACAGATTTATGTAGCAGTCAGTGCTTTGTCTGACCCCGTTTATTAAGAAGCCGAGGGGAGGGGGTCAGGTAAATAGGACACTGACTGCTCCTTATGTAACCTGCTAATGCAGAAATTTCTATATCAATAGCCCTTAGTAGCATCTCCCCAATTTCAAGCCATTATGCTCGATTTAAGGTCACTCCACATCCATTTGCATATCAGCTACCCTTTCGAATTTGTTATTCCTTTTTGCTTGAAGTTGCATATTCTAATATAGTAAAGTTTCCATATTTGTTTTTTTTTTTGGCAATAATCATATGAAAACTAAGTCCCAATGAAATATTTTTCTCATCTACTTAAAAAAAAAACTATAAAAGTATTTGAAATTCATTGCACCACATTTCATATTAAATTATGTACGAGACCGGTAGTGAATCAATCATAACCAACATTAATTGTATAAAATAAGCGTATAATTAATAATTTGCACTATTTACCATATTCAACGCACCAAATTTAAATGAAGGCATCGATCCACTACTCGACCGACGTTACACCACATGTTATTGGCTTTAACTTATAAGCTGTAGCGGGTTAAGCTACAGATCTTCCAGTAAATATGTGGCTGGGATATGCAAGTCGACCAATCATTGATTATAATATACAGTAGCTGTCTGTATCATCACGATGACACAGTTAGTTTGGGGGTTAGGTTCTCATTTGTGGCAACACACTCGTGTGCTCTCTTATTGTGACTTTGTGTTTCTAACATGTATTTTTAGTGACATTTTTTTTTACTGACAGTTCTTAAACATGGCACGTTCAGTTTGTAATCCATACATAAACTCGCGCCTTTTGTCTACGGGCGTAGGCCGCGTTATGATAACATACGTTTTAGGCCTCGTTCACGTACAGCTGGACATCTTCTCCCCTAAGTATAGTGTCCTAATATTTAAATCTGATTATTTCAAATATTATAAAAATCAACTTTTCCTAAAATTCCTTCGTTTGATTTAGTATAAGCAATTTACAATAGACAGTCTCAGAAAAAATCCTGTACAATACAAGTCGATGAGTTGTGAGTTTGTGACAACCCGATCCGCTCGTGTCTTGCGTCTCAACGCTATTATCGAAACTGAATCCGAGATATTATTTACTGCGACTAATTTAACCGATTTCAAAGATTGTAAATTGAATTCGTAATGGGGCATTTTATTTGTTTATGCTAATATACCGTTTTAATTAACCGTGTCGTGTTTATAGTCGGTGCGAGAGGGACAGAGCATACGCACTCACTCGGAATCCCGGCTATGCCTGTCGTTCGTACAAACGACAACGATTTATTGGTGCATATTTCATAATTAAACTTTTGATAAATTAATGGCTGCTTTTTTAGTTCACATTTTTTGTAAATGGAAATTGTTTTCTGGGTGGCAATGGAAAAATGTGGTGAATTATTTTTGTCTAAGATTTTATATCAAAATTCGATGTTGATAGTTCTTAGAAAAATGCATTTCAATATTATTTGGCATGTGACGATGCACAGCATCCTGTGAGAGAGGGCGTTGTATACTTCCCGTTAAGTTTCAACCAATCACAGCTCTTTTAGTCACGTGTTTCCGGTAGTCACGTGGTCCCAGGTGGCGTGTTCGCTAATGGCGGACTTTTACCTCATAGCGTCGTTACTTCTCGAGCAAGCAACATCTAAGTTACAGTTTGCAGTTATTTTTAAACATTTGGAATCTATCTTATTTCAAGAAGAAGAAGTGCTAAGTGTTATAAATTAGCAATAAAATAAGTGAAAATCTTTTTTATTTCAAAAAGAAGTGCTAAGTGTTATAAATTAGCAATAAAATTAGTGAAATTCTTATTTTATTTCAAAAAGAAGTGCTAAGTGTTATAAATGAGCAATAAAATGAGTGAAAATCAAATAAATAGTGCTATTACGAATAATAGTGATTCGGAACAAAAAGTGCAGGTAGGCGACGACTTGATGACCTTCATCGAGCCGTAAACGTCTGCTACAAAGAGTGATTCGAGCTCTTCGCAATCTGACTCTTCAGGTTGTGGTTCTGAGGTAAAGCAACGGAAATGCGGTAAGTCTTCAGACATTTCTAACCTTATGAAACAAGTGGCTGTACTAACGAACCTTTTAATGCAAAAAGTTGGTACATTCGTATCCGGCTCGACACCGAATACAGCGGCTTATGTGCTGGAACCAGTTCCTGGTTCTAGCTGCGCCTTATTCTAAGACTAATTTGAACCGCCCGCCGGCGGTTACCAATAAATGTTTAGTGGAGTTTCGCTGTTAAAATTAGGCATTATTAATAGGTGCCTAAAGGACCCTAAAGTGCCTCGCTCTAATCCGGACCTCGTGAAGCGACTTGAAGCGTTACAAGCGTTCGGTGAGTAGCCATGGAAGGATGTGCGCTACGTGGACGCCTTGAGGATTCATAACACTTCACCTGGTTTTGTTGAGCTTGATATTACCTAACGATGAACTTCGACAGTTTGTTAAGAGTAAAGATTACGCGGCGAACTCCGAGAGATTGATAGCAGCCCTGTGTACCTAATGCTTTAATTTCACAACGCGAGTTACTGAATCAAAGCTTACAGAATTTCTTCTGATGCTTCACTAAAAGCATCTTAAAATTTTTCGATAGTTATTTTCGATAAAATTTCGCAATCGTTTTCTATCAATCTTTCTTTCAATAATTTCTACCCTCATTAAAATTTCACAAAATTAGTGAGGAAATCATGCAGCTCGTTTGCGGAAAATGAGCTGAATAATATAGAAAATCGCCGGGAGCGTATCCTAAGCGAAATTGCAAGTAAGAACCTTCGTGACGGTCTGCGTAAGATCCCTCCGAGTTCTAATTTTCATATAAAATTTCGGAATCATTTCTACCCTCATCAAAATTCCACAAAATTTGTGAGAAAATCATGCAGCTCGTTTGCGGAAAACGAGCTGGCTGAATATATAGAAAATCGCCAGGAGCGTATCCTAAGCGAAATTTCAAATGAGAACCTGCGTGATAGTCTTCGTAAGATTCCCCCGAGTTCTGATTGCCTATTCGATGAAATTCAGCTGTGCGCTTACTTTCGTCAAAAGATTGAAATTCTAGAAGGGACAAGACCCCGGCCATGCAAAGTAACAACAACAAAAGGACACCATTTTTACGGAGGCTGTCTCCGAGCGTATCGGAGGCAGTGTCAGACGCTTTGGGCTCCGAAGGCCCTTCTCGGAATCATCACGGGAATGCGTCTGCCATTTACCTCCAAACTACCACTGATTCATCCATCAGTACGAACTTTGCGTCAATTCAAAACAAGAACAGTTCTACAGAAGAAACATGGCACATGACTCGCAGCTACACCACTTTTACGGAGGCTGTCCCCGAGCGTATCGGAGGCAGTGTCAGACGCTTTGGGCTCCGAAGGCCCTTCTCGGAATCATCACGGGAATGCGTCTGCCATTTACCTCCAAACCACCACTGATTCATCCATCAGTACGAACTTTGCGTCAATTCAAAACATGAACAAAAGTTCTACAATAAAGAAGAAACATGACACATGATTCGCAGCGACACTACTTTTACGGAGGCTGTCTCCGAGCGTATCGGAGGCAGTGTCAGACGCTTTGGGCTCCGAAGGCCCTTCTCGGAATTATCACGGGAATGCGTCTGCCATTTACCTCCAAACCACCACTGATTCATCTATCAGTACGAACCTTGCGTCAATTCCAGACCATTCAATCACTAGAGATGTCAATCTAGGTGAAACAATTATTAGAACAAGGCGTTCTAGAAGTTGTGGATCATCACGATTTCGGTCCGAGTTTTTTCTCAACAATGTTTCTCACAAACAAGAGCGACGGCTCCAAGCGGCCCATATTCAACCTGAAGCGCCTGAACCGTCACATAGTTCCGAAACCATTCCACCGGGTCTCTCACTTTCAGATATCCCATTTTTTACAAAAGGAGGGCTGGATTGTGAAGCTGAACCTTTCCTCGGCATATTTGCACGTAAGCGTCTTGAGAAACCACCGACAGTTCCTCAGACTAATTTATGGTCAAACAATTCAACATATTACCTGCTGAATTTCTCAGTGTTGAGTTGACCAACTGGGTGGCCCTACTTCGACGATTTGATCGAGAAGTCTTCTGCGGTCTTTTTCCATTTGGCATTTGGAACACCAAAGAGAATTTCAAGTATTTACCCAGGCAATTCTATCTCTTTCGAAGTACGAAGAGGAAAAATTTCACTGAAAGAAGCTCAGATTATTTTAGGCACTCTCAACTTCACCAGCTTTGTCAATCCAAGAGGTCGTTTTACTGCCGCCAACTTCTAATTCTTTCTCTGACTTTGAAGCGTCTCCCTCTTCGCAAGGCTGTAGAAATTTCACAACTGGTCATGAAGGATCTGGAATGGTGGGTCACACCCTTAAAAAAGCCGTTTTTTCCACCTGAAGTTGATTCACCATTTTATGACTACGGATGCTGCAGATTACGGGTGGAGAACACAGATAAACGATCTTCCGGTTTTAGGAAACCAGATCAGCGGTGCTGGCACTGCAATCTCGCGGGGAACAGGTGACAGAATGGCATCTGCTGAGACCAGCTCTCAGATAATTGTTTCGTAAAGTTGGGGTTCCCAAGTAGACCTTTTTGCCACCTGGGAATCCAGACTCATTAGCTTAATTTTGCAACCCCTTCAGTCGCTATTTCAGCTGGCGTGGGTGTTTCCGCTTCCCAGCGTAATCCCTCTAGCCCCTTACTATCTGAACTCGGCTCAGGACAATTTATTGATAGTGGCTCCACTCCAATGAGGTAGTGGTTACTGGATCTTCGACGCCGAGCTCTCTGCTGATCCTTGAGTATCCCCACCCAACCTAGGTCGAATTGTAGATCGGAGCACGGGCCTGCCACCTCCTCGCATTCAAGACATAGAGCTCTATGTTTGGAAGATAGAGGGTGGGGCGAAATAACTAGTAATTGGTCAGAAGCTGAAAGGTCCCAGCTCCGATCTAGCTGTGGCACACTTAGAACTTATAGACCGGCCTGGTCCCTTTTTAAAGATAACAATTTTGACTTCAATAATTCTCCCAATAATATTAGTTTGTCACGCCTCGATTAATTGAGGAGAGATGAGCCTCTCCTACCAATGGTAGGCTACCATATTGTTGCATAAGTCTGTAGTTCTGACTTTTGGACGATCGTCCTGTGGCGAAAATTTGAATGAAGACTTCTTAATACAACTAAAATGCTTTTAATGTTATTTCGCTACAGTCTCCTAGAGCAGAGAAACCTCCTATTTGGGACCTCGAACTGGTTGCCTCGATGCAGACGAACCCACCAAGTAACTATATTGATCAGGGTGATCATATCATTCTGTATCCCGTGTTTGGGTCAAAGACGGACACTGCTGTGTTCAGGCAATCAGGCCGGAAACTATCTTGTTACGCTAACGTAAATATATGTCCAGTTAGTTGGTTTAGAAAAGTTTTGGAATTAGGAAGACTGAGACGTACACCCAATTGTAATCATTAATTGTTTGTATCAATTCGAGGTCCCACAGACAGTGCATCACAAATTGGGATAGGTAATTGGATTAAAAGCTTACTTAAAGATGCAGTTATATCTGCATGACCTGGAAGTATGAGTTCAGCTGTGGCTTCCTTGAATTGGTACGAAAATGTCCCAATAGAAAATATTCTCTCTCGTGGCAATTGGTGTGGACCGAATACTTTTGCTAAATATTATTGTAAACAGATAATAGGTACAGGATCTTACTTCGAGTAGTCTCTCGAATAATTTTGAACTGGTATAATATTTATAAGATGAAATCGATTGTCTCTGTCGTTGTTAAGTGATTCTTATTTTTTAGATTCTTACATTATCCTGAACTATTTTAAATGTAATAGAAATAAAAATATTTCCTAATTACCTACCTAAATTGAATTAGCTAGAAGCTGATTATTCTGATTCGTATAATGAATAGATGTTGCGGTGTTACCATGGTTTTATTTTTCAGTAAATATTATCATATTCTCACATAGCGTCGTTGTGGTCACCAGGAGTTATAAACACGTCTCTCACAGGATGATGCAGTGTTCGTTGTTGCGGGCATTCGGTGGCGTGTGGTTCGGCGTGGTGGCTTTCGGAATGACGTATTGCACTCGTAGTTTCGTTTTTTTTTTTGTGAAATGTTCTTCTGACATTCAAAAGTGCCTGTAATGGCTTAATTGAAATAAAGAATTTGAGTTTGAGTTTGAGTTTGAGTTTGCTGTGCATCGTCACATGCCAAATAATAGTGCAAGTTTTACATAAAAATAAAACTTGTATTATTAAGCAGAGACGATGCACAGCATCCATTTAAGGTCTCCTGGTGAGAGACTTCTATGAGGTAAAAGTCCGCCATTAGCGAACACGCCACCTGGGACCACGTGACTACCGGAAACACGTGACTAAAAGAGCTGTGATTGGTTGAAACTTAACGGGAAGTATACAACGCCCTCTCTCACAGGATGCTGTGCATCGTCTCTGCTTAATAATACAAGTTTTATTTTTATGTAAAACTTGCACTATTTTATTTATTGGAATATTTAAATCATTAAGCATTAGATACAGTATTAAATGTCTTAATTTAATAAAAGAAGCTGATAAATAAGCACAGTTTAAATTAGCATAGCAGGTAACATTCCATGGTTCTCATTCAAGAACAGTTCAATTTATAGGTAGAATATCTACTTTAATTTAATTTAGCACAAACAGACAATTTCAAACATACCCATAGTTAGTGCACCTTTGATCCACATAATTACGAGTACCTACCTAATTAACTACTTTAACATATTAAATGTGAATCCTTTAAGATTACTGCATCGTTTGGACTTTTAATTAGCAATAAATGCCATAGCGATCGAAGGGCTTGATATGCACATAAGTGATCAGTATTGAACTTGACTTATTTCTGATTAAAAGTTCCATGATGTAATTTTTCATGCAACCCACGTGTTGTTCAGTAATTGTCCCACGGAGTCGTACAACCGGGATATTCTATGTGTTAATCCTGGTTCTAAACTTTCGTGTGCCAAATTCAATCGAAATCTGTTTAGTAGTTTTTGCGTGAAAGAGTAACCAACATTCAAGCATCCCTCCTCACAAACGTTCGCGTTTATGACAGTAGTAAGAAAAGATTTGGAATTGCAATTATTTTAATTAAAGATACATACAATTCTATGGCAATTTCCGTTCACATAGAAATTCGGATAAGACATCCAGTGATTAATATTATATTTCCGATAAGTCGACAGTACCAGCAGCTCATAGGCCTCTGAGGAAGTATTCCTTTCCGCTCTCACGTCATCATTGACAGAGGCAACACGGCAGCCGCGGCAAAATAAATAAATATATAACTCAGCTCTGACAGCTTCCAAGCAAACTGACACGTGTCATTATACTCCTCTAATTTATTATTTCTATATCTAAAATATTTTAAACCTTGTTGCTAAGATGTTAGAGTTTGTATTTCAAGTGGGTGTGAAACTGCAGGTTTGTAGCACAGTGTCTACCTGTCGTTCCAACATTCTATTTAATGTTTGATTATGAAAGCTGATAAGGTTTTGCTGACGTTAGGACTTTAGAGATCATGCTGGTTTTGCATTTGCAAATTATTACATATATGCAAAATGCTTCGTATGCACCAGTTTTGAGTCTTCTACCAAAAAGAGCTAACATTCTGCTAATGATGGGATGTCGTGTCAACGTTTGACACGCTTTTATTAGTGGGAGTTCAGTGTTTCTTAATACTTACGTCGATTTTTTCTTCTTTTTATCTTTTACAAAAAAATACAAATTCATTATTCAATTTTATAAAACAGGAATAGTAAACTCCATGCTCATTTGAATTGGCTCAGACACTTTGTTGATTTATTAATCGTTTTTACACGTGATTTATTATAAACCGTTTATTGATTATAAATTGGCCTTACCGTATCCACACTAGCATAGCTACAGTCGTATATTGTTCCGTTTGTCTGTCTGTCTGTCAGTGGCGATTCCTGGCTTATTTACAACCGGTGTACGTTGCATGTAAGAATTTAGGCGCCAGATGTAAGTCGATAAGCCGGCCCCCGCTGTGCGTCTCCGATTTATCGATAGATAGCGTTGCTCATCACTAGTCGTTACTTTATGAAATATTTTGCGTTCCTATGATTTTCATGTTTAATTGTAAGGGACAGTATCTTGTTACTTGATATTGTGCGTGCTTAGATTATCATCTTTGATTTACTTTGGGTGGGGAAACGCGTAAATAACATGCAACTATGCGCTACATACATATTTCTTACGTTGCTGTGAGATAAACCACTTAGCACAGGTTAGTTAGCATTAATTGATATCTCCGCTTCGTTGAACCATTGTATTTACGTAGCGGAAACTTTATACGGAAGCTTTTATAAGAGGCCATTTTGTAAGCTTTGTGGTAGGTCTCGCGTTTGAAAAGCATGACTATGCAAGGTAAAACAAATTAAAAATATTTGGTCCTCTAGGTTAGGAATTAAACTTTTGCCGAGTTTGCCTCTCACAAATCATACATGGAAGTTATGTCTTTAAACTTTTTATGAAATATCATAACGTATGCTCTATTTGTGGTGACTCATAAATAACGGACCACCAATAGATAAATCACGGAAATTGTTTTTAATTAGTCACCAGGAGCAATAGACCGTGCATCACCCGAGAATAATTACCAGGGTCGCATACCGCGCCAGGAGTTCAGACATTCCGGGCATCCGGCGGTGTCCCGCGGGCGCCATCCCAGCTCTAATTGCCATCAACGGAGCGCTAACGTCGATTCGGATCTCACAGAACGTTTCCTAATTGATACTACACTGAAAAACTATTCGAAAAAATGTCCTCATGTGTTCCTGGTTACACTAGGAAATGGATTAGATAAATATGTCTCTCTTGGGATTTCGTTTCCTAATTTGTTTACTGGTAATAATATTTTCGAAACATGCAGTGATGTGTTTCCATATATTTATTGGATGTCACATTAATTCAAACAATGTTCAACACGAATGCTTAATTTTTCCAACTGATTCTGAATATTTATAAATTAAACTCTTAAGTTCGTTGACATATAAATTGAAGAAATTTACTTAATGGTCTGTAGGTTTGTGTCGTTGTCATTTCATGATATATTATAGTATTTTGTGAGGATGACCTTATCGTTCCCAAGGTTACTCTATCGATTAAAGTACTGACACATAAAGAAAGGATAAAAATATATACGACCGCAGGAGCGTCGACGGCACGCGAGTAACTTTGCCCGTTTAGCAAAACAAAAAGCGCCTATATCTGCTGTACATTATTCGAGTGAAACACGCTAGCTCAGTAAAACAGAATCGTTATGGCCTGCTCCGTGACACTTCTCTGTTTATTTTATAAAATTGAATCGGGGAAGTAGGTATGCTTACAGCGGACATTTTCACGCTGGGATATTTTGTTATGGCAAAATGGCTTGCGTTGTCTGAAATATAATTTACCATCTAGGCAAGATTTATATTCACCTCATTCGATTGATTAAGACGATGACAATAGCTATTGACTTCTGATGTTTCAGTATTTTTGGTCACGCCCACAATTTTTCCGATACCCTAGCGCCATACTACCAATATGAAACAAATAGTCCAGGATCCGCGGTCCATTTTTGCACTTGATTACTATCAAGCTAATTTTGATGAGACGGCGAGACGCCCAACAATTTCCTGCACGAAACTCTCGAATTCTCGATTGTGGTAAGTAATAGGGGTAGCAGGGATAAAATATGTTGGTTTGATGATTCTCAAAAGTGTTAAGTACAAACACTTTTGAGAATCATCAGCTGGGTTTTTTTTGTTAAATCTGATGATAATTATGTAAGTTATTTGAAAAAATATTTGTCCTACAAAATGTATGGTTTGATCAAAGAGTCCCCTTCCTTCCTTCAAATATGTATCGATAACGAAGTCATTAAAAATGATTACTTACTAACTGGGTTTTGGGGATTGGATATTTTCTATTAAACCCACTCTTTACAAGTTACCTACAAGATTCTAAAAATTATATTAAGTGTTTGGCACTTACTCCACGCACCATCAATATTCCTGTACATCATAAACAACAGGCTAATACACTTTCTGGAGCCACAAATTCCAGAAGAGCAAGCAGGTTTTGTTAAAGGCAAAGACATGCGGGAACAAATTCTGAACGTTCGCCAAATTATAGAGAAAAGCCGGGAATTTAACAGCCCTGTATTGATATGTTTCATAGATTATACCAAAGCATTTGATTGCGTGGAGTGGGGCAAGCTGTGGGGGGTTCTTAAAGACATGGGAACGCCTCAACATCTTATTGACATAGTCCGATGCCTCTACCTACACATCAACAACCGCTCTTTCGTCAAAATAGACACCGACTGTTCAAATGCGTTAGGCAGGGATGCATCCTCTCACCTCTGCTCTTCAATATGTATGAAGAGTAATATCATTCAAGACTCTTGAGGGCTGGGACAAGGGGTTTACTGTTGGTGGAAAGTGGATTTCCAATCTGAGGTACACTGATGACACCGTTCTCCTTGCTACAACATTTGGCAACATGAAAGAGATACGGCACAGATTGGAAAGTGGCAAAGTAGGGTTTGCAATAAATAGGCAGAAAACCAAGCTTATGGTGGTAGATCGTGCGGGAAAGCTATCGGACGCCTATAACATCTAAGGCGTCTATACTGTGGACAGCTTCGATTAACTGGGCTCCAATATAAGTAATGAAGGTAGCTGCGTCACAGAAATAAAACGGCGGATAGCCATGGCTAAAGATGCTATATTACGCCCCCGGAACATCTGGGAAAAACGTGGTATAAGTTTTAAAACGAAGGCCCGTTTGGTCAGAGCACTAGTTTTCCTGATTTTCCTCCATAGAGTTAATAATAATAATATTTATTTATTTTCAAGCTACTTTGGCCCATAGATAAATACCTTACAGACTAACATACATACGATATAATTGACAGCTTGTGTTAGTAAACAAAACCTTAAAACTATATTAGTATCACTACACTTGCACTACGTCACTGTGCGATCATGTGGCACTTGCCCGCGGAAGCGTCGAAACACCACCCCCTGCGGCCAAAAGTCCTCTTCCAAGACGAGGTGCAGGTAGCATGTCGGTACTCGCACCACAAACGCCTTAAAGTTTTTTTTTTTTTTTTTAAACATTGACGTTGCGGCGCGACTCGAGCAGCTGCACTCTCGCCACGTACTTGATCTTCTGGCGCACGTACTCCACGATGTCCTCCGTCGTAGTGGTGTAATGTAGACGGGAGAGGTACACAGTGTTCGGCTTTGCGGCACGAATATGCACATTGGGCTCCGATGGAGCCGTGCCGCAGCGGTTCTTGATGGTTCGCTGACGGCGCTTCCTCCTCAACACCGTCACGAAACCATCATCAGCCTGGATCGGTTCCTTTTCAGGCACAGGCTTCTCGGAAGGAGCATTTTTCCCCACAAGTTAAGACATGGACAATCCAAACAAGAGTAAGACAGAGGATAGACGCATTCGAAATGTGGTGTTTTAGGCGGATTCTCCGAATTCCATGGACGGCCAAACGCACAAAATGTGTCTATCCTTTACCAACTCGATATCAAGACTCGATTGTCAACAGTTTGCCTACAGCGTATTTTGTCTTATTTCGGCCACATAATGCAAAGAGGAGATAGCAGCCTTGAAAAGCTGGTCATTGTTGGCAATACCGAAGGCAAGCGACCGCGAGGCCGGTCGCCATTTTACAAATTTGGAAGTCCAAACGATTGGCTTTGAGAAAAAATTGTTTGTGGAACCTCAATGTCATTTTTAAAGACCTGTCTAATGTCTATAGACACCCCACACGTAGGTATAGGTTTAATGAAAAAAAAAAAATAGTTTCAGTTCCATGTATGGGGCGACCCCCTAAATCCTTTTTTTTTATTTTTGTATAAAAATCGTAAAGCGGTTCACAGAATACATCTACCTACCGAGTTTCAACTGTGTAGTCTCAATAGTTTCCGAATGAAGTGGCTGTGACATACGGGTGGACAGACGGACAAACAGACATGACGAATCTATAAGGGTTCCGTTTTTTGCCATTCGGCTACGGACCCCTAAAAAACAGCTCGTTTCAATACATGTTGGATTTAGATAATGATCATCAGATAAAAATAAAATAGTAATAGATTTTTGAAAATCATCAAATAAATAATTATAATAATATATAATCAATATATATTTTATCCCTGCTGCCCCTATTACCTACCACAATCGAGAGTTTTCGTATAGGGTAATGTTGGCGTCTCATCAAAATGCAGCTGCTCACGGAAAATTAGCTTGATAGTAATCAAGTGAAAAAATGTACCGTGGATCCTGGACTAACATTGTGACGCGGTCAATAATAATTTATAGATGAACGGATAGCTGTCAGTGGGGCGCAAAGTGACATACGTCCGTCTAGCACCGCGCCTAAGCGCTCACTGTCGGATTGCTTAGGTAAGAAAGAGAGCGCGATGACGCAACGCTCGAACTTCTTACAAACCATATAATAATTAATTACATCAAAATAATTTATTAAATAATCAAAAATTAAAAACAACCAAATTTTGTATTTAAATATGATACGTTATTGGTCTTTGACTGAAACTCAGAAGTCCAAACTCAACGTTTGCCAAAGAGCGATGGAACGTAGCATTCTGAAGGTTAGACTCTCCGATCGAATGCGCAACACCTTAATACGGTCTAAGACAGGCATCGCCGATGTTGGTGTTAAATCTGCCAAGTTAAAGTGGGACTGGGCGGGTCACGTTTCCAGGATGAAGCCGGACAGATGGGCAAAGATAGTCACTCAGTGGGTGCCTAAAGACGGCCGTCGTAACCGAGGCAGGCCCAAGAAACGCTGGCGTGACGATCTGGACTCATTCTTATCAGATTGGACGGAGAAAGCAAATAACAAACAAACTTGGAAAGCCATGGGGGAGGCCTTTGCCCAGCAGTGGGACAGCGTGGGCTGATAAAAAAAAAAAAAAAAAAAAAACGTTATTGTTATAAATTTTACGAACGTACGTTGATAATTAATTCAGATATTTTTGTTGGAAGATCATTTTAAGAGGTATGTTTACCATTTTTTTGTATCGAGAAAACTTTTCAGAAACGTGTTTTGAAAACAACGAAATTTTCAGAAATATGTTCAAGATTAACATATATTTTTTCCGCCGTGTTAAACTGTATAGATTTGGCTAAAAAGTTGTTCGAGACAAGCCTATTTGGCTCTTGTCATCGTCTTAACAGGAGATTATTCGTCATTACGAATATCTATATTTTCAAAGGCAACTTTGCAAGGCATCCCTTTAGTTCGAATAAAGAATAGAGCGCCAGACGCCAGTGCTTCATGGAAAGTTTTTGCGACTTATTTATCTAAAGGTTGGCTCGACGACGGCGACGTCCGGAGCTACCAACCTGTCAGAACGTCGACATAGGCTCGTCAGCTCATCAGCTCGGGTGATAGTCATTCAAAGCGCACTTTCACAGTTCATACACCTCCTCCGAATGACAATGTAACATGACATGTATTAGTGAAATATGTACTAAGTTCAGGCGCCGACATTGAGGCACGTAGGAGTGTGAATAAAAAAGACAATGGGCGATAAAGTACAAGCGTGCAATATCAAAATAAAGTCATCTTTGAACGTGATAGGAAAGCAATACGATATTATAAATGAAATGCTAAATGTTCCAGGAAATTGTCGCTGGAATATGGGAACTGGTACTATGTGGCGTGTGACATTATTTTACGTGCGTAATGTTCTCACAATCAATTTCGATGCACGTGTAAATAAAGCCATCGTTATGTTTGAATTCACAGAATATTGTCCGTGTAACCAATATGAAAATGAGACAGCTTCAAGTGAAGATAAAAGATATAAATGAATGCCAACCGTTTGCAATATTTTGCGATGATTGTCAGGAAGTGTTTGAGATAAGAGGTTCTATCATGAAAGGAACCGTTAGAGGCCTTGTAACCTCAAGGGGATATTTTGCATCAGTTGGGCAATTTGGCAAGAGCGCGTGCGTGCCCGCGGCCGCTCGGCGGGTGGGCCCCGCTTGCCTACTCGCAGTACTCACCATACCTGCACTATCCTATAATTGCTTGGTATCTGATTGAAAGATTTGCTGTGGTTAAAAGAGCATTAAAATGAAATACCACCATAATTATTACGTAGTCGAGCCGTTTAGTTTCTCCAGCTACACATCATGCAATTTATCTTGTCGATTCTATCGTGTCCTCTCAGATTATAATAAACAATCTAAATTCTAAGTCAATTGCGAATCAGTTTGTAAATTCCGATATGAATGAATCTTTATCTTGAAGCTTGTTTGAATCTTATGCTAATTCACAATTCGGTAGTCATTGATCAATGTCAACTCATTAGAACGGACTGTTCGGTCGTGCGCAACTTGTTTGCCTATCTCAGTCTTAATAGACGTATTTTAATTACTAATCATACCGGTAGCGACTACTGTATTGGTTTTGCCACAAAATCAATCACGGAATTTAATGAGTGGTGTCTATTTAATGCACAATGTTACCAGGCGGGCAGAAGCGGCGCGGCGGTATGCTTCCCATCAATTGCCCGTCAGTTGTTATCCTGCATTCTTTGTAGCTCATTACTCATTATTAGAAGTGGCTACCGTTACTGCGGAGGCGGCTGCACAATCTATAGATAACGTACATCTGATTTATACTATATCGATTCTTCCATGTGTATTTGTGTTAGCTTGGCTCTCAAGAATGTAATCCGATGAAATTGGCGAAACTTTATGAAACGAAGGTATTTCATGTAAGTTACCTATAACAACTTTATTACTACTACAAAACTGTAGTACCGTCTAGTATAATTCGTGATTGTAATCTATCTTTAGATTTGATGAGAATTATGACATATTTGAAAATATCTCTGATTGGTCCATGCATTCCTAAACTGAGCGTGTGAGCCCAATTAGGCAATCGATGCTAGTTTATCTATAAAATATACAAATCAATGCAATCCACGTCGATTAAAAATCCGGTCTTCATTATCTACGCCTACAAAAATATCTAATTTAATAGGCATTTCTAAAGTAAACATGTATGAATAAATACACATTATAAATATCGTAAAAATGCCACCTCTGAAACTCTGTGAAATCTGTGAGGGGTCTGTAATTGGTAATTTATATGTAAAACGTTGCGCGGGCGGCGCGGCGGCGGCGCGCGTCAATCATACGACGTGCGTGAGCGCAGCGCGATTAATGACAAACAAATAAAACATATCTTGTAACTTTTGAACCGTGTAAATATGTAACTTATTTCATTACAAAAAATACCAAAGTGTCTTGTGGTAGCCCTTGGACAGTAATTGTTTAACATTCCTACAGCCATTGCAATTCCGACCTCCTTGAGTCAAGTGTAATTTACACCGTGACCAATTATTCATTTATGACGAAATACTGGCATTCCTAATTCCCTACTGAGCCATGGCCCCCTATAGTACTTCAGGTGTCGACAACAAATACTAAAAGAATTCCACGCAAATTGAAAACTAATTTATTGCCCTTCAAATATATCAAACATCGCTAATTGATATCGGTTAAATTGGTCGTAACTGAGGTCTTGGGCCATTCCTCGACCATTCACGGATCAATAAAAGCTCGACAGGCGCCATTTTTATGGGCGCCATACAACAATAATAAAACTTTGCTGGGATCTCGTTAGTTAGCGTGCTTTCGAACGTTTAGTTTTTTATTGTAACGCTTCCAGCGAACGACCTAGTGGGAAATTCTTTGCTTATGGGAAGTGAGGCACAAGGAATCCATATCGTTGTACTCCCTTAATTATAAAGTGGTTTGCACTTTCTGAATTATCATGTGGTTTCCTAACATTGCATAAATATCTATTCGTGTTTTGCTTGGTCGTCAAGTTTTTCAATTAGGTTCAACAAACCTTTCGACCTGTTTGTGTGGTCGAAAGGTTTGATTAGAAAATAAACTTTTAAGTAACTGTTATTTGCTTCTTCTAATACACTAGTCATCCTGTCATTTAGACCAACTAAATGGCGCCGGCTCTTCACTGTTTATCAGATGAAAGGGAATTTCAACTCAATGCAATTGACACACAGACACGTGTGTCCTGCTGGTTGTTCACTGTAGGAACTGATGGACGCTACCGAAAGCGCCAAACTAGTAGCCCAATTCTGGGCCGACACAATTTAGATTGCCATCGACACGCTAAGAAGAAGAATTTTGACTGGCCTGTTGGTCTAGTGGTTAGTGACCCTAACTGCTATGCCGGAGGTCGTGGGTTCGATTCCCACCCAGGACAAATGTTTGTGTGATGAGCACGATCATTTGTTCTGTGTCTGGGTGTAATTTATCTATATTATGTATGTATTTAGAAATATATAAGTATGTTTATCAGTTGTCTAGTACCCATAACACAAGCTCTGCTTAGCTTGGGACTAGATGGCGTTGTGTGATAGTTGTGGAATATTATTATTATATTACTAGCTGACCCGCGCAACTTCGTCTGCGTCAAATAAATATAGCTTTATCCTTTCTCGATATATCGACTATCCGACATTAAATAAGCTAAATCGTAACACACAAAAAATCTTATCTTTCCTCTTTATTACAATAGTTTAGATGGCTTAGATTAGCTTAGATTATATTAAAGTGTGAATTACTATAAAATCTATCTCTTACTGTTAAATATACTATAACACTCTATACTTGTAAACATTATGATGCAGTAAATATTTTGAATTTGAATTTCCCGGAGGCCAGCCAGAATCCCCCGTACCTACATTGCGACGCAACCCGCGTAATTATTTTTCCGCGCGGGTATTTTTACATTGCGATATCTTCTAAGATATTTGTTTAAACTGTATAGAGTAAAGAGCTCAAATATTCTATATTAAATTTCCGTTCTAACGAACACATTTATTTAGATATAGATTAATACCATATGGGTTAAATAAGCTTCGCAAAAAATAATTCTTTTTAACCTAACATTTTAATAATAAAAAATGGTTACAGTGAGTCAATCTTAAAAGATAGACAGATGCTGTCGTGGACTTTTTTTTAGAACTTTTAAAGACGAATAATTACTTCATCTATACTAATATTATAAAGCTGAAGAGTTTGTTTGTTTGTTTGTTTGAACGCGATAAACTCTGGAACTACTGGTTGGATTTGAAAAATTCTTTTTGTGTTGGATAGTTCATTTATCGAGGAAGGTTATAGGCTATATAACATCACGCTACTACCAAAAGGAGCGGAGCATAAATGAGAAATGTTGCAAAAACGGGAAAAGAACATTCCTTTCTGGGAGCTTCCGTTGCGTGCGCTGCGAAAACGGTTTAAGTTACGAGAATATCATGTATGAAGTAATTATTCGTCTTTAAAAGTTCTAAAAAAAAGTCCGCGACAGCATCTGTCTATCTTTTAAGATTGACTCACTGTAACCATTTTTTACTATTAAAATGTTAGGTTAAAAAGATTTTTTTTTTCAAACCTTATTTAACCCATATGGTATTAATCTATATCTAAATAAATGTATTCATTAGAACGGAAATTTAATATAGAATATTTGTGCTCTTTACTCTATACAGTTTAAACAAATATCTTAGAAGATATCGCAATGTAAAAATACCCGCGCGGAAAAATAATTACGCGGGTTGCGTCGCAATGTAGGTACGGGGGATTCTGGCTGGCCTCCGGGAAATTCAAATTCAAACAAAATAATGTTTACAAGTACAGGGTGTTATCGACATCGTATATTTAACAGTAAGAGATATTAAAATTTATAGTAATTCTCATTTTAGTATAATCCTAATATTATAAAGAGGAAAGATAAAAATTTTTGTTTGTTACGATTTAACTTAATAATTTTGGTTGGATAGTTGATTTATCGAGGAAAGTTATAAGTTATAATTTTAAAGAGACGCAGACTAAGTTGCGTGGGTCAGCTAGTACATGATATTCTCGTAACTTAAACCGTTTTCGCAGCGCACGCAACGGAAGCTCTCAGAAAGGAATTTTCTTTTCCCGTTTTTGCAACATTTCTCATTTATGCTCCGCTCCTATTGGTAGTAGCGTGATGTTATATAGCCTATAACCTTCCTCGATAAATGAACTATCCAACACAAAAAGAATTTTTCAAATCCAACCAGTAGTTCCAGAGTTTATCGCGTTCAAACAAACAAACAAACAAACAAACAAACTCTTCAGCTTTATAATATTAGTATAGATTATTATAAGAAGACAGACACGTAACAAAGATCAACAGCACAGTATAAAAAACAGGCATCCAATGGATGACTCTCCGCAATTCTTTTGAACTACTGGAGGTCTACTCCTGCTGTTAGATATACTAATACAATTTACAAGCTAGCACACTCCGTTAGTACTACAGGATAGACGTATAATCACTGTTGGTTTTTCTAATTTTTTCATACATCGTGTCTCAAACTATATTTTACAAGTTTTCTAAATCGATCAAAAAGCTTTTTTCGAGAAATTTGAACGGTGTCCTTTTTACATCTCGGTCATTAGTTCAGTAAGTGGTAGCGACAAGAACCTTAGATGAATTTATTGTGTGAATTCTTACGTGTTTGATAGTGGTGTATCTTCTGAGCGTGTCTATTGAGTGGGACAGTTCTGTCGTGCGTGCGTGCCCGGGTGGGAGCCCTCCCTGACCTCTGCTCGTCAGCTGATCGCGAACATATGCGGGGTTGTGTCGATTTTATTAGTAGCTTTGCTCTACTGGTTATCTACCTGAAGGTCTCGTCAAGTAGCGATCGTTCTACAAGCGCTTCGTGCAATGTCTCTACAGCGGCTTACAACAAGATTGACGTGAGCTTTTCGGTAGTTTAGCCGTCAGCGCAATCCAATACGGTTTTGACTTTATCAGCCAGCATCGTGGTCGTTGTTACAATGACACTTCGTTTAGACTCTGTATCGTTTAAAAGTTATTAGATATTGATAGAAATTAAAAAAATTGTTCCTATTTTGGATCACTTTGAATAATGCAATTATTAACCGACTTGACCAAAGCCAAAGTCGGAAAAGAACCTAAAAACATACACAACAAATTAATGCACCTCACTTATCTCGTCCTTAATATATTCACTCATTTAGATACCCCTTCAAAAACCCCACTGACTGTCCCATACGTCTCATTAGGGTGACACTCATTTACATAGGTTCCTATTAAAGAGCCCGTAAGTTATTACCAGGAGTCCATGACGTATGTGTAGGTATTGACGGCAGATGGGTCGATCGAATCGTCCGCGATTGTACTACTGATAGCAACTTTATGGGACACTTGCCCTGGGTGGAATATTTAATAGGTCACCTTTGTACTTGTTAAATGAGGGATGACAAAATATTGGTTTATTTTAAAATGTGCTTATCGATGGTAAAAGTGAACCCCTTTGAATACTTATCTGATCTCGATATATGATAAGCTATCACAAACTTTAACTAGGTAGGTAACTGAATAAGTTTGAAAGAGAAATATCACAAGATTTAAAATCAATAGGTAACGTAGTTACAAGAACCACTATCGTATAAATAGATTATTCTATACTTAACCATGCATTCTGATTAGTTTGGTTCTCAACGTAAAAGTGGAATCTGTTTAAGCACGCTTATCAACTGGAAATCGTGTTTTAATCGAGCTCGAATCAACGCTATCCCAACTATACCAACAACATTAACCCTTACGATCGTTTATTAATTTATATGTTGTTTTAACTTTCTAAGGAATGTCAGTGAACGCCGCGGGGAATTCGAATCTTTTTTGTTTGAACAACTTTAAGAAAAAACGTCAGAAGTGGATGTTCAAGGAGGATGATCGATGGTGAAGGCTCGGCGGGGGCGGGACGGGCCATTAAAAAACAATAAGGCATAGGCGGCCAGTGTCCAACACAATTTGTTCGCGTAGCCACTCATCTTTATAACACTACTCACTCAATAACGATAGAATTTAAATCGTACAGTCCTAAAAACAAAGTACAGAATCACTTGATCTAAAAATCCGTGAATCTATTCTAGTTTGGACAATGAAAATTGCCTTTGACAGGCAAATTGTTAATTTGATTTTAATTGATGAGTAACACGTGTGTTTTGGTTAGTTTTTCTTGTGCGTGCGTGTGTAAGGTCCGTAGTACGTCGGCAATAGGCCGGAGTCACGACATTCTCACATAGTTCTCGTTTATGGCGACTAACAACAGTTTCCGCGGATATTTGCTTGAGACACGACTTTGTTAGCGTCGACACTAAGGATATGGCTGTTCGACTTTCTTTATGATTGACACGGATTTATTTATTCCGCACGTTTGTTTGTAATAAAAACTACCATTCAACTACTACTGTTACGACTTAGTTGGGGACAAAGCTTCTTCCAGTGAAGTTGTAGTAACTTTTCATGTTATAAGAAACTTCTGGAACCATGAAACGTATCTATAACGATGTTTTCTTTTCTTTTGCAGGTAAGTCACCTGATTTCATCATCATTCCTCTGAAAAACGTGGATTTTCTCGCAGTCAGGTAAGTTTACGTTGTAAGTCCTTGTAATCTTAGGTACATTTTGCTTTAAAATACAGTTCCTTGACTTCCTTTCCTGTAGTTTAAAAACATACTGCTAATAAAATGTTTAACGTTTCATTTCTGCTGATTCAGAAAATATACTAATAAATCTTGAGAAATGTCCAAAAAACCGTGTAAATGTGTTGAAACGAGGTTATAATTCCGACAGAAAAGGTAAACAAATAATTTAGCTCTCGTACTAATGAGTTGTAACTGCATACAACTTCTTACGAAGTGACAGGAGTACTTTTATGTAGATGTCCAAGCGATTGAGGTAGACTCACGGATTTGCTTGCAGTCGATCGTGAGTTAGAACTCTTTGACACATACCAGGAAAACAGAAAAGGGACGAAGCTTTTATTCAACAGTGGGTGGAACAAGGATACCAGTGATGATGAAGTTTGTTACAAGAAATTACAATATTGCAGATAGTCTAATGATAAAGGCTTTTATACAAAATAATGTAACATGATCCCGACCCACCTGTTTTAATTATTATAGTGAACAAAACAAGGATAGTTAAAGGCGTTAATAAGGTATTAATGATCGCCACAAGTAGCTAGTTTTTATTAAAATTAACAAAGATATAATGCCATAAACATGTTACTGAAAGTTCTAATATAAAGCTATCGTAATTAAAATCGCACTAATAATGATATGCTGGACTTAAACAATTTATATTAGAGATAGAATAATCTCACGGCGTCATGAGAAGCAGCTGTCTTTGTACTTACTGTTATTTTAATTGAAAACTTGATAACGTTAAATGCCTCTATGGAGGATATTGCAGTAGAAAATATTAAAGGAAAAGATGCATCAGTCACCTAATTTGATAACGGGGTCTTGACGTAGGTGCAAGAACAAGAAATAAGTAAGTTTTACGTTAGCATAAGCATGCTCACCAATCAGAGTTCCTGCTACACAGGCCTCTCCGTGAGAGATAGTCTTGCATTAAGAGCGATTCATAATATGACAAACTAGTCCACTGTAATATTTCAGGGTGGTATATTTGGGTGGTGGTGGGAGGTTCTTCAAAGGGACTTGGACGTCATTATTTAAAGTTTTTACTACGAGTTCCTATGAAAAAGAAGATATTGGAATTTTAGATAATCTTAAATATCTATGAGTAGGCTCGAACTATGATACATTCCTACATTGATCTGAAAAAGTAATCAGAAAAGTGCCACCATAATTCCAAATCTACAGACAGACAAACGGACAATTATTTCTCTTCGTAGATAGTAATAATTGCGCGTTAACCACAACAAGTAATTTAATGAACACTGACACAATATTGTTTTAACATTCCTTGGCAAGCGACATTTTGCTTTTAAATGGTATTGTGACTCTCTCCTTATATTTATAGTTTTAATTACCCACTATACAGTGCTCTTAATTTTCGCTAAAGATATTTTAAATAACGTTTAATTGCGTAAACAGCGGTGTTGATGCTGCATTCTGTCACCACAAAGGATTTTATGGATTTATTGTTGAATTGCGTTTAAGATTGTGATGAGCTATTTTTGAAACATTACAAAGTTAAATGGACTTATAAAAGATTTTGTTGGTAATCTTTTGCGTTTCTTTGTATTTAATTATTTCCTTCAGTCCAAATAAGAATCAGCATAGTACTTATAGCATGATAAGCCTAAAATTCGGCTACTGCTGGGACACAGCCCTCCTCTGTATGAGAGGGAAAGGGTTGTAATCTTTCACCCTGGCTTTGTGTTGTTGGTTATTAAACTAAAAGACTTTTCAACTAGACAAATGCTAATGGTGGTGATGATATAAATTGTACTAAATATGCACCTACTGGGTTCGGAATTTTGAACATACCATTCGTATTTACAGGTAATTTTTCATGATTATGGTGATCAGTCAACACACCAACATCGAATTCATCAGGTATTTCAACCTGACGATAAACTAACCATAAAAAGTTTGAAGTCGTTTCCCTAAATTCCATAACTTGCAGTAAACGTTGAATATGCATCGTCACGTAGTATTTGGGCACGAACCCATGGACGTGGTTTGGAGCCCTGATGAGCCCTGATGTTGGTACTTACTGTCAGCCTGACAGTAAGGAAATATGCCTGCTGATCACAAATATGGGCAGTGATGAACACCTTGGGTTCAGCAATACGTTGATGAGTCCGAGGAAGATTGTTGATGGAATGATAAACAGAACTAAGATGTTTCCTGCTCGGTATTCGTTACAATGTTGAATAAGTTTAGTGCATTAGTGTTTTTTGCTGTTCTGAATGATAATAATTTAAAAAAAAATACCGGTATGATAGTTGCGCTACTCACAGTCCCATTGCAAATAATTTTCGCAATTCAAAAATATTCATTGCGACATTGCGTAAGTTGCGTGGTCAATCAGACTATGAAGCAATGGTATAGGAATTTATTTTGAAACCTTTCTATGAAAGAAAGAGGTTCTTCTAATTATTGTGATTGATTATAATTTCTAAAAGATCGTACATGCAATGCAGTAATAGACTTGTAACATTTAAATGCTAGGTTTAATTTATGGCATTAGGCATTCTAAAAGTTTTAGTACTAGGCTTACATGAAATCGCAAAGTAATTAACCATCAAGAAAACGTATACCGTTACGGTGCTATTAATTACGTATAAAAATGTCAGCGATATAAGTGAAGTGAATTAATTTTTCAATAAAGCTTGCTGGAGATAATAGGCCGTTGTACCAGCAGTCGAGCACGCATTGGAGCTGTGTAATCACTGTAATCGCGATCATCGCGTCAGAAACCCGTATATCTTGTGAAAATGATTGCTTGCGACGTGCACTGTGTTACTGCTTGGGGAGAATGTTGTTTGGGAATCAATTTCTTTGTAATCTACACACGTCGTTATAAAACACTGAATAAGTTTACGGAAATTTGAAATCGAGCTACTTAGGACTTTCAATTATTCAGAGCAGACTTTGAGGTATATTGAAGTACAGTTTGTTGCAACAGGCAGTTCTCATTTCAAAATTTCATCTCGTCATCTTCATAATATTCATTTATTTAATAAATATATTATAAAAGAACTATTACTATTACTATATTAGGGGGGGGGGTTCTATTATTAGAGGTTATTATTATATTATAATATTATTATTTTTTTTTGCTTGTTTATTACGTATTAACAGCTTGGTTGCTGAAGCATAAATGCTTAGCTTTGTTGGCAGCCAACGCAACAGTTCAAAACTAAATAAGACCCAATAAAAAGTGCCCATCTAAGAACGACCTACGCCAGCAGTCCACCACCGTAGCCATCGCCTGCGGGCGTCCTCTGCTACGTTAACCACGGAGTGCTGGCTACCGCCTGTGTGGTCCTGGTACTCGGCGCCAGGCACACGTGTGGTCCACACACATCATCCGTGCTCTACTTTATTGAGGAGGTGTGACTCAATTGCAGTGATGTACTAGGGGAGCAGAATTTGACAAAGTTTATGATTTTTAGAAAGGTACGGCACTTTCCTCAGTGGTCGCGAAAAAGGATGGAAGAAAACTAGCTCTACAAGTAAAACTAGATACTATAGTCTGTGATAAGCTGTGAAAGCTTTTGAATATCTAGACTTTCTCACATAGCACTTGTATATTCCAATTATCTTGAACAAATCTCAGCATTTCTTAGCTTTCTAGGCGGGAAACCAGTTCTCAACTATTTTCAACTCCCGAGAATTTAGTCCTATCAATTTTAATTAACTCCACAACACATACACTCGTGTATTTTAACCAAGAACTTGATGATTTAAGCACGTCTCGTGCGATCCGTCTTGAGAAAAATCAATTTTCACCCAATATTTTTACTGAACTCACGGTGTAATAACTCATTGATGAATGGTTGAGCCAATAAACAATAAAGAACAATTTTCCCATACCTGACAAACAAATTTCACGTTGCTGTGTCCGTCACCCTTATTTCAAGTTTCATAAGAGTAGGTTTCGCAAAAATCGGTAGCAGTAATAAAGTTGTAAAGCATCATAGTGATGTTTTAACCCTCAAACTTCTGTCTGCGGTTTAAAAGGCCATGTTCCGATGTGGTAAAGGAACATTTTCGCGCATGTTGTGTGCCAATAAGCGTGGTGTGTGTGTAACTAGTCGGTGGAGTGCGTATTAGCGGCGTTTCGTCGTGGTCGTGTTGGCCGGCCCTAATTGTAGGTCTCGACGCCTGTATGCCACGGGTTGTTTGTAGGGCTGCCCACACTGTCCAGTGGCCACGTTAGCTGTATTTTATTTGGTTTCAATTCATGATTGAGATTGTATGTCCAAGTTATTTGGCAGGCGAGTAAATCGAGGTCGACTGATAAAAATATAAGTAGAGTTTAGGCTTGGTTCTTCTTCTTGTTGATTTATTAGCACTTTTGTGCTATGATATCTGCTAGAGTATAGTTATTAATAACAATCATCTAGTACTAAGCAAATAGTGAACTTTTCATGGATGTCTATAATTATACACTTCTCTCCTATAAACATCAGCTGTCAAGAAAACAATCTGACCAAAAATATAACAAGATTAATATCCTATAGACCATAATCGTTGTTTTAAAATTGATGTTCAAACAACATATTAACATTAACACAAATCTAATAAATAACCCAACGTACTAATCAACTAATAACCACAACCAGCAATTAATAGCAAGTGGGGCAAGTGGTGTAGTTACGGGCGGAGCCGGTAGGCGGCGCTGTGCGGCGGTAACCTGTCGGCGCGGTGTGTGGCGGCCCTAACTCAGCGGGGCCCGCACGGCCGCGCCACTGACGGGTTAAATTGAAAAATAAACATTCTGAGTGATGGGCAAACGAGCGGGGTGACGTGTGCGCAGGTTGTTGACTTGCCTCACAAGTTCCCAACTATCGCGATATTCGCCAGTTCGCCAGTATATACATTGATATTAATTGCCGAGCTAAGGATGCGGTGATGGATCGCGAGGTGGGCGGTAATCGTGCAACGGGACTTTGCTCTTCAGATGTTGTTGTTTGAAAAGGGCAGCGTGAGGATGCATCGAATGATTAACCCTTGACAGAGCCCATCAGAATATATTACTGCCCAACGGGCGTACTGGTAGGCTTCAGCTTGGTCTAGCCAGCCACAGTGTCGCTCAGGGTGGGTCCTGGAACCTTTTGTATCCGCCTAAGGGTTCAGTATTCCAGCTCAAGTCCTAAGCAGCATGCTCGATGGTTAACCGATCAACCACAAATACCCTTTCGTATGTTCTTTCAATAATTCAGGTCGTGCTGTCGTGCAGAATAAAATATTCACTTTACTGGGTAAATTTCTTGGTTACCTAAGTGAATATCTATTCGCAGATTATATCTAGGGACTTCAAAGTTAATTCTGTCAACAATTCGACAATCATACTTTAGCTCACCTTCACAATGATAACTATTCCTCATAAAAGCCAGGCACACTCGCTCGCAGCGTCTATTACATTACGGCTCACGATCGACTCTTGCGCATCGAACAAATAAACGTAGATATTAATTACAGTGCGCCAATGAGGCTGGGTAAACAAAAGCAAGGCTCGATAAATCAGGCGGGGAATATTGCCGGCCTCGGGCGAGCAGTAATACGTGCTTTATTGTTTTAACTGCCCCTTGGTCTTGTGGTCGCAGGCACGAATGGTGAGCTGAGCTGGGGTCCTCGTTTCGATTCCCGGGCCGAGTAAAGTGTTATTGCGTTAGGGTTTTTGCGTTAGGAATTTCTAAGTAGCAACCCGGAGTTAGTTGGCAATGTAACCTCGGAAAACACGTTAAGCCGTTGGACCTGCGTCTGATCATTCAGATCAGTCATTTGTAGATCTTTGCCAGTCATTTCAGATATATATTCAACCCGAAAATCTGCACCCAATCTTACCCATTATTAACTGGGTTGTGGAGGTCAGAAAGGTAGTCACCTGATCTTGTAAGATTGCAAGACCCCATTAAAATTGGATAAAACCCAAATGATGATTCAGACATTTAGTTAGTCTTTAAACTTCAACGCGGGGTTCGTTGCGAAATAGGCATTTCTTAAACTCAAATATGCCAATTTAATTTATTGCTATAATTATATCTTTTAATTTCATTCCGAACTCTATTTACTTTCATAAAACATTTTTATTACATAAACTATCGAACAATCATTTTCTCAACATTACGCTCGTATAAAAGGTTTATCCTGAAAGGTTTATTAAATGTTTAAATTATTGCCATAGTAGTGTACAAACGGTGCCGGCTTTTGGACGATCCTCTGGGTGAAATAATACCGACATTAAAAAGTAAAAAAAACGTAGAGTGCAAATAAACAAGTACCTACAGTCGCCGATAAAACGTGATATTCGCCCTGAGCCGGGTTTTTATCTTGCAATGGTTGGAATATATCCTTGGTTGGTGTCGCGGCCGTAACTCGTGGTTATCGAGTGATGTCGCCGAAACCCGCCGGTATCGCGGCCTCGCTAAAAGCATACATCCATCCGGTGCAACGCTGTATGCGATTGTACTGTGCTGGGTTTACATGGCTGACAAGTTTCTAAAGGAAAAACTGGAATGCGAAACATATTGGATTGTGCACATAATACTCAAAATACGCAAGACACGTTCCAAATCTAGCCTGATGTACATTTTGTTTTGGCTCCTATGATCTTTTTTGAAAACCTTAGGAAAAACATATTGCACTTGCAGGTTTTTTGCACGTACCGAAAATCACACCATAAGGATTGCGCCACATTTATCAGCACGGAGTCGATTTTTTCTGCATTCTTATCGGTTTCAGTTGCACATGCAGAACCGTCTGGTCGAGTACTTATCATTTTTTTTTCAGCTTATCATTTATTACCTATACAATTGAAAAGCCCGTCCTGTGTTCACGCTTTCGTTCAATGTCTCATGTCCGTAGCTATATAACTCTTGCGCATTTAGGGTAAAACCAAATGTTATGTCCTCTAATAACGGGGTGGTAGCACTATTTGTTATTCACCGGCTCACCAGATCACCAAGTCCTCGTCAGTCCAGGTCGCTTCACACACCATGTAACACACACGCTCCCGCCATCTGTGGTGGTTGACAGTTGTTCCTTGTGACAGGTGACAGCTCCCTGACTCTTGTGTCTGTGAGACGGTGTTGCTATATCTATTAAATATATACAACTCAGATACACTACATCCCTTCCTTGTTATATTTGTTTTAATCCAAATATTACATTCCAATAATACACCAAATCAGAATCTTAAACATGTTTATTTAAATGACATTTCTGTAATCAAGCAAGTTAACAAAATGAAGAAATATAAAATATTAGAACTAAACTTCTATGTCCTTATCATCTTGGACTGACTGCCACTGTCCTTCTACTCTTTTTAGGTGAACGATGTTCCTTCTTAGAGTTTGTCCAGTTTCCTCATTCCTGACTGTGACATCTCCTCCAATAGCTTGTTCCACTACATGTGGAGTAGGATTGAAATTGCAGGATAGTTTATTAGACCTATCCATATCTTTTATATAAACCTTATCACCTTCTGTAACCTCTGGATCTGAAGCTCTCCTCTTCCTATCTCCATATTCCTTTCCTTTTTCCTTTTGTAATTTATCTCTGTCTCTAACTTCAGAGTCATCTCCTTTTTCAATATCTCTTATCATGGGAATTTTGTCTCTATTTTGTCTCTTAAAAAAGAGCTCTGAAGGTGTCTTTCCAGTAACCGAATGAGGGGTTGAATTGTACATCATAAGATATTCGTAGAGACTTTCTCTAGCATCTTTATGTTCTAGTTGACTAATTTTTTAACCGCTTTACTATGTCCCTGTTTTGTCGCTCAACTTCTCCGTTCATCTGGGGCCAATAAGGAATTGTATTAAATAGTCTTATATTACATTCTTTGCAAAAGTTCTTAAATTCTTCGCTAACGAACTGTCGCCCATTGTCAGCGGTGATAGAGACTGGGTAACCTAGACGACTAAAAATCTCTTTTAACATTTTTATTATTTGTGAGCTGGTAATAGTCTTGGTAACTTTAATCTCTTTAAACCGGCTGTAGTAATCAATAATTACTAACAGGTAATCATTATTCGGCAGGGGTCCTAACAAATCAATAGCGGTGTCGATCCATGGTTCCGCTGGAAGTTCTCGTCGTTTCATCGATGCAGGTGGATTTGGTAATCCCACTAAAGTACATGCCTTACAACTTTTTACCAACGTCTCAGCATCTCTATCTATACAGGGCCACCACACTTTGGTTCTTAAACGATTTTTCATTGCTACAATACCCGGGTGACCCTCGTGGGCTGCATCTAGTACCGCTTTTCTCAGTTTCCCAGGGATTACAATTTTGCTTCCTCTCAATAAAATGTTTTCGTGGAAGCACAATTCATTTTCAAATATTTTGAAGCTCTTTGCTGATTCATCCCATTGATTATTATAAATACCTTTCTTAACAATGATAATTTCAGGATCTATTTCCGAATATTTAATTATGTCTGACATTGGAATTGCCTGTGGTCTCGCTAATTGCACAATTTGATGTACATAATTATCACCTACCGTCTCAACAGAAAAGCTTTTGCACAACCGTGATAAAGGGTCTGCAATGTTGGTCTTCCCAGGCTTATACTTAATTTTATAGCGATATGCCTGTAGTCGTAGAACCCATCTCTCAACACGAGCACAGGGCTTAGATCTAGGACTAAATAAAAACTCCAACGGCTTGTGGTCAGTTACTAAGTCAAATTGTTTTCCAAAGAGAAAGATGTTAAAATGTTCTATAGCCCAGACCAGAGCAAGGGCTTCCTTCTCTGTCTGGCTGTATCTGCGTTCACAATCTGTTAACGTCCTGTTCCCATAAGCTATAATCCTTGGTCTGCTGGACTCCAAGTCCGCCTTATCAAATTGTACTAATACAGCTCCAAGCCCAACGGGGCTAGCATCAGCAATGACTTGCGTAGTGTCCTCCACATCATAATATCCTAAGGTTTCTATATTAGTTAATGCTTCTTTTAGGTTTTTAAATGCCACATCTTGTTTTCGTGTCCAATAGTTTTCTATACTTTGTTTCCTACCCAACTTTAGTCGCAACAACTCTTTTAAAGGTTCAGATATCGTTGCTAAATTAGGTATCCATTTGTTAACATAATTAACAAGTCCAAGGAAACTTTGCAGTTCTTCTGTTGTCTTAGGAGTCCTAAACTGTGATATACTATCAATATATTTAGTTAATGGTCTCACTCCTTTTGATGATAAATCATGGCCTAAAAAGTTTATTCTCTCAGATTTGTATATACATTTATCGTTATTTAACAATACATTGTTTTCTTTTAGAATTTGCAATACTTTTAATAATCTTGAATCATGTTCGGTCTCATTACCAAAAACTAGAATATCATCGATGAAATTAACAACTCCTTCACATTTAATCAGCATTTTCTCTAAGATTTTTTGAAACAGCTCGGGTGCACATGTTATCCCAAACATCAGTCTCTTGTATCTGTATAACCCAGTTGATGTTATGAATGTTGTGATATATCTGGAGTTAGGATGGAGCTCTATTTGATGAAATGCATTTTTTATATCTAACTTGGAGAAATATTTAGCCTTTTTTATTTTAGGCAATAATTGATCCATACAGGGCAACGGATGGTTCTCTCTAAGTATAGCTGCATTAGCTCGTCTCATATCCACGCATAACCTCACGTCCCCATTATCTTTCAATATAGGTACTACCGGAGAAACCCAAGACGATGATTCATGAATTTCCTCGATAATATCTGCTTGCAATAACTCTTTAATTTTTTCGTTAACTTTTTCTACAATCGGGATTGGTATTCTTCTATAAGGCTGCGTCACTGGCTTAACCGATTCATCAATTGGTATCTCAACCAGTACATTTTTAAATTTAGGGAATGGTGTCGGTTCCTGAATGTGATGGATGCCTACTTTCAATACTCCTAGTTGTGTGGCTGAGTCCTTCCCTAATAAGTTTCTTGAACCATTTTTTATTACATATATGGTACTACGTTCCATTTTGCCATTTATCTTTATTGTAGTTTCAAAGCTTCCCTCAACCACCAAAGGTGTTTTACTGCCATATGCTATAAGAGTTTTATTCGGTTCTTTAACTTGTTTGTTACAAATGATTTTGTTACTTTTCAGATATGACCAGGCTCCGTCAGATATTAAATTTAATTTGCACCCTGAATCAATCAACATATTCAACTTTACTCCTCCGACGTCGCATTCTATGGTCGCGTCATCATTAACGTTAAATATATATTGTACTTCTTCTTTTAGAGAGTTTACTCTGTTGTCTTTTCGCTGTTGTTTCGTATACTTGCTCCTTTCCGTTTTTTGTTCAAATTTGCGTTTATTCCCATGTTCTTTTTGACTACAGCATCTTTGGTAATGCCCTATCTTCCCACAAAGGTAACACTTTTTTTCTTTAGCCCGACAACTCTCTTGAGAGTCATGTCTCTTAGTCCCGCATTTAGTGCAGCGATCTTCTTTATCTGTTTCTCTTACGAATCTTTTACTTTTCATTGCAACTGCGTTAACTTCATTTGTTTTCTCTTTTCCTTCTTGTGCATATTCTTTCAGTTGACGATTTACTACTTCCAATGTATTGGCTTCAATCACCACTTTGTCTAAAGTAACTCCTTCCCCCATGGTTAAAATCTTTTTCCTCAATTCAATCGAAGAACATCCTTCTATAATCTGATCTATAATATGATCATCTGGTTTTTCAAATTTACATTTTGGGGCTTGGTCACGAATTCTTATCATAAATCTATCAAAATTCTCTCCTTCAACTTGTTTTATACGACGAAAAATATGTCTCTCATATGCCTTGTTTTGCTTGGGTAAAAAATAATTATCAAGTCGGTCGACAGCAACCTCAAAAACGTTAAGTCCCTCAGACTCCTCAACATTTGCCCCTGGTGTATTATAGAAAATTTCTTGGAGACCTGTGCCTCCTAATAACAGCAGTAGTGCTCGTTTTTTTCCAGATGCTTTAGTTTCAGTAGCCTCAAAATAAATGCGAAGTGACCTCTTCCACTTTTCCCAACGTAACCCTAATGAAGCTGGGTCACCGTCAACATCCAGTTTTTCCGGAGGTGGTAAACTTGACATTTTGATCGTTTTGTTGTCCTGTAACAATACATCCAATTTAATGGATTATCACGAGCCAACGTAACAGTTGCTCCATCCAATTTAATGGATTATCATGAGCCAACCCAATGGTTGCTCCATCCAATTTAATGAATTTCATGAGCCAACCTAATGGTTGCTCCATCCAATTTAATTGCCTTTGTCCAGCCAATGTAATGGATTATTTTGAGCCAACTCAGCGGTTGCTCCATCCAATTTTATTGCTTGTTAAAAACAAATGTTATGGATATTCGCATCCCAATTTAATGGTTGCCTTAAAAATCTTACCACGCGTAAACAGCGGGGCGAGCACGGGCGTACCCAAGACGTTGGTGACAAGACGTTATAAATTATGTCATGTCTTAGAATTTGTCTTAAATGCTAGCACGGGTACCACATGTGATATAATTTAAGACGCGACTTGTCTTTCTTGTTGCTGACTTCATAGTGTGACCTAGTATATTAAAAAAATAAAAATGTCTATGACCATCTGAATAGGCGACCAAATAAAAAAGTACGTGTATAAGAGCACAGTTCATACAGTTAAACAACTTTTTAATTTTCTTGGGTACTAATTCATTTTTGACATGACACGTACGCGCAGTGTTGCCAACTTAGTGGATTTTCCACTAAATCTGGTGGTTTTGACTTACCTTTTAGCGGACAAATATCGGTTTTAGTGGCTAGTGGATTTTTCTAGAGGAATTATTTGGTACCAAACAGTCGTATCAGTCCGAGATTAACGATGATGATACGGACGGAAACGACTCATCTGAAGATAACTTAATAATATAATTTGATTGACCTCTTTTAAAAAATAGGTTTTATTAAGTATTTTGTTCTTCCACAAAAGCCATGAATTAATAGAGAGTTGAAGTTGAAGTATTTTGTTACATTATATGTAATTTTCATGTCATTGCTTTAATAAACGTTTCAAAAAAATATTATTTCCTTTAGTAAAGACCAAAAATCTGCCAGAAATAAAGTTAGTGGAAAATTTAGCGATTTTTTAAGAAGGTGCGATTTTTTTAGTGGATTTCTGGTGGTTTTAGAGGTCGATTCTGGTGGGGAGCTTGAAACTTCGATGGCAACACTCGCGGCACGTCTTTCATTTTCTTTTTTTATTTATTATTTGATAACTTGATAATAACTAAAAGTTCTGTTTTTCCTTTAAAAGTTTGATGTGATTTGTTTTGAAATATATTGTGAAATTTTTGAAGTGAAATAACTCGAACGGATTAGAGGAGTCCCAAATGTTTCTTCGGAATATTTTCCTACTTTGGACCTCTTGCCTTCGGGCAAGAACATAATTATAATAATTTACTGCCATTTGATGCAGTAGTAAGCAGAAAAATATACTTATATTTTTAATTTACTTTTATCACCACCTCCGAACGAACGTGATATAAACGAGCATATTCATCTGTCAAAATGTGACATTTGTTACAAAATGGGTGCGCCCGTAGTAGCAAATAAGACATAGGAGTCCCAACTAGACGTCAAGAAGTTGTATCACATATCAAGAAATTATCTTACGCCGCCGTGCTAGCATTTAAGACAAAACGGTTTTATCGCCCAAACTGTGATAAAATGTGTGACTCATGCCATGTCACTGTAGGCCGTGCTCGCCGGGCAGTGCGATGGTTAAATGTCACATGCCTTAGAAGTATTGGTTCTAGGACATGCCGGTCTTCCTCACAGTGTTTTCCTTCACCGTACTAAGAGCGTTCCCTGGTGATGAGTGAATGAACACAAAAAACCTGCCTGGTTTCGAACCCACGACCTAAGTCGAGCAAGGCCATCACCGCTCTTACGAATATAAACATAGGTACCTAAATGATAGATATTTAAACGGGTGTTGTTGCTGCATGTACCTTTGTTGTGTTTTTTTATATTATTCCAACTGTACTTTCTCCATTCAAATCAATGTTTAAAACTTTTAATTTAATGTACTTAATGCCTTATATTCAATAAACAAACAATAGCTTACCCACAATATACATAGTTAAATACTTCCAATAATCAACAAAGAAATCATTCCATTACCAACAATTAATTTGTTATAATTTACTTTTGTTGATATTGTCAACTTTTTAATCACCGTAGGTACTCAATCATTGTTAAACTTACAAGTCAACTCAACATAACTACTAGTCACTATTATGGTTGAATGCCATTGTTATAACTCACTCTGCTCGAATAACACAAGCCTTTAATATTACTTCACAAGTAACAATTTCTATTTAAAACATAACACTAGCTTACCACTATCCTAGTGACTAGGACTTACATAGTTTAAATGTGCAGGTAGGAATAGCTACCTACTAAATTAAGCATAATAATAACTTCAGTAGGTACTCTATGAAATGTTGCTTTTGACCAGTTGTCATATTTTGGTAGATTCTTTAATCTATTGTGATGGTATTTTGGCTTATTATGATGATCTAACATTATGAGTCATAACTAGTGCATGATCCATCTCTCCCCAAAGTTTTCATGTAAGCCCAGTGTTTAGCAACCTGGTAAAAACAATCAAAACAGAATCCTTCCTCCAGCTTCATAAACTTAATGCTAGCAGCCAGCATGTATGGATTTTAATAACTTACATCCGTTATGTATCCTGCATAATCTTTGTAAACGATCGTAAGTTTTTTTCATTTTGACATATTCATATTCCTACATGCAAACTGTATTTACCCATTATAATTAAAATTTCTGACCTTATAACCTCGTCGCCACTTGTTATGTCCTCTAATAACGGGGTGGTAGCACTATTTGTTATTCACCGGCTCACCAGATCACCAAGTCCTCGTCAGTCCAGGTCGCTTCACACACCATGTAACACACACGCTCCCGCCATCTGTGGTGGTTGACAGTTGTTCCTTGTGACAGGTGACAGCTCCCTGACTCTTGTGTCTGTGAGACGGTGTTGCTATATCTATTAAATATATACAACTCAGATACACTACACCAAATAAGCACAATTTTTCTTCCACCTAAATAATAATATTCAAAACTCGACATCTCCATATAAGCCGGTCCTCATACTAATGCATCGGCATAATAATGATATGCGCTGCGCCCGCGGCCCGCGCCCGCTTGATAACGTTGCTAATGAGCCGACGGTGCCTCGGTCTGCGTATACCTACCTCCTTACTCCTTATGTCACCCTGGTATTTGCATATACACGTCATAAGTACATACTGGATATTGCGAAGATAAGTTTTCAAGGAAATTATAAACCACACTGGACCCGCTTGGTGGATTAAAATCCAATTGTCTCTTGGAGAGGAAGCCCGTGTCCCCAGCAATGATAATGTTATTTATTTGCTGATTTCTGGTGATAGCCTATTTTTAGCAGGGTGTCAGAGATCTTGTTTCTGCCATTTTTCAGGGACCTTCTTAGACGTTAAAGCAAATTAATCTCCAACCTGGGCTCTTTTCTATTGCATTAGTAACTAGGTACCTACTTCAAACATATTCATGTGGATATGGTGGGAGATTAGTTTGATGACGAGTAATAGAGAACTATGGAAGAAGTAGACAACTGAGTGAGCCTACCCCAAATAAATTGGGATAAGGGCAGGAGAGTGATCATGATGATGGTGGAGCCTTCGTTTTGCATATTTCTGCATGACGAATCGCTCTCGCTATGTCTTTGTACAACTACATGGAAGATTTTAATATATATATTTTTTATAAATTGGTTATAATTTTCTAATTAACTTGATGAAATACAAACAAGTCGTCAGGCAGTTTACCCCATCATGTTCATTAACGATATTACAGGTTCAAATATCTATAATTACAGATGGGTTGGGAGCACTAAGCTCGTTAGCCAGCATAGCATTTCCGAAAAGTCGATTAGTCTAAGTGCTCCCAGTAACTGACGCTTGATGCGTTTTTAACAACTCCTCACTCCATATAACATCCTGGTACTTTTTCAAGCCATGTGATTGAATTAAAACTAAATTTATGGCGTATTTGTTTTAAGTAAAGTTGCCTTTAAATAGAATATCCTTATAAGGGACACGAAGTCGATTTGCGTTAACATAACGTAGCTTATTATCATTGTATTCATTAACCCTTTTGCCCTTAGTGTGAGCCGCATTCGATGTAGTTTTGCAACTAAGTCTAATGAAAATTATCATATTGCCTTATTCGTACATTGGGAACTCGGGGCTTACTGCGAAACGTGTCCGCCTGACTACTTCACCTCGTTAAAGTTAAATAAAATAAAAGGTTTTTTTCCTTATTATTACTAATCAAACGTTTATTTAAGAAAGAGCATTTTTTTTTAACCACAAAAGGTGTTTTGTATGTCATTGTGGTGTACCATAATAATGTCAAATGGGGCCATTAGATTAGCGGGGAGATACGGCGTTTTTATGTAACGACTGGCGATATGTGCCTGAATCGTTAAGAGATAAGTTTTTACTTTGTAAGTGTGAATACTTATCGGTTTATTGCGGCAAATAACTTATTAAAAGGAAAGGTCTGTGTTTGCTTACAGTGCTTCCAGAAATTGATAAGCAGATATTGAATGCGGCGCACCAGCTTCTGCCTGCGGCTTCGCCCGCGATGAATTCGTTGTTTCACTGGATCATACTACCGGGACAAAAAGTATCGTATGTGTTAATCCAGGTTATAAACTATCTGAAAGCTAAATTTAATCAAAATCCGTTCAGTTCGATTTTGCGTGAATGAATAACAAACAAACATCCATCCTAACAAACTTTTGCATTTATAAAATTACTTGATAAAATAGGTACGATTTGCGGATGTTTTTTTTTTTCGTGCATTACTATAATAGGTCTCAAAAACTTGTGCCTATAATCCCGCTGACTTTATAACCCACCCGGTTCCGACAACTAGCACTGCATAGCACATTGTGTGTTTTATAAGAAGGGGGATGATTGACCGCTTCCTCTTCACAAACGGTCGCATTTTGATTTATGCCACCATCCGAACCCCTTTGTTTTATGCTTGCCTGGTGCATTCGCGTTTGTTCCGCTTTTGTTTTTCGGCATTTTAATTTATGGTAATTTAATATCCTACCCCTATTTTATTATAGTCGAATGAAATAGAATTTTGGGCTTTTATAATTGAATAAAATGTTGTTTGGAGGATCTGTCCTTTGAGATTGGATGTTTTATGATGAGAAACTAAAATTAAATCTTAATAAGTTAAAGCCAAGTTACCAAGTAAATTGTGACTCTAGCTAGATAATGGGCTATGCCTACATAGCCCATTATCTAGAATTGGACTGATACGTGTGATCTTTAAAAAAATTAATGAAACATTTATAAATAAAAAAAATGTTTTTAGTCAGAGCTATTAATTAATAATAACATAGTTTTATGATGAAATAATAACACATCTGTCGACAAGAAACATAATGATAGTGATTAATTAATTATAGACAATGATTAGAGAGGATTTTTATAACGGCTCTGTTAAGGGCAAGTCTTATTGATTGATTAATTCTTCCATCGGTATTTTTACAGGTAATTGGTTATATATTTAAAAATCAATTTCAACAACGGACATAATTATTTAGAAAAAAAAAATAATTTCATTTTCAAACGTTTTTAGGCGAAATAGGTAATTTAACTTAACGCCTACTTTTTAAAATACTGTATATTCGTAAAACCCATGATATCCTCAAGAAAGCCTTTCTTACGCACTGGTCCTTAACAGGAAGTGGTATATTAATAATAAACTAATGAACGTGCATCTTCATAATTATAGTTTTTGCGTGATTCGTCGTGTGCGACCAGCCCGTGCCCACTTGCCCAGCCGGCAGCCAGTCATTGAGGAACCCCTCGTGTGCGGGATGCCTTACAATGCTCACAGGAAAGCGATTAATTAAACATCTGATTGATTTAATGGCATAACTCCAGGTGGGAAAACTCCAATAGAATTCCATAAACGCATTATTTTTTTGAGCGAAAAAACAGCACCCGCAGTAAATAACTTCTCCTAGAAAACAGACCAATGCAAATAATTACTAATGGCATACCAGGGCAACATAATTATCTCGCGTGCAGGCTGCAGTCGACATCTCCAATATTAGCTATGCAGAAAGTGTACACAACTGTGCATCTGTCGATATCTAGTATCTAACATACTAGCTCAATCTGACATGAAACTGCTGATTTGTATCGAGCGCTGGCCAATCGAACCGTATCGGAATGTCACGATCGAATCCGAAACGTGTTTGCAATATCCCGATGCCGTATTACGCATATTCGCTGATTCTATTACATGTGTGAAAGCATTGTTTGATAAAAAGCAGCTAGAGCAAGTCGTGGTAACCTGATAAGTGAAGCAGCCGTGAATGTTGCCTGAATGTGAATCGCCGTTCGGTTCTACGTGAACCGTCTAATGCATGCTTCGCAAAAAGTTAATCGGTATGCCGACGAATAATGGATTTAACGATCGTTCCAATTCGTCGATAATCTCTCTTGCTAGTTTACTGTAAGTCGAAAATGAAAGTCTTCGGATTGACGACGACATGCTGCTTTAGATCCTTGCGCGCACAGTCAGAGCTCGTCTCTAATCGAATCGGACCTTGTACGTTAAACATAGGTTCAATTAGTGTGCTAATCATTCCATATAAAGTCATTATGATGAATTTGAAGTTTTTTGTATGGTTCCTTGTCTAGATTTCTGGATTTTTTGTATTTTTTCGGTCATACGCAAAACAATCAGTTTTGATCTCATAATGAAGTAATTGTATGTTGGTGGTAATAAGGCGATACTTTAAAATCTGCTTTCGCCTCTGAAACCGTGATCCCCGTTAACCTACGTGACCATTCTACCCACGCGGTGTTATAATTAATTTAACGTTTTTGGCGTGGTGGCTCCGTGTCCCGGCGAGATGGTTCGTGCGATATCGGTCGTTTTCGCGGAATCCGCTCGGAGGCGACGATTAATGCCTTAAACAGCGTTCCCCGGCTGTTGCCCTCGCATATCGTGGGTATTGTTCTTAAATGCAACCTCGTTACTGTTCGACTATTTTTTATTACGACACTTCTTAGTAGTGCTACCTTCCTAATTGGAGGACGGGACGAGCTGTGAATTTCTGAAAGCCTTGGTTACTTTTTTGTTGGTCAAATATAACTTTATTTCAACCTGGAATGCGCTGAACTGTACTTCCAGCATGTATTCGGAAAAAGCTAGTTCATTCCAATTCCAACCATATTTTTCGTCATTTCTAGGTCAGTTTCCTGCTAAACGTTATTAAAATAATTGATAGCAACACAAGAGTTCTAGATCATACAACCATTAAAGCGTAAAGATCTAATGTATTAACTAGATACTAGTCCCACGTATGTCCAACACTGGGAGCCGGTCGATCGGTCACTCGTGTTAGATATTAGCCTCATTGAATATTAATGCCCACCTCTGACCCGAGCTGTACTCCTAATACATCAGTGAGTAATGCCCAGAACTACTCCAATGCCTTTTATTTTTAGCAGATATTATAATACACTGGGTAATTTATCAAAGGAGTGATTGGTTTGTGGTAACCGATTGATAGTACCATTATCATTATGTAAATAACCATATAGCTTTGAATATTCTCATCAACAAAATCCAGTATGTTGAAGTTTCTACTAGCTGCCTTTAGAGGTTTATTAAAGGAATGTTAAATATACCTTTTGTTGCTTGATATTATTAATTTCATATCATATCATGAGCACTTCGTCCGGTTTCCGTTGATTGTCCACATGAAGGGAATGTTTTTGTACAAAAAAGAAAAACATTTATAAATAATATTTTATTGTGTCTGCGGTAAATATTCGGCGCAGGCGGTCGGCGCGTGTCGTCGGCGACGCGCGCACCGCGGGCGCTTGTAATTGCCGCCCAGTGTTTGTTTTGTTCACCCCCTTAACTCTTCAAGAACACCGCGTCTCTCTCACTCTCACACACAATCCTATACTGCCGTCTCATTCCCCTGCGCCGCAGTTGAGCTACTTAAACTTTATTTATCACAGTTAGCTCTCGATACTTTCCGTTGAATCAAACGCCTCAAACCCAGAAAAATACCAAACAATTCCATGTTTTGTGGCATTAACTTTAAGAACGATTTTACTAGAACAATAAACCGGCCGTATGGTAATCGGAATGCGTAAGGAATGCTCAGAGCACATCGAAATCATCAGATTAATAGTTGCTATTCAGTTTATATATCGTGTAAGCGATTATTGATTGTAATTATCATGGCGCCCTAAGTTAAATACTGGGCGATCACGCGATCTCGTACAAACTATGGATTTATGGCCTCTTTTTATGGCTGGCTGTGAATCACTTGCGTTTGCTTATTGAATTCGCGTTGAAATATGGATTTGACTCGGCAATAGCTGCAATTACTTATAGCTATTTATAGAGGAGAGTTTTAAATTGTTTTAAGTAGGTAGCTTTATTGATGGGTGATGTTTTTTTTTGTCATACTTGCTGGTCAAGGAATCTATGTAAATCGTTGAGCTATCATGCGATTATAGAGAGCTGTGGAAAAAGTACACGTTAGTAAAAACTTGCTTGCAACTTTGATGTTTCATTTGTCATTAAAATTATATGTGAACGATATGCCTTATGCAGTGAGCACTTCTTTGTACAGTCGAACAAGCTAATAGGTATACAGGGTAGAGATCTTCATAAATAAATAACACTGAAAATATTGATTGTAATTTTGTTTTATCAAGTGTTTCGCATTAAGCGACTGATGTCAAACGCTGTATCTTTTGACTTCAGTCTCTAAATGTATCTGTATAATCTTAAAAGTAAATACAAGTTAGCTGGCTGTATACTTATTAGCTTGTTCGACTGTACAGCATGACAATTCTCAAGGATGAATGCACATTCACAAGCTGATATTTATAAACCGTTAAGCAATTTTATTCGTCGTATTAAAATTTTGACAAAAATGTCACAATGAGCCATAAAGAAAATGGTTTGTTTCGTTCGTTCCATATTCGGCGTAGCGAGGCGGCACGTGGACTCGTTGGGAACGAATTACACTTTCTGGAAATGCCTTCATTTGATTTAATGTAAATGCTTGTGTTTGGATTGTTTATGGATTAAGCTATGGTTGTTTTAGTAATGGCTTCGATAGCAGCTTTTATATTTGTTTTCCAAATATTTGATCATATACCTATATACTTAGTTAACTAGCGTTAGAAAAGATAATAACATAGGCGTTTAGCATTAGGGAGAATTAGGCTGCCTGTCCACTGAAGCGGGGCGAGACTGCGGAGCGGAGAAACAGAGAAATATTGACCAATAGGATTGCATAAAATCTGCCCTCTGTTCCAGTGTACAATCTTATTGGTTAATATTTCTCCGTTTCTCCGCTCCGCAGCCTCGCTCCGCTTCAGTGGACAGGCAGCCTTAAAAAGGTAAGCCACAAGCTTTTACTCGACTAAAGTGTTCTGCGATAATTTTGTCATCATTCTTCCTCCTATGAGATCCTGCGGGTTTGATGTCCATTCAAGTCAAAGTCAAAGTCAAAGTCAAAAATATTTATTTCAAGTAGGCCAGTAACAGGCACTTTTGAATAGTCGAATTAAACTAACTGCGGCACTCAGAGATATCCAACGATTGCTCAAGCCGCCACCCAGCAAAGGCCTGACATAGTTTTGTATGACAAAACTGCCAAAAACCCTTACCAAGCGACGGCCCAAGCAACCACTGAAGCTCTCCGAGTGCGGCAGTAAACTACTGAACTACTGAAGCTAAATAAACTAAGCTACAGTCCCAGTCACAAGGCATAATAACTCGTGAGTGTACTGTAGTTGCCAATTCCAAAGCGTTGGTCTCATGAGAAGAATGGCAAGAAACTTCATGGACACTCTTTTAAAATCGTTTGGGTTTACAATATGTTCAAGGTACAAACATAATCTTGGTATAATACACACATGAAGACTATGCAGATTAGTGTTTGAGATGGTCTTTTGAAGAAAGCACCACACAGATTTGAGTGGACCCGTCCAGTCAGTGCAAGCTTTTGTCAGTTATCGTGGAGCTCGACTTATAACTCAAGGAGCTCAACGTCACGACGAACAATACCAAAGAAAGGACATTTGGGTGGGTCGCTTAAAATACTCAAACTGCCAAACAATCGTTAAAATTAAATAAAAACCCACACGGTCCTCACATTCACAATATGAAAATAATAATAAAATACATGAAGATCATGCAGATTAGTGTCTGAGATGGTCTTTTGAATAAAGCACCACACAGATTTGAGTGGACCCGTCCAGTCAGTGCAAGCATTTGTCATTAGGTATCTACATCAGGGTTTATTCAGTAACAGCCAACGAGACTGAATTTGTGCCCCTTTGATAGCATTAGGCTCGCCCCCTGACTCGAGACTTAAATACATAGCCAGTCAAAATCATAACCCTCCTTTGGCTTTGCCGTAGTCGGGTAAAAATTACTGGAGAAATGTGGGTGTACTAGCTTTTCGGCTCTGCGTGTCTGCTTCCGAATCATTATGAAATTGATAAATAAGGGATTCTGTAGAAATCCTTAATTTATTCTGTCTTCCATAAATCAAATTACTTACTACCACGCCGGAGTCGGAATGCGTACCGACTTCTGCCAATAGGATCTATCCGTTTATCGGGACTCGTACACTTCAGGCAAAATGTGACTTTACTATCTGCTTTACCCTTCTCGTGGAGCAATGTTACCCTAAAGACAAATAATGTCTATGCTCTAAAAATGGCCTATATTTTCACCTGAACCTCAACCCATCCAGTATATCCACATCCTCGCTGGACGGCGGCAGTAAATCTGCAGTGTGTCGGCTGCAATGGCGGCGCGGGCGCACAAAAAGGGCTTGGTCGCAGGTGACGCGCCCCGAGACGTCGCTCCGCACACTGCCATATATGGCACGCCCCAAATGAGGACTACGTGGACTGACTTTGTAACCGAGGAACTGGCGAATGCTGGAGTAGGTAGACTCCTACAGTACCATTATTTGAAGTTATTTCGCGAAGAGTTTAGCAGAGGCGCACTATTACACGTCTAGGATGATTCAAAGGCGGTCTGCCTCGAGTGTGGCGGAGAAAGTAGTGAGTTTACTTTTGCGCAAAAATGCTTCCCACCTGCAGGGTAGATCTGGTGGAATAGCACATTCGTCTGTGAAACGGGGGGGGATTCGAATTCATAAAAAGGTGTAACAAAGGTGCGTTATTCAAATGAGGAGTGGTTTACCAGTTTAGGAAAGACTTTTTAAGCAAAAAAAAAAAAAAAAACAGTGGGAATGTATCTTTTTTCGTGCCCAACAAGTCTGTCGCTAATCGACTAATCTCACAAACTCGTACTGGACAATGCGTTCCTCCAAATACGCACAGATTTATGCATTGACACCTCATCACTAATCTCATTAGTTGCCTAGAAAAACTACATACAACCTATCCAATTAAAAAACTAATAAATAGATTCTTATGATTTCTTCCACACCGATTCCAACTATCAACGCCATAATATCTTACAAAACAAATGCAGCGCAAGAACAAATTCCTCCTCCTTTCGCTGAATCAAACACTTGGCTACAAAAGTATGGCTGCACAATTAAAGGGACACGATATAATTAGCCGCCCGCTAATGGAACCACTTGACTACACACAATGGTTGCGGTGACAAGTGTCCTATGATTTATGGACCATTGTGTTTGTCTTCTTATTTACCTACTAAGAGTTAAGGACAGAAGCCCCAGCACAAGAGTGATTCTGAAGTTGTAATACCGTCTAATATCACTGAGCTCCTAGTCATCTTTAATATTAGTCTAGATTATGTTGGATTCTACATAATATACTTTTTTTTTTTTTTTATTTAATATGGGCTTGCTCTTGACCTCAATCTTGCCCTAAGGGCAGAGATGAGGTCGACGATGGAACGAGCTTACCCAGAAGAAGCCTATTTACTCGCGACTTAAATAGATTGGGGTTATATGAACTCGGGAAAACCGACGCAGGCAGGGTGTTCCACTCCTTGGCTGTACGAATAATGAAAGTCTTAGCAAAACGCTTCGTACGAATGTGTGGAACATCGACAAGGTATGGGTGGTAACCTGCAGTACGCCTAGTCTCTCGATGGAAGAAGGGAGATGGTGGAATAAGCTCGTGGAGCTCTTGCGCACACTCTCCGAAGTACAGTCTGTAGAAGACCGACAGACATGCAACTTTGCGGCGGTGGGCCAGGCTATGTAGCTTGGCAACCAGCTTGGCATCACCAATCAGCCTCCTGGCTCTGCGTTCTACTGAGTCGAGTGTGGCAAGTTGGTATTTGGCTGAGCCATCCCAAAGGTGACAGCAGTACTCCATGGCGAACCGGACTTGAGCTTTATACAATATTGAAAGCTGTCCAGGCTTAAAGTACCGCTTGACCCAGTTTAGGATACCCAGCTTTTTTGCCGCAGTTTGAGCTTTCGACTCGATGTAGGCGCCGAAGTTCAGATTTGCACTCAACTTCGTGCCAAGAAGCTCCAGACTGTCAGTAACTTGTACAGACGCACTCCGAAAAGTGGGGGCCAGATTGAACGGACTCTTTTTAGCAGTGAACAGACACACTTGCGTTTTGGTGGCGTTGAAATCAACCAGATTGTCGTCACCCCACTTAGAGACAAGACTTAAGGCTGAATTCGTTCGCTCTACCATGGCCTCTCTCAAAGAACGTATTTCATCACCACCGGCTTTTGCGCTGGATGTGTAACTCTCCATGACAGTGCTGTCATCTGCGTACCCAACAATACCAGGAACAAGGAGGTCGTTGATGTGCAGCAGGAAAAGTGTCGCGGAGAGAACTGACCCCTGAGGAACTCCGGCATCAATAGCCACAAGGTCAGAGGAGCAGCCATCAATGACCACTCGGATCGACCGTTCACTCAGGAAGTCAGATATCCAGCAGCAAAAGTCAGCGGGAATGCCGTATGCCGGAAGTTTGCTCAACAGACTTGCGTGCCAAACCCTGTCAAATGCCTTCGAGATGTCCAGCGACACGGCAAGGGCCTCGCCGTGTTTCTCGATGGCTTCGCCCCAGCAGTGCGTAGCAAACACCAGAAGATCCCCAGTTGACCGTCCCCGGCGAAAGCCATACTGACGGTCGCTGAGCAGGTCGTTCGCTTCAAGGTGCGCCAGCAACTTACCGTTAAGTACCTTTTCCATTACTTTACAAAGTATGGAGGTGATGGCGATTGGTCGATAGTTACTAGGGTCGGCACGACTACCCTTCTTGGGTACTGGTTGAACATTAGCGACCTTCCAGGAGTCCGGCACCGTTCTAGTTTTGAGAGAGAGGCGGTACAAGCGTGTCAACACAGGAGACAACTCAGGCGCACAGTTCTTTAAGACCCTTGCCGGTATACCATCCGGACCGCTAGCTTTATTCACGTCTAGGCACTGAAGTACTTTACGGACCTGTTTCATGTGTATTGTGATCTCCGGCATCGAAGAATCACAGCGAGGAATCGTTGGTGGCTGTTTTGACCCAGTATCCAGACGTGAATTGCCCGCAAACAGAGTTGCAAATAGATTTGCTTTCTCGGTAGCGGAGTGAGCCAGCGACCCATCTGGTTTTTGCAGGGGGGGTAGTGAGGACCGGCAGAAGTTGGATTCGACCGATTTGGATAGGGACCAAAACTGTTTACCGCCAGAAGGGCAGGACGCCAGTTTGGCCCCCATGCGACTGACATGGTCGAAGCGCGCCTTTCGGATCACCCGCTAGGTCGCGCGCTGAAAAGCACACTGAATGCCACGGGAAGGACGCGAAGAAGTGCCGCATCTCATCCCAGTCTGCTGACTCGTATCGCCAAACTCTCCTCTCGCCCTTAGGGCTATCATCAGGAGGGGAACCGATAGATACGGACTTCACCAGACAGTGGTCAGATGTTCCCAGTGGGGCTGATACCGACACTGAGTGCCTGTCTGGGTCAGTTGTCAGCAGCAAGTCCAAGCAATTGGGTGTGTGGCCGTCAACATCCGGCACCCGCGTAGCTTCATTCACCAGCTGGGTGAGATCTAGCGACAATGCAAATCTGCGCGCCTCTCTCCCAGCATGGTCAGTTTTCTGGAACGGGAACAACCACTCATCGTGGTGGGCATTAAAGTCCCCCAGAAAAAGAAGCTCCGCCGTTGGGTACCGTTGCTGGGCACAATCCGCCTTTTCCATCAGGTGTTCAAAAAGCTTGGTTGTCTCCTGGTCACCGCTGTGCGACCGGTAGACACCGACGTAAAGAGATTTCTCGACCCCGGTGTCCACCAGTATCCAAATTGTAGATAACCCCGAAACTTCAAAGCAACGGAGACGCCGAAAGCAAATGTCATCGCGGACGTACACACAGACCCCAGCCCGCTTTACGAACTTATGTTCAAGCGAGTAACCTGGGTAGTTGAGGTACGCCACGTCTGACGGGGTCGCAATCTGCGTCTCCGTTAAAAAGAATAGGTGCGGCTTCTCGGTCTCGAGGTGGTGGTGGACCGGATCGAGATTAGAGTGCAACCCCCTGATGTTAGTGAGGTGCACTTTATGTGGGAGGAAGTGCAGCCGCTTTGTAACCGATTTCTTTTTAAACTTTTTCATTTTATTATGAGTAGTTTGGTGGGAAAATAGAGGGATGATCGAGACACAACTTGGTTACCCAACGGAACTCTTCAGCTCATCCGACCTATGGGAGACTCATCTGGAGACTGCGGGGACGCCCGAGCCCCCCCTGAAATGGCCACCGGGTCCTCCCGCCCAGTCGCCAACTGGCACAGTGGAGCATTTCGGGATTTTTCGCGAGTTGGCGGGGCAGCCTTTCCCACGTGGCTAGCGCAGTACTTGGGCCCCCTACTAACTGCGGTCGGCCAACGACAGAGACCGTGCCTCGGATCCCGCTACCCTCCAGTATGAGTCACCCGGTACAGAGTTGCATAGAGTCCCAGGCCGGTCCAAAGCCGTGCAACTGATCATCATTTCTATTTCCCAATGGCACTGGCACTCCCGCACACCAACGGAACACAGACAAGCTGTTTGGCGTCGGACTTCGGCGGGAGGGTGGTCGCGCGCCAGGCGGCCGAAGCCTACCACCGCTAAATATGGATCCTTCAGCCGTCACCACAGTCCGTGTGGACATGTGGTGCCGTTGCCCGGGGTGGACCGATACTGATACTAAATCGTACACTGTGGAGAATATAGATATGGATCTTTCCCAAAAGGTTCCGAAGTTCGATCTAGCTAGCCGTATCAATTGGTTAGATTCTCTGGGATTCAACTGCATCCAGTTAGACTGGAAGCCAACCAAAATATACACAATAAAAAAGGCCGCCTATGATGATGTTTGATTCACAACCTCGATGTGCATGTTAGGGTTAAGTTTACTCCTGAGCACTGTTACTCGTACAATGGTATTTTCCCACTTGAGCGACATTGACAACATGGTGTTCTTGGTACACATTTTTGTATCTGTATCGAAAAATCAAGATGGGATTATTACTTCCGATTTTAGTCCTGCACCAAAATATTCATGTCAAACTGTTCCAACGTCGGCCTCATCTCTGTCCTCAGCACAACATTGAGGTCAAAAGTAGGCCCATTTCATATGAAAAAACCCTATTTTTGTATGTCTGTAATTGTTGTACCTGTCCTGTTAGAAACAGACCTTCTGCACCTCGTTGCACAGTGGTACTGCAGTGGTTTTTGTCGTCTGCCGTGACCGTCTGTCGTCGTTGACCACGACGCGAACAGCGTGATGCTTGCCACTTATGAATGCCTGGTTTTTGTCACAGCGTGTAGGAATTTGATTAGGCATCGACTAGGAGTTCAGACGTTCTTGGATATGCCCAGTTATTTAGACGTGATTAATATTGATGTTCTCCAAGGATAGGTTGGCAAATGGGTCTGAAAGTGTAAAAAGCAGAATGAAATATTGATGAAAGTTTGCATAATTTTGGAGGTGGCAAAAGGTTTACAAGGACTTGGAAGTATAGTCATAGATGTTGAGAGGATCTTGACATTTAATGGAGTATTTTTGAATGCCTGTAAAATCAGAGTAATTCTGTTCCTAGTAGTTCCTACTCACTGAACGTTATATAACTGACATCAAAACCCTCCAAGAATCTACTTCTCAGTAAGCGAGGCCTGTCTTTGATTTGGTTGATCCCTAAGAAAAACCCAAGTAATTGACAAACGCCAATTCATCGGACCCGAATAATGAAGCGGTGTCCACAATCAGCAGAACATCTCAAAATCGCGTCAAAAGAAAATGACGCGGTTTAGGAATTCGCTGTGTTGCCAGCAAAAACAGCCGCTCGGTGTTGCAAGCTGCAAGCCAATCACCACGACACATGTCCATCATGTATTATGTATAAACAACTACTCCACTACTCTCGGATTTTTATTCCTCGACAGTTTTTTTCTCCCTGGCAACACTCGTATGTCGTGTTGAATCTATTAGTAGTTGGTGCATCTTAATCTTGAGAAGTAATGTGTTATGAGTTGTGGATAGAATTGCAGACATGTTTTTGTTGTCATATGCGTTTGATGTTTCTTGTTTATGGGCTGGGAATACCAGGAGAATATAGAGACGGATGTTGGTACACACAATTCTGTTGGGTATGTTTTAATTCGCCTAATAATTTTGAAATAGGCTAGACACATTTTTTTACTGCTCCGCTATTATTTTCTAATTAATTTCATTGCGGGATTCCAGACAGTTAAATTGTTTTTCTGGGACTTTGTTGAGCTTCATTGTCTCGGCGCTTTTCTGGTGGTCGCCATTGTTGATTCTGGCTTTCAGGAGTTACAGCTAACTAGCAGGATTTGGGAATAGTGTGGCGGGCTTGTCACAATAAAAAAAACTACACACTTCTCACTTGTGATTAATCATTTTATACGAGTATAACATTATTATAAGTATACCATATTATTCTGAGCTGCAGCTACGGATTGAAAATTCTTCTGCAGCTCTACTTTTATTCCACGAGTTTAGGACTGGCAAAATACGGTATCATATCCTAAACGAATTCCATATTATTATATTGGTTGTCTGATTAACACTTCTGTCAATCTTCTGATAAATCAGGAATGATGTTTTGAAAACGTTAAATGCGTTTAGATGGTATTTGTGGTGCGAGTTCTTAGTTATATAGCATTATACAAACGTTTAGATTCAACGCACAGTCATTCATAAACGATATCATGCTCTTCAATGACTAAAATCAGCTTATCATCGTCGGCTTCTAACAAGCGTATCTCAAGTCATGTTTCCTTGTAATTACCGTCATCAGCAGAACACACAGCATCACTTGTATCTAACTATCTGCTCTTATCTTGTACAAGTGTTTAGTGACCGTTGACCGGTATCATGACTGTTGGGGGTATTGGAACTACTTGTTTGATGTTGTTGATAACCTAGTATTCGGCGGTTGATAGATTCTTTTGATTGTAATAATTATGATTCGTACTGTTTTTGAGTTTGTGGCGAATTATCGTTGGTTTTGTGCAACATTTTGAATTATTCTTGATATAACCCGGTTCATTAAAGAAAGGAATCTAAAATGGCAACACATATAGCATGTCCTCTCGCTCGCTCACTATAGTGTGCGAGCGTGAGGACATGATAAAAACCGCCATTTTAGATTCCTTTCTGAACCGGGTTATACCAAAGGACTGTTATGTTGAATTCCTAGGTATTTTTATTAATGGTGTAAAAGGAATTTAGGTTTTTGTAATAAAACAAATAAACTCACCAGACGACGCTTTCTTTTAATGAATATATCAGTCATTAACTATCTCGCCTAACCAAACAGCAATAACTTAAAACGATGATTTATATTACAATTTCAACGATAATTAAAAGCACAATAAAGAAACGCAGTGGCTTCATTTCAACATTCAGAGCCTCGAATCTTCACCATCTCGGAATTTTCGAATAGCCAATGAAATTTTACTACCGCGCCTGTCCACATAACTTAGGAACTAAAAAAGGCCGTCCCTCGAATATTTCGAAAAATAAAAAGTCGGGAATATTCTCGAACGTTTATCTGTCGGCTGCATCGCAGTGTTTCCCGGCCAAGCTCGGAATTAAAACATTGCATTTTTACCATAGAAACGTACGGGATGTAGATGCTATCTCCACCGTCTTACGATTTATTTTACGAGGTTGTGGAGACCCGCGGACTAACAACACAACGGTTGCCCGGCAACCACTATTTACTGCTTACAGTTGGGACCCGCGCTCACTCAGTGGAAAAACCTCCATGGTCGGTAGTGTTACATGGAAAATTAAACACGGGCTTTATGTGATTGCTTTTCTTACAGCAAAATGGCGCATGGCACTTGGAATTTTTATAAAGCTTTTGTGATTTGTAACTGAAACAAAATTACCATTTTACATTACCCAAATACCATTACCAGAAAAAACATAACCCTTTCCTTGCAGTCGGGTAAAAAGCGTTATATATAGCCTTCCATAGACCTTACTTCTTAGACCTATACCTTACTTGTTTGATCCTTTTAGCGAAATAGATGATGGGATCGTCGATAATGTAATCTATTACTATTAGTTAGTACAAGATAAGTAATACGTTAACGCTAGGTTCGACAGATTCTTCTACTCTTAAAATACTTACTAGGTTAAATTATTTGAAGCCATTTTTTTTTTCAAAGATTTAGTTATTTTTTGAACTTTTGATTATTTGATCTGCTACGACTGTACTGAAGTTATTATTATAGTTGATGCACTATAATAATAACTTCAGTACAGTCGTGACCGGCGGTTTTCGTGCCTTCCAAGGCACAGTGGAAACTAGTCACACAGGCAAACCTAGGCAAACGCGGCTTAACTTGAAGATCGAGCTGAGCGGCTGTTAATATTTAGCCAAAATTCTCGTCTGCGTCATCACGCTTGTTCCCAAACGGCACAAAAAGAAGGTGCGGCCTGTAATCGCTTCATTGTCGCGTCCTGCGTCCTGCTCGTTAAAATGCCGCGGTCGAACAAACGACCACCGTTACTATGTGGCTTCTTGTGGACCCCCTAATAGGGATGATTGTGAATACCAAGGGCTTTGGCAAAAATTAAGATCTTACAAATTTAAATGGCGGGACGGCTATGTGAAATGAATTGTATAAGTGGCTGATATAGAACCTTTTATGAAAATGCGTTTGATCTCCAAAAATCTTGATTGCTGCTTGTTGGCTAGGTTTTCATAGGAACCTACTTAGTTTCGTTGTTTTTTTACTGAAACATTTAACCAATCAACAATTTTCTTTCTCCAGTCCGGTTTGTGTTTTATGCTTAAATTCTAGCTAGACCAAGCTTGTGTTTTCTTCGTAGATCAATAACCATTATTCTAAATGTGGTAAAACATTGTAAAACCTACGGGAGTCTTTAGTCGCAAATTATTCTTCGTTATATTTCTCCAGATATTATCCGAACATAGTGATGATTAATAATTTACCGTAACCAGACTTGCGCATAACTTGTGATCCTCATTAAGCCGTCTATGCTAAATCGTATATTTTTTATCGATTTCAATCACATCGATATATATTTTATTCGGGCGCGTATCGATTTATTTATCGTAATAATAAATCACTCGTATTGATCATTACCGATAATAATTTATAGGTAGGTAGTGAGCGGCGCGCGCGCAGGGTATCGATAAATCATGGTCGAGAGTTGTGCGTGACCGTAGCGTCAGCGATCATCGTCGTCTAATGCCTTGCGTTTGTTTTAGAGCTTGCATCAACATCAAACATCAACATATCATCATTTTTCTACTTCCCAGAATCGTGCCACTACCATTTGTTATCGATTCTTTGAGTTTGAAGATCTGTACGATGTGAAATCAACTGTGAACCAGTTGCTAAATGTTCAGTGATTTATTGAACAAGCTTGTTGGCCTTATTGTGGCTGAAAGTACAGCTACACCTTGCCGTTCTTTCTGTAGTTGAGTACCTACGTCTCCCCTAAATTATCACTAGACTAGAAAGATGCCTCGTGAACTCGTGTACACCTCGCTTGTCTTGCTGAATATTTCGTTCAAATATTCCAGAAGTTCTCAATCAATACCTACGCTTTTCATTTCGTACCACTTCATCCGACTGTAACACGTATGCCCATGAGGGTTTGCATAAATACAATGCTCTGGAGCCATTGATCAATATACCATAGTACACGTACAGGTACCAGGGCTACATAAGCCGCATGTATCGGCGGCTGGGCTAAAGGAACAGAGCCCGCGGCGCACTAACGATGCGCGCAATTGATTGATAAATCAACGCGGGCAAGTTGCGCGGCCGCACACCCTTTGTGGCGAGCCGCAACTGAAGCAATGTTTGTTTTCATAATTTAAGGTATCTGTTTAAAGGTCTTTTTGAATTTTAAATTAGGTACAAAGTCGGCACGGTTTTAGTGGGTTTTTTTTTTGGTTGTGGTTTTGTACATGAGATTTGGATTAACACTTGGCTACACATTCTAGAGGTCAATGTACCAACTTTTGACCAAATAGATGGATAGTTAGGTTGTTGGGCCTCATGCGTGGCGCCGACATTTACCAAAACTGAGCAAAGAGCCTGTAAGTAGGATTTGTTTTTTCCCACACTTCATATGCATAAAACCAATTCCTGGCCAGTAGAAGAACAACTTTAGAGTAGCCTTAACTTAACCTCTGTGCTCGTGTAGATTGTGTTTCTGTGAGCACCTTTAAGGCTACGTTTCCACAAGCGATGATGTGCAGCGAGAGGTCTGCATAAAATAACCAATCATATAGCTTACCTCTCAAAATGTGGCAAAGAAGCTTTACTATTGGTTAGTTTCACATCTAACCGTCGCACATCCTCGCTCATCTTATGTAGAAAAGCAGCTTAACTCAGGTGTAAAAGCATCATAAATGCATTTTAAGTCACGTTGTAAGTCTATTAGGGAAGTGCATTACACTGCGCACCGCTGTGCCCGCGAACCATCGCCTCCCGTCGCTACTTATGGCACTATTACCATCCATCACCTTCGCTGTATGAGGGTAGGTAGGTAGGTGAGCTATAGGTATATACACACTAGGGAGGTAGGGCAAGATGGAGCTCGTGCGATATGTAGGGAAAAAAAAAAAAAAAAACATCTCTGTTTTATTTTATGATTTACGGTGGTATGCACTACGATGAGCTTTTTCTGTTTTGTTGACCGAGACCACTGTAAAAAGGGATTCATCGTTACTACAAAGTAAGATGGGTCCTGTGTAGTCATCCTTAGGAACTGAAAATGACAGAACACTGGCGAAATGTCTGTCTACTTGCTCAAAGTTACCTTGTCATTAACTTTAGCTGTTTTCTGCTTTCCTTTTTGGATAGCACGTAAAAGATCTAAGTTTTGAAGTTCTGCATACTTTCTGTGGCCAGATATTCAAAAATAAGGTAAAAATATCATCATCATCAGCCTATATTGTTCCCACTGCAGGGACTCAGGCCTCCTCTCTAGGAGAGGGTTGGGCTATAATCCACCACGCGGGCCCAGTGCGGATTGGTAGATGTCACATATCTTCGAATTTTTTGGTTCTAAGATATGCCGGTTTCCTCACGATGTTTTCCTTCACCGTTTTGAGAGCAGTGGTGATGAAATAAATTACACAAAGTAATGCGCCTGCCTGGGTTCGAACCCACGACCAACTGTTCGTAAGTCGGGGCCGCAACCACTGGGCCACCACTGCTCTCGTAAAAATATCAAGAGCAAACATATAATAACTAATTCACCATCCTACTCTAGTACTGTCTCACAAATCATCACGCTGTATCGTGCACGGAGCCGGTAGGGTTGTCATGTAATCACTTTAGCTCGCTCTCCAGAGGTGTAATCTCGTTACGACCCCTCGGACCCCTGCCTCATTAGCCCCCCAACTAATCGAGTTCGGATTTCATTACTGCTGCACCCCTGGTGATTGTTTGTTTGTGCACTTGTTCCTATTGTCCTCAGATGATGATGGAGATGTTTTGAGAGCTTTCTGTAATTAGGTTTAGAGAAGAGTCATGTTTTGTCAGACCATTTTAGTGCTAACTGTTATAACAAAAGATTCCAAATTTCTAAAGTTGCTACTTTGAAGATGACATAATTGCCTTTATATCCTAAAGAATCTCTTTTTTTAAAGTTCCATTTACGAAGGACTGGTATACATACAGACTTTTAACCTCTGTAAAAGTCATAAATGTTATCATATCACCTTTGAGTCAGCCATGTAGATGCAAGCTGTAATTTACAGAAAGGCCATTTTCATCCTGATCGCTTAAAATGAAAAGGGCTGTCTTTACCCGATCTTCTCCATTTCACTTTCTTAGAAACGAAAAGTAGCTTCAACTCTCTGATTCATAGGCAATTTTAATAAAAAAATTCAGGTGTTATCTGTTTTCCAGTACGAATTTAATTTCAAATTTAATTCTAATAACATTTTTATAAGAAATCGAAGTACACAAACATCAAAAAGTTCATCTATACACCCCACAGCATCCAGTAGAGTAGCAAGGGGGACACAAATTAGATTGTGCGCGGAAGTTTCCGCCTGACCGGCTCCTCACTGACATTAGTTTTCATTTGGACGTTATTACATTATACTTATCGAATTAACTTGCAAGTGCATTCTTGGCTTTTGTTTGTTTATCTGTGGAGTGTTATCCTATGTTGAGAGGATATTGTTTTGGCTTCTTATAGATCTCTCGCGGATAGCACAGGCGGTACAGGTGGTATCTTCTCATCCAACTTACCGCAGTGTCTCAAGTCGAAAGTCTATGACCAGTGTGTGTTGCCAGTGGTCACGTACAGGACCGAAACGTGGTCGCTCACAATGAAGAAGGCTAGTCACCCAAAAGTCAATGGAGAGGGTTGGCTTAGAGTTTGCCTTGCGTGATCAAATCAGAAATTAAGACATCCACAAGAGAACCAATGCTACCGAACCCCAATGTGGCGTTACTAGATATTGTTTCAGATGCTAAGTCTCTAAACCCGTTGTAAACTACATTCCCGTGAAGTAGAGGAATATAAACCAACACAACTTCCCAAAAGCGACACGGATATTATTGAATAGTGTTAAGTTACCCTTTAATCATGCCATCATTAGATTAGTCATTATTTAGCGGCAAATGACTCCAGCTTCCATTGTGTAAGAGCAGAATTGGCGAGGAAGGCACGCGTCGCCACGCGCCGTCGTCCGACACGCCCGCGAATATTCCTGCACTTGGCTGCTCTCTTGGTGCGTGAAATAGGATTTTGATGCCTTTCCGATTAATATTATGCATAGTTTGCCGGTCTGTCGGTTTGTCCCTATGAATTTATTGGCTAGGGAAAAAAGGTTCGTTGTTAAATGCGTGGACACTGATGCAGAAAATTGTCCGGTCTTGGAAAAAATGCGTACTTTGCTGAAAAAGAACAATGGTGGATATTTCCAAAATACATTTTCCTCGTTGTTGATGACCATGATTAACAATGACCGCTAAAGCTTTTAAATAACTCCCTCAGTAATAAGTTTCTGCTTGAAAGTATTTGGCAGTCCAAGTACTATGGCGTCTTATGCGCCTGATCACCACTAAGCTCATTTTTGCTTGCACTCAAGAAATAGAATCGCTCGCTAGCCCGTGGCAGCGCCTCGGCACGATTCAGGCGAAATTTTTTTTAAATGCTCAGGCGGTACTGTCTTCGATCGTACTTCTTCTATAGCTTTTACTGTGAATTGATGTCCTCCTTTCCCTTACCATGTGTAAGCTTATCCCAGCGACATGATTAGCTAAGACGTTTCCGTGTCACCGTTAACTCCACGGATTAAAAACCATTCAATACGGTTCATCAAATCGTCATCGTTCTCAGTAAAAAGGAAGTAACATTTGTCAAATGTGTCTTGTAGCGTGTTAAAGTAATCTTTCCGCTTAACCCCGCCAAGCCACAAACTGACTGATGCTGCAGAGATCCTTAGCTGAGCGTGCACTAATCCTGGGGATTACGCAACGGAACATGATTTAATAACCGCAGCTGTCAACGCCGTAAACGGTGCTAAAGAAATAAAAGATTGCAGCTGTCTTCAGAAAAATCTGTCGCTTACATAAATTGATTTTCATTTCAGTTATTTTATGAAGTTTATTAGGTTGGGACTAATCTTTCTAAAGCCTTTTTCATGTCTTAATCCAAGGTTGTAAAAACTAATTGTGTAGTAAGTTGACTGACGGACTTAAATTGTCTGGATATTTCAATCATAACTGTCATCCTTTGATTGTTGTACGAAATGGATAAATGAAAAGTGTCTATTGTCCTGGCTACATCATTCTCTTGCCCTTATCATGCAGCATGTTTTCTTCTTCCATACTTCCTTATTACTCGTCATCTTACCAGACACCTTCTTTCTTGTCATATAATGCTTTACACAGTCCATCCATTGTTTCATAGAACCCTGTAAAATTGACACTGTTAAAATCATATTTATCATTCTTCTGCCCTTATCCCAATTGATTTGTGGTGGCCGCAGCATGTATTATTATTTCATACTTCTATATTACAGGTTAAATATTAATTACAGTACAGTTCCTTCATTGATTACATTACATAACTTAATTAGATTCACTGACACTATTCATTACTTACTTAAGTTAATTGAAAAAATATGTTTATATTATACCCAATCATCGGGGCTGTTGCAAATTAAACACAACATATTAATCCTTCATATTAATTTCGTATACATTGCAGTTTTGACATCTAACTAAATTATAACTCAGTTAAAAGTACTAGAACAACAGTATTTAATCAATGAATGTAATGTGTTAGAAGTGCGTGAAAGGGACGCACTCTCATTACCGAGCTACGTACGCAAGTGGGCGGGGCTTACGACGCCCTACGCCGACTAGTGATGTCACATAAAATTTGTCGATGGATTTTACCGCCTCGTACGTCTACAGTTTTATCGACTGGTACCCAGATTAATGATAAAGGGCTGGAATTCTCGAACGTTAAAATCACAACGGGGCGCTTTTCTATAGCAGAAATTACTTGGCGTCGCAAGTTTCTATAATAGTACAAGATATTAATTAGAACATATTCTGTAAATTATTTATGTTTGGGGAACTTTAATTTATATGCGGATGTCGTTTAGTTAGATCTCGGCGGAGGTTTGTGCAGTGCAGTGAATGTGGGAAACTAAACGTGGGCCGTTAATTATGTCGTTATGTTCCGTTTTGTTCGGTTTCTTTAATTGGATCGTCTTTATATCTGATCTTTATCACTTTTCCGCTGTTTACATAACGAGAAATTAAATGATTAGGTGACTATACTAAGTATATTAATTACATTGAAGGCCTAGCCAAGGCCTCCAATTAAGCTTCTACGAAATTACATAACATCACGCCTGTAATCCCTGAAGGGTAGGACAGAGGTGTACCTAATAGTACACCCACATTTCACCAGTATGTTTGCGTCCCAAGAAATAGGGCGCCAGGCTATTGCCATCAACCGAGCCCAAATCTGGAGTCCATGACTGCTACAGAGAAATTCCTGAAAAATCCAGTTTTTAACCGACTTCTAAAAACAGAAGGAGGTTCTCAATTCAGATGTTTATATTTTTTTTATGTTTGTTCGGGCATAACTCCGTCACTTGCTAACCGATTTGAAAAAATCTTTTTTTGATACTTCCGAAATGGTCCCATATTTTTTATCGAAATCGGACAAGCGGTTTTTTTTCATGCAAATTACTTATTAATAATCACTCGAACTATTAGCCCGCGTCGGAAATACCATGGCTTGACCCACACCATGGTCTACCTGTGTGCCAAAATATATCAAAATCCGCCTAGCTATTAATGTAAAAAGGCTAGACAAACAAACTTTCACATATTTTTTTGAAACACTGTCAGTCTTATTGTGTAATCGTAAACTAATTTCTGCAATTTAAAAGGACATGAAAAATAAACCAAGTATCCGTGTGACAGTACAGACATCCGCCCACATTGCCCATAGTGACCTGTATCACCCAGCGGCCACCAGAGTAGTAACTATGAGTATCTAAGTATCTACACAAGGTACACAAACACGGGCCACGCTCTATTATCCCTCGCCGTGTACCCGCGAGTAATTCGATACGTAACGTTAATGTCTTCCAAAACGTATAAAATAAAACGCCACGATCTACACATGATACTTTGACAAGCATTTGAAATGTAGCCTGGTAAACTATGGACTTGTTCGTGTTAGGAATTGAGATTGATAATAGTTTTCAGGCTTTCTGGTAAGGTAGTTTACGTTTGTTTGTTTAAGTAGTAAATATGTTCGTTATTATCTTCAGAATTTAAAGAAGCGGTGTGTTACCAAGGGGTATTACCCAATACTTGCTGGGTTGTGGAGGTCAGATAGGCAGTAGCTCCATGTACAATACTGGTATTCAGCTCCATCCCGTTCGACTAGAAGCTAACCTCCATATACTTAGGAAATGGCTAGACAGATGATGTCAAGAAATAGTGGCTCTTAAAAATACGACGATCGTGTTTGTTTAAGAAATCAGAATCACAAATTATCGCAGACTTGATTATTTATGCAAAACTCATAGTCATTATGAGATCCCGGTGCACAAGCCCAGACGTCTCCGTTTATGGTCGAACAGTTCCATAAAATAGGGAGATTAAAATTTTGTGTTTTAGGCTAAAAAAGGCTAAATGTAATTGATCGGTGGGCGGTTGGCGCCGCGCGCATTACGTCGGGTCTGGTGCGCGCGTGCGCTCCGCTGCGCTGCACTAATCCGCTGTGCAGGCGCATGCAAGTTGCGTTTGTAGATAGAGGTACAAAAGATGAACAGGCAGCGAGATGAGGTGATGCCTTTTGCTGTTAGAGATGTTACAATATTTGAGGTTTTCACATGATGGGTACCGTAGATTACTCAACTTGTTTATCTTAAACTTACTAAATAAAGAAAGTCGTTGATGAAATAGGTTTGCTACCGGCCACTTTGTGAGATATCAATAACTGTGTCTATTGTTAAACTTAGACACAAGTTACTTCTCTCACAGTGAGTATTAATTTTCAGCTGCATTTTGTCCCACCAGGCGAACTAGTAGGTCAAATTGCGCCTGAAAAACACCTCGCCTTTTGTCTGAAAAAAGGAGGATACACTGACTCTTAGCATTGATTTTTCATAATGTATTTTGCTGAATCCAAAGGGCGGTTTCACCATTAAAATAAAAATGAAGTAAATCCGCAACCGACTTCAATATAACTTTTTTTTTTTCTGTCACGGTTATATTCGCTCGAAGATATACCGCTATTGGTTTATGACTTGTTCAGACATTGTCTGATATCTTGATTACAAACCGCTTTGTCTGAGCCGACCTTTGTCACCGTCACTTATCGACTCGACTATCGAGAGGTACGCGAGTAGTGCGAGTACGCGCCACTGCACAACACTATTATGCTATAGTGCACATTTTATTACGAATGAGTGAATTTCATCATTTGAGACACTCATCTCGCTCATGTGTTCCTGGTATCAGGTTTCATATTTGGCTATGCTTTCTATGATGGCGTGTGGTCTCCGGTTTTGATAGGCCACCCGGGTGTTACTCTAATGGTCGTAAGATCGGAAAATTTTGTCGGTAATTGGTCAACTTTTATTTCAGTATCACTGCGTCGTTTTAGACAATACAGGTCATATGATACGATGAAGATATTTATAAGCACAAACCATTAAAATTTGTTATTAATACGAGTACTTACCACCATTCTTACATAATCGCAACGTTTTTCATCAACTTTATAGCCATAAAAGCCTAAGTAAATCATAAAAGTTATATCCAATATCAATGAACACGCAGTAAACCTCACCTACAGGCTTGGAACATAACTTATGTTCTATCAACTTACTATGTCCTGCGGTTTCACTCGCCCTTTTCTTTTTTACTGAGGTTCTAAAGGTCGTAGCGTGATGTTAAGTAGCCTCCCGTCGGGGCTGCGGGTTGTTCGAAAGAGATACCGCGGCCTCGACACAAAGGGCTAAGAAGGAACATGGTTGATTTTTAATCAGTAGAAGTCTGACACTCCCTACCGCTCTGCCCAGAGTGGGCGAAGTCATTTGATGACACTATAAAAAAAAGAAGCCTCACCACAAAACAGTAATATTTGATCACACATAATCATCATCATCATCCAACAGTCTGAATTCACCTCATGCTGGGTATAGGCCTTTCTTTTCTTGTGCCAATCCCCACGGCCTTCTCGTCGTTTTTACTTACTACTTAACAAATTCATAATGCTGTTTTCACCAATGGGTAGAGTGGTCTAGATCCATTGGTGAAAACAGCATGAAAATCGGTGCAATAGTTTTTGAGTTTATCACGAACCGATCAGGCAGACGCGTTGGAGGACTTTGTTTTATTACATTAGTATAGATATTATGTTCCCAACTATGTCGGAGTGGCAAAGCAACGCGTTGCAACAACTTATCAAGTGTAAGATAGTAATCGAACACCGATCGTGACTGACTCCTAGTTTACGAACACTGTTTTGCGCGTGAGCAACCCTCTGAGAAATATCACGGAAACCTAATTACTAAGTCACTATATCGAGGAACTGAATCTTAGAACCAGTTCTATTCGAATCCAAAATTATTCTAAGCAGCTTTGGTTTAAATAATCAGCCTGTAACTTTCCCATTGGTGGGAAACTGGCCTCTTCTCAATGAGTGGGAGTAGGCTGTTATTCACCATGCGGGTCCAGTGTAAGTTAGTGAAACTCACATATCCTCGAAGTTTTGGTTCTAAGGCCTGTCAGGTGTCTCGCAAGGTATCGAGAAAACAAACCCCCCAAGTACCGCGTCTGCGACGACTCATTCTTCGCCCTTTACCACTGGTCCACAACGGCTCTACGATTTTGTAAGTCGTTATTAATTATGACATAAATAAATTCATCATTCAGCTAGACAATATTTCTCCAAATATACGCCGAAATTCTACAATAATCCTTTAAGCAGAAACGCTATCCTCAGTGTGGCGATGCGCGCGCGCTCCATGCAGCGCCTCCTTTTTACAGCGCATGCGCAAAAAGTGGCCATTACTCGACACTACAATCACACGCCCTTTTAGAGCTTGCACAAAGCGACGCCGCGCCAGCCTTCCGAGTACGCTAAATCCGACGAAAAGGTTGAGTGCTGTAGTAAGCGGGAAGTAACATAAGAAAGTGTTCCGAGGCTTTCTTCATTTGAGTCTATTAAGAAGGAATATGTGATGTTTCAGGGTTTGAATTATAAGTATTTAGGTATCCGACTGAACGTTATTTATTCTGGTTCTTTGGGCTTTGGTTACAGCATTAAGATTGAATTCTACATCATCATCCTCTGGCTTTATCCTAATGATGAATAGAGTTGCATAATTTTCTTGCATACGGCCTTATCTAACCTAACTACCTTCTCCGTACTTACTCGATTCTTTTGTAGCCTATAATTTTCACTACCATTATTAATCCATCGCTTCTTAGGTCATTTCAAATACCAAAACTGAGCAACGGGTCTTTACTTCCACATACCTATCAATAGCCATCTCCATATTCATCCTCTCTCTAATATCTCCTTTACGACCATTGATTTTCACCTTACCTTCATCATTATCATCATTTCAGCCAAAAGACTGCTAAACATAGGCCTCCCCAAGTGTCGCCACATTGACCGGTCCCGTGCGTCTCGCATCCAGCGGGTCATCGGTCCACCTAGTGGGAGGCCTTCCAACGCCTCCTTACCTAACTTTAGTATAAAAGAAAACTAGCCATCCCCGCTCCTAGCTCACACTAGCACCACACCTCACCACGGTCCAGTTACCTCAAGACGTGAAATTTAAAAGGCTCTGAGAAACAAAGCGCGCTCTCGACGGCCCTTTGAATCCAAATCCCTTCTTAAATCTCTATTCAGTATTGTTAGTCCTTCAGCAATGCCGTTTTTGGTACAGTTTTTGTGTAGATAAACGTCGGTAATGCAATATCGTATTGTTGCTTTATCCAGATGGGATCGAGTGTCGGATCGTCTGGTCTCTTGTTTGTTATGTTTTTTATTTATTTGTCTAGGTTTGATGATGACACCTGGATGTAGAGTGATGTTTAGTTGGTTTTGGTTTTTGCTCTTCGTAGTTTTATCTACTAGGCACTTCGATCAATACTCATGTCGGTGCTAAACGATGAATTAAATTCTTCTAATGTAATTCAATTGGTTAGTCAGCTTATTCATGCTTTACAGTTTATGCCGTTACGTTTCATTCCTGAACTTGATTAAACTTATCGTTATTGCAAACAACTTCATCAATAAAATCTCTGGAGTACTTTTAGATACTTAAATATTTATCATCCGGAGCTCTATTAAATTTTCAAGTACTGTATATCCCTCTATAGTGACAAAGCATACAAGTACGTTAGTATCTCCTGAACAACCGCTAAGCGCCGCCGTTGTGCTTTTGTCCGCGTCTGTCATAATCCCCCTGGTCGGGACTCGGGCTGTCCCCTGATATTGTGTTGACAACCATTGTGCGCTGCGCCTGCGCCGCGATCCTATCGCCCCGCATAATAATGATCTTCAATCCCTTTATAAATCCTACTTTAAGTGATCGTAATAAATGTAATGGGCGGACTTTTTGTGGATAAAGAGTTGCACAAAAAGTATGTAAAAAAAAGTTTTCTTGGGTTTTTTAAGGTAACTATAATTTCGTGCATCCATGACTTAACTGCCGCAAAAATGTCTTCATAATACCACAAGTTCTAACCCCCTTATTAATAAAAAAAAGTTAAGCCTGCTTAAACTTACGCTTGGTTTATCTCGCATGCCGTCCCTTTCATTTGAATATTTTTGAAGTGAGACGGCATGCGAGATAAACCAAGCGTAAGTTTAAGCAGGCTTAACTTTTTTTTATTAATAAGGCCGTAAGGGTATATTTCAATAACAAATATTACCTTATTTGCCAAAACACAATTATGTCATGAGCCAGCCCACAATCGGCAGCGTCTAAATCAATTACCTTGACAGTTCATTCACTTAAACCAACAACAAAACGTCAAAAAGAATGATGATGCATATTTGGTTATACGGCCGCGATAATTACGAGTTTTTGTTCGATCGATACTACTAATTTAATAACCTATTCCTTAACAACGGAGTCGACGACACCCGAGAGCACGGACATAAAAATGTCGGGTCGTGTCCAATCAATCTTGGTCTTATACCTGGACCCAGAGATCGGATCGAACAGATAACCCTTCTTCAATGCGTAATACCATTAAAACAACGGTGACAATCCAACCAAAAAATAATTTTCAACAGCTCTTTATGTCGATAAATGTGGTATCGGCCACGACACCACTCCCATCTCTAATCCGTCCGCGCACGGTCAGTTTTCCATCGACAAAAAAGATTTTATGTTCGATGATTAAAAATGTGAGATGATGATCATTGCGAGGGATCCCACTGCGAAGGTTTGTTTAACCTCTTTGTTTTTCTGAATTCCTGGTCGTGGGTCCGTTTTAATTAATGCCCGTCACGTATTTTTTTCGATGTTGGTTTTTCAACTGACTTTTTCTTCGTTTTGTTTTTATTTTATCTCCGGTTTTTGAAATATGTCCGTGGGTCCGTGGTGTGTGATGCGATATCTCTGATGTCGCCCTATTGTTTTCATTTGATATATTTATGCGTTGTGTTCTCGGGAGTGGTGTTTCCAATGTATTTTTTTGATCGTGGAAGCGGTGAGTGGCCGGTGACGCGCGGTATCATGGATCATCGATTGTTCTGATTCACCGACTGTTGACATTATTTATGTGGGTGACTCGGTGCTCGCTGCTCGCTGCTCGGGGACGTCTAGGAGACTGACAGCTACCGCTCTTGCTCGTGTAGTTTGTATGGAGATTAACTCAGTCGGGAACTTTGAGATGTCCAAATACTTAATAATTTTATTTGTGGTTTCAGCGGTGATTGTTAGACGAAGATAATGAATTATAACTATTAACAATAAGATATTTACGTTATCTAGCGATATTGAGAGGATCTTTAATAATATTTGAAGAGAACTCATCTCTCATCTCATAACAGTGTTTATTTTATTATATTCGAAGTTTAATAAACAGACAGTCATAAATATCCAACATTAGATTATTGATACCTCGACACAACCCAACCAGTCGTTAAAGTTTAACTTAATTGACATCAATTAAAGATTCAATGTTAGGAAGATAACACCGAAATACTCACACGTTTGAATGCAGCCTCCTTCAGATCATAAAACTGTGTGTTTATAGTAGCCCGAGTAAGATAACTAGATACAATTAATGTAATCGTGTTATTTATTAGATGTGTTTGAATTAGCTTGTTAGGTACCAGGGTAACAGAGGCAGGAGATAGTGGAATTGTTTACATAGTTACGCGATGTTTATCGACTTCTAGAAACGACATTGTTCACGTTAAGGCTGGTAGTAAAATAGGTGTTTTATTTTACATTCTCATGTTCGTGCTTCCCTGTTATTGTAAATTGAATATTTAGCGGTTATTAAGCAATTTTCCAACGACCATCATCTATTGACCCAATTTATATCCTACCCTGAGACAGCTTTGAGTTTTCTGTTATGTATACAATCAGAGTTTGACCGGAAAAAACTCGAGATTACAAAACTCTCGTTCGCCTATCTAGCACTATAATAGAGAACCCATTGTCTACCCATATGGAACACAATGTAAGTTAGACCAAAAAAAGACCACATAAAAAAATATAGAATGATTTGACAAAACAATATTATCTCGACAAAAATCAAGAACGCTACGAAAATAAATTACGCAAAAAAATTCGCCATTCCCATGCATAAGTTCCTGGTATTTTTTCCCAACGCTGTGTAACGTATCTGTTTGTATCTTTGCAGGTAAGTGTTGATGTAACCCGAGAGTTTGTTCAGACGGACAGACATACACGACTTAGTAAGATGATCGCTGATAGTGTATGTATGGAAGAGAGATGGCCCGATAACGATGACGGGAGGTAAGTGATATTATTTTTATGGTTTTGGTGAGGTCGCCATTAAAACTGAATTGTTTGTTTTGGAAGCTGCCAAGAGAAGGGTCTTAATATGACTTACTTTGTAATAGATCTAGGAAAGGAGTAGTTAAAATTAAGTTTCTTTATTGATAAAGTTGATTACTTACTCCTCATCATCCGGCTTGAAGGACCATGAATAATTCTATATCTCATTTAAACATCATTTGTTCCTGGTCTGGGTATTTGTGTATTGTTCAGGAGAAATTCCTAGTGTGGGGCAACGTTTAAAAAAAAAAAGAAACTAACATAACAAGTTATATTTTAGGAAATATTCAGATAATCGCATCTGATCTGAAAAATCTATCTATGGGGAAAATAGGTCTTACGGTGTCCTTGAAAATTTTAACGGTTGTGATTGATAAAATATAACCTTATCTAATTTATCAGATAGATTACAAAAAAAAAGTAGAGAAGTTTCAAAGTTTTCTTCACTTGAGACATCTTACTTACCCTCAAAGAACTATCACTAGGTTAACATATTTGCAAGCGCGTCGCAGTAGGGTTGCCTCTTAACATATTGTAATGTATGAGTACAAATGTATCTATTTGTCCGTGCGCTCGCGTTACGAGTCCCGCGAGACCCGGGATTACCCGGGATGCCCGGGACGCTGCCCCTCGGGATAAATAATGTACCGTTGTGTATTGCTTTTGTTAATAAATTAGGACACTTCTACTGAATAGTAAACTAGGGTTTATTTAGGACTATACTTAGCAAATAGCGTGTGTCAATATGGTTTGGTCATAATTAAGTAAACGTGACATAGATACACTAAACAATTTTCTTCGTGGGACCAATGTATTTATAGCAAAAAGTTATCAGCTGTCCCATATATTTGGGTCGTATATTTACATAGTATAAAATAAACTTGCTTCCGCTGGTTTGTACGCTTAGATCTTGTAAACTGCGGTACAGATTTTAGTGCAGTTTTCAGCCCTATAGATGGTTTATGTTTAACCGGAGTGGGTCTCTAGTTTAAAAAAATGAAGTTAGTAAAAATAATTTTACACTATTCCCCATGCACATCTTCGCCTGTGCATTATAATGAACATGTTGATTATCAAAAACGCGCATATCCCAACATGTGCGCTCCTGTCCGCGCAAATCCCAATCTGAAGCCGACAGGGACCGCTGATCTGGAAAATTGAAACAAGGGAACTGCACAATATACCAACATAACCCCTGCGTTCACTAACACCCTTATTCTAATAGTGGTTAGGTTGAAAATCAAGTGGTTGGTGAAATGGTCGTAGGGCTGCCACGTCCCAAGCGATTTTAAGGATTTAAGAGAATTATTAGGAAATAATTCGACCGGTGTTTGTATTAATGTTTGCTGTTTGATGGTGTATTGTGATTCATTGCATTTCGGATTGATGCATGCTAAAACAGACTGCACAAAAAAATCTATACACATTTCACATAAGTACTATAATTAATTATCATACATTCCTATATAATAAAATTTCCAAAGAGCAAGTTAAGCTTTTAAAAGATTCAAAACTTTTTGCTCACATTTATCACTACTTAATCTTTTAAAAACTTTTGTACATCATAAAACATGTCGAAGTTTTGGGCCAAAATAAAACGTCTAACACGGAAAATATCAAAAACTAATTTCCTAAAAGCTTCTTTTTTTTTTTTCAAGTAAGATACACCAATTTTCCAAAGATTATGTTTTGATAATAAATCACTACGATTTTTTCCACCCCCGATCCCTTAAGGGCAGAGAAAATCGCAACACGATCGTCATTTGAAAAATAATGATGTCATCAAACACTAATCCGAAAGCTTTCATGTGGATTACATGGAGACCAGCTTACATTTGCTTATGAAAATCTGTTATTTACACAATTTTCAACCCTATTCTTTGCCAAAATGGCGTATTTTTTATCTTAGGGTGGTATTTCTGCCTATGTCCTTAGACTCTTGCTCTATAAAACTGCAATTGTCTCTTCGAATTCAATGCATATTAGACCTTACCTCTCTAAATATTTGGTAGGATTCCGAATAACAAACCTTGCTTTTAAATCTTAAAACAAAGGGTCGCAAATTCTGTTCTAAGTGTAAAGAAAAACAGTACAATTTCGTTTGCAGTATAAATAAGGATAGTAACACACAGTGGTGTCTGTGCACTGGTGCGTCATTTCGATACATTAAGCAAGTGATTTATTCGCGGGAAACGCCGGAGTCACAACATACAGGGTGCGCGCTGTCTGTTACCCGCCTAACGCGCACTGGGGCTAACAAGATGCGCATTTTTATGCGCTTTTTCTTCACATAAGACTTTCATGAGCAATTGTAAAGATATACGGTACAAATGCAGTAATTACAATTTTTCACACTTTAACAATGAATCTGCTACTGATATTTTTTTGTAAGAACAGCTTCATACCTTATTTAATTTCTATTTGGACGCTTATTTTTAAATTAACTTTTCTTTTGTTTTTATTAGACTTTAAAAAAAACTGTGATTCGAGGCTGGAATTAATTATAAGAAAATAATGCCAATTTCACATTATGTATCAGCCAGACACACTTTTCACAAAAAATTCTTGTGTCACTTTCCGTATTAAATCTGTAAGTACAATTCTTTTCGAATTTCCGTGCAACCCTACAGTTCTCGTTTGGGGCTGATGCATGGGAGATCAGAAGCGCCTCCCCTGGGATGTAGATCTCATCTCGAGGGCTCTCCATGTTACCGTAAGCGGATGTAGGTTTTTGCATCTGGCTTCCTAATGAAAAAATATTATCTCCTGTACAGGTGTAGATATTACGGGACTGTGCGTATTTCAAGTATGTATTTTCAAGTGGATAGGTAAAGACAACAACCGAAGTAGCTTAATATTTAGGAATTTTATTTATTTGATGTACCCAGCTATTGTTTTTAATGTTTCGGAAGATTATTATTTAAACTATTCCTTACTTTTCAATAACTTGTTAGTAACGAGTAATATCTAACAAATTTTTATTTAAAAAAAAAACCTGCTTTAAGTACCACCTAGTACCTACAGCTTGTGCGGATTTACAAATTTTGGCCTTTCGATATGCAGCGAATTTCGTTTCTTTAAAATATAAAGATTTTCCTTCAATAATTCTTAACAAAACTTTTCATAAATGTTTTCTATCGGACTCATTGTATGATTACAAGACGAAAACCCAAATGATTCCTGTCACTACCCGCCAATCTATCATAATTTAAAAGCTCGGGGGTCGTTTTGCAAGTAAATGTGTTTTACTCCGAAGGGGGAAGGGTTAATTCACGAGAGTAATTTTATTGCGACGCAGCAAAGGGTTAAGTGAGGTGAACACTGAATCATGTTTTATGCTTTTTAATTTGTTTTCGGGAAACAATTTGGGGGTTGCAGAGTGGTCTGTACTGTGTAGTATCAACCCCTTTCGTTTTGTACTTTGATAAAGTTAGGGCGGGATTACTAGGAGTCCATAAAAATCAAGAAGGTTTGGGTTAGAATCGGTTAGGTGTTTAGCGAATTGCAAAAATGTAGGCGTATCCTCACTTCTTGTACCTACTTCTATAATGCTTGGTAAAATACAAAATAATGCAAGAGAATTGAATTGCATTTACTAGATTATTTTATTGACGATTTTACCAATGAAACGACTATTACAAATGACATATCGTCGTAAATGAATTATCAATATAATGGAGCAGGTTTCGCTTCATTATAAATTGACTAGCTTATATCAACAAACTGTATCACCGGAGGGTTTTTTTTTTAAATATCGTCCCTCTAATGAGTCGTCGGCTATTAAGCAATTACCTCCCAAGTGTAGCACCTGGCTCCCTGGTACACTGCCTCTATTCTATTAATACGTAAACGCTTAAAGATGCGCTCTTAATGTCCTCCTTCCATTAGGCGACGTTGTAAATTATATCCACTTTAGATCTATGAGTTCCTGGTAGGTACTTTCGCCACTGCTGTAAATGAGACGTATTATACGGATTTGTGTCAAACACCGGCTAATAGCGTACGGTGTGTGTGAGTTATGTCTTCCGATTGATACACACCCGGTAGCTCTACTTAACTACAGAAATACTACTTAGCTTATACTCACAGTTTCGCCCGCGTGGTGTTTGCTAAATTGTCTCACGGAATCGTAATACCGAGGTAAAAAGTATCCTTTGTGCTAATCCAGGTTATAAACTATCTGTGTGCCAAACTTCATCCAATTAGTAGTTTTTGCGTGAAAGAGTAACAAACATCACTCCATCCGTCGTCACAAACTTTTGCATTAAATAATATTAGTAGGAGTAACAGAAAAAATCCGTTTAAAATGATGTCGAGCCGTCAATATATTAAAAACAGCTGATTCTAAAATATTCAAATTCAATCTAAACAGTCGTATTTCACTCCGCTAACCGCTGCCGCTGTGACGACAAAAAAAAAACCCTAAATGCTCTCAGATATTAAATTCAATACAGTGCTACTATTTTCGTGAACCATGAATTGAATTTTTTATGGGACACGCGTGGGTCTCTGTCATTTGTTTTCATTACGCTTCACCCCTCAAGAAAAAAGTTTGTATGCCTACGCTGACGAAGATCACAATAATTTTTGCCGTCTGTATGTAAGCTGCATGGATCTTGAATTCTTGATTTAAATGTTATTATTATGCGGACGGAACCAGTGACATTAATAGCTCTAACGATTTGAGATATTAGCAAATAATCTTTATCTTTATTTTCCAAATGGAATTTCGAACACTTAGAATATTAATCGGGTAATATTTTACGCATGACTGGTAGTCTAATTTCTTTTTAGTTTCATTGAGGATCTTCATAATATTTCTCGTGTGCAGAAGATGTTCTAAAACTGGAGATTTCTCGATACTATTGAAGACACTTGTCAATCCAGTGATGATCAGTGATCTATTCATAGCATTTTACACCAAAAGCCCACTTAACTTGAAGAGTGCATTTTTTCATCCCCCAGCACTTGCTTTGGCCACTTCTTAAACATACTTTTGTGTAGCTTTCTAATATTCTACTAAAACGTAGGTATACTGACTTGAACATATGCCAATTTATGAAAACACCAAGAGAATCACTTGGAATCTGTGAAACAAATGTAAGTACTATCTCTAGTTTATGTTAGAACGAGAACAATAAAATAACTGAATGCCTAGTGATTATCACCGCTAATGACTTGCGTCGCGCCGAATTCATAACATTCGTATATTTCGCCCAAGTTCTCACAGAAATAGTAGAAAAAAACGTAAATGATGAAACTGTTTCTGGAGCTTATTATGATGTTACATTTTCACTTTTGTCAAAATATAAAACAATACCATTGAGTGAAATTAATTCTTCAGGGAGTTTCAGCAAGTTATTAGGATACTTAGATATCCAGATTTATGGCTCCAATCATAACCAGCTATAACTCTTACAATATACGAGTAAACCAGCATTGTTCTTATTATCCAGTTGTCTAAACAGCACAGTATTTATATAAACAAAATAAATAAACGGCAACATGTACGTTGACCGCCGAAATGAATTCGCAGAAACAAAACGTCGCATTAGAGGCTTTTATCAACTTTTATTGGGGCGATAATTAAAAAAACTTCACGGGACAATCTCGTATAAACAAAATGTCGAGATTTACGACGTAAGATTAGATAGGAAACGAATAAAAATATAATATTTGTGTGTAGAGAGGATCGGTGGAATGGAACCCCCGTACGCGTGGCGCCTGCCCCATGCCGCGCGGACTTGCCGTGGCTTCCCATAAAAACGTAGCTCGCATAGTACCTCACCGGCTGATCTCTGGTAATGTTCCCTGTTAGATCATGTTTCTATGATATTACTCACTCCCACAGCTCTTGTGTTTACAGTTGTTGTTACATTTACAACTGAGCGCTTTACGTTGAATACATGATGATCTTCATAGTAATTGACATAATCCCTCCGGCGAAGTCATGTTTTTATTCAAATAGGAATAGTATTACATCAATGTAGATGTTTCATTTATTGCCTTCCGTTGCTTACCTTGACCAGAGGAAGATGTAACATAGTGGTCCTAGTACACGCATTTGTGTGTGTTTCGCATGATCGACAGGATAGTTTATTTGTGTACGAGTAAAATATCATGCGCGGCCAAACATACTGTACCTATTCTAATTTCTAACACTTTTGCTAAATTACAAAACTATATAAGAGCAATACTAAAATAAGAACTTGGTACCTCCTTGTTCTTAAACTACCATAATGTAGATTTCTTTAACAAGAAACAAGAAGTTGTAGAAAACAGCCAAAATGCTGCTCTCCGTAAGTTTCGCTGCTAAATACTTACATCTAATACGAGGATAACATAAACCAATTAGGGATGAAACGCTTTCCGTCTGCGAACACGAGCGAGTCAATACTAATTGCATTAATACTCATCTGGTGTGGCATCTGCACAGTATTGGCATGTTTAGTCGAAGGCCGGTCATGACTCAGCTCGTATATAGCATTGATTAATAAAGTGCCATTTGAAAAACAAGGTAAATCATTATAGGAGATAAATAATGCGCCTATCATCGTATCTTCTTTGTGTTCTGTCATAATTTATGGTATCTTTGTCTTCCTGGATTCCTGGTTGATGAAGTGTCCATAAAGATAATATTTAAGATGAATAATTTTTAACAAAATATTGCTGGAAAAGTTTTCCAGCAATATTATTTTGTTGAAATTCAGTGATTCTGAAAAAGGACACGATCCCAATTTATTGAGGGTCGGCGGAGTATGTCTTCTTCTTCCATACTTCTCTGTTTCTCGTCATGTCATGAACTCGTGAGACAATGTTAATTAACATACAGGCATAAATTCATTCAAGATTTTATTTTCCTGAAAAATGGTTTGAAGGACCTCTGTTAGAAGTTAGGAATAGTAACATAGCCGAAGGGTTGATATATTATTTTGTAGAATTTTCAAATGGGTACAATATTCATGAGCTGACGAGAATACTTACAGTTTGCATGTCTTAAATTAAAAATGTTTAACAAAATGTGCTTTAGATCATTACGAATCATGACAGATGGACATAAGGTATTATTTTACGTACATGTTTTCCCCATTCATCACATGTCTAATTAAGCAAGCAATCATCACTTTCTATCTCCTAATAAACCAATTAAAGATGCAGGCCATCATTAGTTCTCATTACACCTACACACTGCTGGTAGCCTGGTACATGACAGATAGCACAACAATCTGAGAAACTCGCATCTTGCGTGATAAGTTATAATAAAACATACATTGATATCTAATTTAAGTATTAACAAATGGCCAAATAGGTGGGAGGAAGATTGATACAACTAGCTAGCAATACAACTTACCTACTTAAATAACAAAATAATAAAAAAAAACATTTACTGGATTGTTATGTATTATTTATTTTTTAATTCTAAAAACTTCACCTTCTAAAATGTTCTTTTTGCTCGTTCATAAATGCAAAAACCTATCCAATTTTATTTGATAAGCGCTCAGTTAAGTGCCAAAAACAATGTTCCCAATTATAATTCTACACAAATCAAATACTCTACGCTGAACCGATTTAGTTGAAATTAGGTAGGTAAGTACCTATAGAGATATAACGATACTTGAGTCGTGGATTATCATGTAGGTATTATGAATAAAACTGGCCAAGTGCGAGTCGGACTCGCACATGAAGGGTTCCGTACCAAAACGGTAGGTATGCTATAATTTATACAATTTCTTCTACGGGCCAATGAAACTGACCTCTGGATTGTATAGGCGCTCATACGATTCAGGGACCAAATTATATTGGTTGTCCGCTGTTTCCATCTGTTGTTTCCGTCCAAGTTCAAAATTAATTTCCTAGAAAGTCCTTAGGTATAAAGTTCTACTTTTCAGATTTTTTTCATATTTTATAAACTTATGGTTCAAAAGTTAGAGGGGGGGACACACGTTGTTTTTTACTTTTGGAGCGATTATTTCCGAAATTATTGTCATTATCAAAAAATTATTTCAGTAGGTACCTAACACACGTTAGGGTCGAAATTATAAAAAAAATCACTTCCCACTTTACATATAGGGGTGCTACCCTAATAAAACATTTTTTTCCAATTTTTATTTTACTACTTTGTCGGCGTGATTGATACACATATTGGTACCAAATTTCAGCTTTCTAGTGCTAACGGTCACAGAGATTAAGCGAGGACGGAGGGACGGACAGACAGACATGGCGAAATTTTACGGGTTCCTAGTTGACTACGGAACCCTAAAAATGTGTACCTACCTACTTATATTTAGAATACGTGGTTCTATGCTTCAGCTTGGGCCAAAAATCGTTTGTCTGTCCGGCCGGCCGGCGTCCAGCAGGGCTATTGCGTATCTTTTAATGACAGTGGATAACTTATAATGTCTATCAAATAACTGTCAAATGGTGAGTTTTTAAAAAAAAATGTACCAAACCATAACCAACCAATTTACAGTTAATCTATGGACATTTCTGATAGCCACTGACGTTAACAAGTTTAAAAATCTAAAACCCGACTACGAATAAAATATTGGTTTTTGCTCTCCAAGACCTTTCATTTGATACCAAACATGTTATGATTATCTCAATTTAATATTTTTGAGGTAAGTTTTTGACATTTAAATTCCGTCATAAAAAGAATTTATAAAATTTATATAGCCTATGTCACCCGGGCTATTCTTACGAATCTATTGACACCTCATTTATTAAAATCCGTTCAGTATTTTAGGCGCTACGGTGGAACATACATACATACATACATACCTACATACATACATACATAGACTGCCAAAATCATTACCCTTCCTTTTGGCTTCGCCGTAGTCGGGTAAAAAGATACGCAATAGGGGGGCAGGGTCCGGTGTCCGGTGTTTGTTCCTCTGTTTTCCTCTACAGCCTACAGGTCGCATTTTTCAACCGATTCTCATAAAATTTGTGAGCAGGTTCGTTAGGTAGGTAGGTACCTATAAAGAATATTTTTGTCGAGTCACTTTTTCGAAGAAAAGAGACAGGCTCGCGAGTTCTTCAGCTAACAGAGCACTAGGGTTTATAATAAAGATATCAGAAATACGATCAATTATCCCTACTATTTAGTATTATGAATGCTATAGAAACTGTCTCTGTTTGTTACCTCTTCACGCTTAAACCGCTGAACCGATTTTTATGAAATTTGTATGCAGATAGTTTGAGTCCCGGAGAAAGACGTAAAGGATTGATGGCTTTATCACGAAAATTATTACATAAGGGGGTGAAAAGGGGAATGGATCATTTCTTAGAGATTATGCAAGCGAGCAAGACGAAGCTAAGAATGAACATAAAGCGATGTGTTTGTGACATAGCCCAGGCTATAGGTAGGTACCTACATAGAGATAAATGACTTTTGCACATGTAAGTACCAAGGTACAACATACCTTATTATGGGATAAAACTCAAAGTAGGTAGGTACCTAGTACCTACTACCTACCTACTACAAATACAATACAAATACTGCACGGAGATACTACGTAGGTAGGTACCTATGTCGGACCATGCACAATATTGCACAATAAGATAATTATGTAGGTATGTAAATGTAAGTGGGTAGGTATCTCATGCGTGGGAAGACCCTTGATAGCTATACTCACTCACATTTCAGATCAGATGTATTATATCCAACTACCTACCTAGTATAACTAAATTAAATTGAAATCTTATCTCAGGGCCTATCAGGGCCCGTCGGGGCCGCGGATTTTAATACTATACACCATTTACTATAAGATTAGAATTTTAAGTTAGCCGTTTTTACAGTCCGTTCAACCGATTTTGACTTCTATACCGTAGGCATAAGGATGGCATTAAAAGTAAAAAGAATGTTACAATACTGACTGTTTTCTGCAGCTGCATTTTGTCTTGCTGTTAACGTAATAGAGTTCACAATCAGTTGAACGGACTGTAAAAACGGTTAACTTAAAATTCTAATCTTATAGCAAATGGAGTATAGATGACGTGGCCTCGGCGCAAGGGCAAAGAAGGAACATGGGTTCGGTTTTTAGTCAGTAGAAGTCTGACACTCCAGGGGGGGGGGGTCATTTGATGATTTTCCACCCACCAAAAAAAAAAAAGGCCTCTCAAGGCCATTTACTTATAAAGACGAGTGGATTCATCAAAATTGACCATTAATGACATTGAAGTAAGAACCACGACACGCGTCATCGTGAATGACTCAATCGCTCAACCTAAAAGTAAGTAGGTACTTAAGTAGGTACCTAAGCCCAAGCTGTCCACTAATGTTTAATAGCGACCTTACTGTACGAGCTTTACGGACTAGAGCCTGGAACATCAGCCTTAACAAGTTATGTAGAATTAAAGGAACATCAATTTCAAATGACGCCATGTTATTTCAACCGGCTGTAACGTTATTTTAACAAGATAGCATTTAACAAAACCACAATGTGCTTTCAAAAAGATGGAATATTGAAACAACCAAACAATTCTTGTTGATTTAACGTGAAGCTACCTTGTTGCTACTACAAGTTTATAATTTATTTTGTTACTTTAACAAGTTATGTATAATGTTGATTTTACAATTAAGGGAACGTCAATTTCAAATGACGCCATGTTAATTCAACCGCCTGTAACGTTATTTTAACAAGATAGCATTTAACAAAACCACAATGTGCTTTCAAAAAGATGGAATATTGAAATAACCAAACAATTCTTGTTGATTTAACGTGAAACCACCTTGTTGCTACTACAAGTTTATAATTTATTTTGTTACTTTAACAAGTTAAGTATAATGTTGATTTTACAATTAAGGGAACGTCAATTTCAAATGACGCCATGTTATTACAACCACCTGTAACGTTGTTTTAACAAGATAGCATTTAACAAAACCACAATGTGCTTTCAAAAAGATGGAATATTGAAATAACCAAACAATTCTTGTTGATTTAACGTGAAGCCACCTTGTTGCTACTACAAGTTTATAATTTATTTTGTTACTTTAACAAGTTAAGTATAATGTTGATTTTACAATTAAGGAAACGTCAATTTCAAATGACGCCATGTTATTACAACCACCTGTAACGTTGTTTTAACAAGATAGCATTTAACAAAACCACAATGTGCTTTCAAAAAGATGGAATATTGAAATAACCAAACAATTCTTGTTGATTTAACGTGAAACCACCTTGTTGCTACTACAAGTTTATAATTTATTTTGTTACTTTAACAAGTTAAGTATAATGTTGATATTACAATTAAGGGAACGTCAATTTCAAATGACGCCATGTTATTACAACCACCTGTAACGTTGTTTTAACAAGATAGCATTTAACAAAACCACAATGTGCTTTCAAAAAGATGGAATATTGAAATAACCAAACAATTCTTGTTGATTTAACGTGAAGCCACCTTGTTGCTACTACAAGTTTATAATTTATTTTGTTACTTTAACAAGTTAAGTATAATGTTGATTTTACAATTAAGGGAACGTCAATTTCAAATGACGCCATGTTATTACAACCACCTGTAACGTTGTTTTAACAAGATAGCATTTAACAAGTTACGCAATATAGTTTCAACAAGATATAATGTTGAAATAATCAAACAGTCTTGTTGGTTTAATGTGATACCAACTTGTTAATGCTACAAGTTTATGTTTTGGTTGATTTAACAAGTCGATTTTGTCAAAGTAATAAGAAGCATGTTGTTTCAAACAAATGTTTGGTTGTTTCAACTAAATAACTGTCAACAAGTTTAATCTTGTTCTTTCTACAAAATCGACTTGTATTATCAACATTGCGATTGTTTCCGTTAACCAAAATAATGTTATTTCAAACAGATAACCACTTAACAAGTCGAACTTGTTCAAATTACTAAGCCGATTTCTCTCAGTGCACTAATACTAAAATAAGAACTTGGTACCTCCTTGTTCTTAAACTACCATAATGTAGATTTCTTTAACAAGAAACAAGAAGTTGTAGAAAACAGCCAAAATGCTGCTCTCCGTAAGTTTCGCTGCTAAATACTTACATCTAATACGAGGATAACATAAACCAATTAGGGATGAAACGCTTTCCGTCTGCGAACACGAGCGAGTCAATACTAATTGCATTAATACTCATCTGGTGTGGCATCTGCACAGTATTGGCATGTTTAGTCGAAGGCCGGTCATGACTCAGCTCGTATATAGCATTGATTAATAAAGTGCCATTTGAAAAACAAGGTAAATCATTATAGGAGATAAATAATGCGCCTATCATCGTATCTTCTTTGTGTTCTGTCATAATTTATGGTATCTTTGTCTTCCTGGATTCCTGGTTGATGAAGTGTCCATAAAGATAATATTTAAGATGAATAATTATTAACAAAATATTGCTGGAAAAGTTTTCCAGCAATATTATTTTGTTGAAATTCAGTGATTCTGAAAAAGGACACGATCCCAATTTATTGAGGGTCGGCGGAGTATGTCTTCTTCTTCCATACTTCTCTGTTTCTCGTCATGTCATGAACTCGTGAGACAATGTTAATTAACATACAGGCATAAATTCATTCAAGATTTTATTTTCCTGAAAAATGGTTTGAAGGACCTCTGTTAGAAGTTAGGAATAGTAACATAGCCGAAGGGTTGATATATTATTTTGTAGAATTTTCAAATGGGTACAATATTCATGAGCTGACGAGAATACTTACAGTTTGCATGTCTTAAATTAAAAATGTTTAACAAAATGTGCTTTAGATCATTACGAATCATGACAGATGGACATAAGGTATTATTTTACGTACATGTTTTCCCCATTCATCACATGTCTAATTAAGCAAGCAATCATCACTTTCTATCTCCTAATAAACCAATTAAAGATGCAGGCCATCATTAGTTCTCATTACACCTACACACTGCTGGTAGCCTGGTACATGACAGATAGCACAACAATCTGAGAAACTCGCATCTTGCGTGATAAGTTATAATAAAACATACATTGATATCTAATTTAAGTATTAACAAATGGCCAAATAGGTGGGAGGAAGATTGATACAACTAGCTAGCAATACAACTTACCTACTTAAATAACAAAATAATAAAAAAAAAAACATTTACTGGATTGTTATGTATTATTTATTTTTTAATTCTAAAAACTTCACCTTCTAAAATGTTCTTTTTGCTCGTTCATAAATGCAAAAACCTATCCAATTTTATTTGATAAGCGCTCAGTTAAGTGCCAAAAACAATGTTCCCAATTATAATTCTACACAAATCAAATACTCTATGCTGAACGGCCCACTAAAATCCTTACATAGTATAAAACAAAGTCGCGTCTGTTTGTTTGTTTGTTTGTCTGTATGCTTAAATCTTTAAAACTACGCAACGGATTTTGATGCGGTTTTTTTTAATAGATAGAGTGATTCAAGAGGAAGGTTTTAGTATATAATTTGAACGACATCCACGCGGGTGAAGCCGCGGGCATCAGCTAGTTTATTATAAAAAAACTTACTAGATAGGTATATTTTAACATTCTAAAATATCTGCCTTTTTCGTACATGAGCATTTATTTAAACACATGGACGAAAAGTAAAGCTTAGGCTACACAGTCGAATTTTCACCGGCTAGATAATTATAATATTATTGCTAAAGGATGTATCTCATCTGATTCTACTCGTAAATCTGATTCTAGCAGTGTCTGTGCCGATGCGATGATTTTCTAAAAGCCCTCAACATCTGAAAATCTGAAGTAATGTTTGCGTGAAAAGTTTGAAGATTATCAGGTGTTACACGACCAGGAAATGGCGAAGATTAGAACAGTAATATAGCGGCTCACAAAAATGCGGCCACAGTTAGTCTGCATGGCGTCGCTAAAAGATGAATGCAAATTTATTTATCTATGTAATAAAATAAAACATGATGATAATATGTTTCATGCGTCATTGCACATATTATAAAACCCATACATATGGTTCTACTTTACAGAAAATAAAATCATAAAATTGCAGTCAAAAAATAATAAAACCCTTAGGTACGCACTTAGGGCTCGTAAAAATATTCACTCTTATAAGTTTAATGAATAATTAAATGATAAGAAGGCGATATTTCGCTCTTCTGAACTAAGGTTAATGTCTCAGAGTGGCCATTTTGTTAATAACTCTTATCTTAACATTCGATCGGTGATAAAATAGCCGTGTTCTTTAAACGGCTGTTTTAATTCCAAGTAAATAAGCTTTAGGCCGACATTCGTTATTTTTTCTATAGGAATATGAATTAATTTAGAATTTGGCGTCACGTGTGTCTAAAATATTAGCTATAGTATTTCTTTAAGTGGCGTCTGGTAGAGTAGCTAAGGAAGGACCAATTTAATATGAATTTCAATAAATAAAGATTTTTGATATGGATCTTATTGCGTAACAGTCTTAATTTATTTTTAAGTGTGCTCATTATTTCTTTTTGTAAAAGTAGGTATAATTTAACTGACTTGGTTGCTTAATAGTTTCCCTATGAATTTAAAGCATTCCAGTAGTACGTTGCCCAGTCCATTAGAAATATTTACCTTTTTAATATCTTCCACTACACCTGTAAGATTTTTCCTGAATCTTAATCAACAAATCTACTTTCCTAATACAAAATGCTTCATTAATTCCAGATTTATAAGGTGTTAGAAAAAAAAAAAAAAAAAAAAAAACTATAAACAGCACAGTATTGTACTTATGCACATTTTTAAACGTATTTGCGCTGCGCAAGCGCAATGCATATGCATGCGCGCGCGCAACCATGCGTCGTTAATGCCTAATTAATCAGCGCAATCGCTTGTCTCCTTCAATAACTGCTTATGTACGAGTTTTAATGCAATCATCAATAATATAATCGATGATTATTAATTTACAGGGATTTTTCTAGAATAAATATGATTGCCAGAAAGGCTTCTAATAAACGCTGTACAATTTATTGTTGGGAAAGAACTTATTTTTATCCGCATTAATTGTCAGGATGAGAAAGGAGGCTTTTGCTAAGGAGAACACCTGGTGTGGCCCAATTGTAAGGGCTCGACTTACGTGCCATAGGTTCGAACCTGGCTTGGCGCATTACTTTGTAGTTCTCCACACTGTGAAGGGAAACATCGTGATGATGCCTAATATGGGTTGGATCTAGAAGATGCCTGATGTGCATCTCCTAGAAACAACCTGTATTAGGCCGGAGTGGTGGATCACAAGTCCGTCTTATAGACTGAGACTGAGTCTATTAGACTCCTGAGGCCAGTGCTCCAGCAGTGGCAACATGAACAATAAGTATAATTTTTTAAATAAAATTTTGTGCAGTCAATATGATGCTCGACCCAGGCGTAAACTAACGGTTTTCCTTGTTTACTGTTTAACGTTTAATGCAGGAAACATGTCTTTATAATGCATTTACACATATTAATATTAAACCTTTTTATGTTAGCTGTGGAGTGTGCACGCACTAACTCAATTTTCAAAACTATGCGCGTGCGCGTGTACCTTAGCCGCCTCGCTCGATGCCTGCTTATCAAGCCTCTGGTTGTTTACTTAGGAACTCTTCTCACATAGTCCTTTGCTACCACCGCCAAAGGGAGCGTAGCACCAGGGATACATGAATTATTCTGTCAGTGCATCGTCATAATAGAGGTCACACGTTTCAGAGCCACCGTCGTACTCTTTTAGTAAATAATTACGCCGGAAGCCGCCCATAACGGGCCGCACTTAATATAAATCATCCACTTAACACTTTTTTTAAACTGGAAAACGCAGCGACAATATCATCTAAATATACCAGGAACGCATAAAAAGTTTAGAGTTTATTTTGGTGTACGGCGATGAGAAAGTATGCGGGACGTCGTGAGCTACGATCGGTGTCCCAGCAGTGGACGGTGCCCGTCCATCATAGCGCATCCCGTCCCTTTCGCACTTGGCCGCATTCTAGCCGTCTCTTTCTGGCTAGCCATGCGTGAATAGCTTGAAACAATCACGTTTATTTTTGAAATTCAAACCTTATTTGAATAGTGATGGGGACTGTATTTTCGACTATTTTTTAGCATCGATTCGTATTTTTAAATCGTAAATCGGATTCGAAAATAACTTCACTGAAATAATTTCAACCGAAGTGCAACTTGAGATATTGAAATAAATAACAACTTATCACATTTTTGAAGTAAAAGAACACCGGTTCACTTTTGCGAAAATTCAAAAAGGTTTGCCCCTTTGGTAAAAGCTTCGTCCGGTACGAGATAGCATTTATTTTTACCTTAATTTCTGACTATTTTTTTGTTTCGATATTGAAAAATGTCGTCGGATGCATCACTGACGGGCTGCGACTGTTTTTTTACGTTATTTTTTCATCGAATGACACAGAAAAGCTTTTTGTGTGACGTGCGTTATCTTGCGGTACAAAAAGTTTGCGAACGGCTTACAACCTCGACTTTGTATTCAAATTGCCGAAATGTTCGCTACAATAATATAAATAACGTCTGGGGTTTGTTTTGGTTTTGTATATTCAGGATAGTTATAATTAGGTACCTAAAATATGTCTATTTTTTGTGGAATAAGTTCATAGGCACTTATACTTAAATATTTTTGTGACTAAACATCTAAGAACTATTAATACGCCATTTGTTTTGAATTCTGTCACCGAGATGGCATTAACAAATTGCTAACGACAGTCGTTTTTGCAAATACGTTAAAAATAACCACTTCTACTAATCATTTCACCGAAAAATAATTTGCATGTCGTTTAGTCATTCATTACCGACATGTTTTCAGGTTAACAAAAATAAAATAAATACATACAAGACTCTTTAAAATGTCGGATCAATTGCTTAACTTTTAACACGCTACTTAACGGCAAACACATTGGTGTTTTTTTTTGTATGTTAGTGATAGTCATAAAATCTAGTACCTACATGTATCTAGTATCTAAATCTTATAACGATACACCGGGTAACCCTGGAATGGTTTGGTAGAGGTGTAGGTACTTATATACAGTAGGTACACCGGGACACCCACGTTTGTTTGTTACCATAAAACTACAAATCTAGGCCCTGGATTGCTACTGCAAAAACTCATACATAAACGAAACTCAGAAGGATTGGCCTGGCCTACTATCGCATTAGATCGCGCAAAGACGAAGAGGGGAAGGGAGGCCTTTGCCCTGCAGTGGGACAATATCTAATAGGCGTAATATACTTATAATAATATACGAAACTCTCCAACTTACATTATAAGTAGGAAAAATCGTCATAAAAATGCATGCAAACAGGCTACGCAAAATATACAAAGGGTTTTCATTTTACATAAAAACAGTCAGTAACTAGGTAATTTAAGTAACCACCTGGGCCCTGTTTAATAAAACTTACAAATTGTAAATTGTAAATGTAGGCTACAAGTTACAATTCTACAAGTTTCTGTTTAATAAAAACTACAAGTTACAATTTTACCATGGTGGAAAACTGACAAATTTGTAGACTTGTAGCTACAAATCTACATATTTCTGTTCAATAAACATTTTCTCTCTACAGGTGACAATTTACAAATTTGTAGGGAAAACTGTTTTATTGAACGCATAATTGTAGCTACATGTTTACATAATTTGTAAATTGTAGAAAAATTTCGACAGGTGGTCGCACCGCGTGTCAGAAACTTACAATTTTGGACCTCAATTATCTAAGTGAAGAAATTTTGTTGTTATTCTTTAAAAAATGGTTCGCACAAATAGTGATGATGAATATTATGAGTGAACGGTAACGGTGATTTTTTTTATAAAGAGTTAAATTTTACTTTTAAATCGTCAAATTTTACGTAATAATAATAATAATTTTACGAAACTTTTCGACGGTTTTTTTTTTTTTTGATAAATAAGATAGGACATACTCTTAAATTCGATTTTAAAAGAAATGCAGCTCTTACATCCACTAGGCAAATGTATTATGAATCAAACAAATATAAAAGAAGTTAAACCAAATTCTAAATGTGTAAGATTTATGAAATTACTGAGCGATTTTAAGAATCTTCAACAAAACTTACATTTTATGTAAAATTGTACTTACAATTACAAATTTGTAGCTACAAAATTGTCATCAAAATCTACAGGCGTTTTTTACAATTGTAAACTTTTATTAAACAGCATTTACAATTCTACAAATTTGTAAAATTTTTACTTGTAGAATTTTTACAAATTGTAAGGTTTATTAAACAGCACTTGTAAGAAATTTTTACAAATATGTCAGTTATCTACAAAATTGTAGACTTGTAATGTTTATTAAACAGGGCCCTGAGTGATAATTGAGTAGGACATTTATCGCCGTATTTACATATAACATTATTGCATCTGTTATCAATTCAATATCGCGAAATAAATAAAACATCACATTGCGAAATAGCGAACATCGGCAAACTTATCGTAAGGAATATTTAACTTTAAACAATATAAGTAGTACTTATTAAAAGAACATAACTCTGATTAACTAGCACTTAACCTTTTTAGTAATACGGTAGGTTCTGGTAATTCTTGGGCTAGAGACCTATTCCGAAGCTTTTTAAATTGGTCATTTGCTACAATTTTTTTATCAGCGGCAAGAATTGCATTAACCAAATACTGAAGAAGTCTGTGCGATAAGTCTGCCCTTGAAGTATTTGTTACTAAAGTACAAGAAATATCCTAATCCTTGAACTAAATCTGGATTCTCTGTTTTAGGTGTTCATATCGATAAGGAAAATCAAAACGCAGTAATTTTCGCAGTAAATAAGTTAAAACATTTCGTTAGATCCGATAGATTGGTCTCGGCCAAAGCCAAAGGCTCTTTCTTATCCTGACAGCGCTGTGTAACAATAATTTGTAATAATACTATTTTTGCGCTTATGGCATATTTTCTTTCTTTTCTTTACAGTAAACTCAGTAAAGTACTTCCTATCTATCAGTCGCAAAAAATGATATTTTCTTGACGATTCACTCTGTATAATCTCCGTCTCTACATAAACGTCAGTGCAATACATCAAGGAAGTCGCTGATGTATGTATAAGTAATAAAGAAATAATAACATAATATTTGTATTGTGTATCACATGCCTGACTAACTGCTTTATACAAATAAAAATTATTCTCTATCCATAATAGACCGTAATAACATCTTGAAAGAAAACCGTTTTTTGTACAAAATTCTATATTTTACGCACCAATGAGTTGCGTAGGGCTCCAGTCACAGCGATGGGGGGAACAAAGATCGAACCTATTTATAAACTGCCCAAAGAACAGCCTTTTTTTTTGGGTGGGAAATCATCAAATGACTCCTCCCGCTATGTGCAGAGCAGTAGGGAATGTCAGACTTCTACTGACTCAAAACCACCCATGTTCCTTCTTAGCCCTTTTTACTGAGGCCGCAGTATCTCTTTCGAACAACCCGCAGCCCCGAACTTTGTGGGGATAAGTATAGCAGTAAAGTATTGTTCTTTCAGCTAAAAATACCATACATAGCGCACTTTGTAGTAAAAAGCTGAAAATGTAGCGTAACTTTTCACTTATCAGTACGGTTATAGTCACGTTTATACTTCATTTCTAGTTTTATCAATGACTTGCTATCACAAATATTCCTTCTTCTTATGAAAACAATGCACTTGCACTGGGTTCTTCTGCGCCGAGTTTGGCCCACACTGCAATGGGCTGTCTCGTCCGCTCCGCTTATGCTCATCGCTGATCGCTCCCCGCTATCAGTGTGGCACACCCGTCGCAACGCATTACACGCGCGAGCGGCTACACTGTTCGGATGAATTATTAAATATCAAGCGAATGTATACAGCGTTCGGTTACTCCGCCATTTGCCTTCGCAGTCGTAGCCTTTGATGTTCCTACTGCATGGCTTTTGTTACTGAACCGTCTGGGGATGTTAGGATAGGAAATGTCTTAAGTTTATTGTGTATTTAATTATTGGGTTAGTATTATTTAATAATACCGGCTCGTATGAATATGAACGAAGCTAAAGGAGTGTGTAAGAATCAGACCAGGTGGTGGCCTGAAGTTCTGCCACTTCTTATAAAGAGAACGTACGTGTGTGTGTACTGATCAACACACTTACTCTACGCGGATTGATAATTTCCGATGTATATTAAAATGTAAGCCTGGGTTTTCTCAGGTTTTTCCTTTACATATATCAGTGAGGTCCAAGATAAATATAGAAAGATCCTTCTTATGAATATGTTGCATTGATACTTGTTTACGTATTTGAACTTACAATCTCATATAATAAGAGTTGAACCATAGCCAATGAGCCATAACGATTCATGATTCTCGATTTTTTTATATTTAATTATTTACTTGTCATTTTAATTAAGCAGTAAACCATTCGTATTTAAATACGAATTAAAGTTACAAAGTTGGAACAACCAAAAAGTGAACATTAACCACTAAATGTACCGATTTAAATTAATTAAGCAACGCAGCTGCATTTAACGATTTTATTTACATGTTCATGAGACATATGCCTATTTAAAGACATATTTATGTCTCTTAATGATGCTGATTAAACTATATACCTATTTATGTACTGTGCCGACTCTTTGCCTGAATTTTCGAAGGCTGAGATGACATCAGTATTCGAAACCTAGGTCTTATGGACAAGTCTGCAGCTGATTTAGTGTTCAGTCATTGTATTACAAATACTAGAATACATTTGGCTGTCTAGACATTGAGATTACCTATTGAAATGTTTGTTTGGGAGGGTACTAGGTCGTTGCTATGAGCTGCTCTATGCGTTTTGGGAATATTGCTGTAAATAGTAGAGAGAGAGAGAGCAGCGAGACTTCCGACCAATAAGTCGTGGGTTCGAACTCAGGCGCATTACTTGGAGTAATTTATTTCATCACTAATAATCACCACACTCTCAAAACGGTGAAGGAAAACATCGTGAGAATACCGGCATGTCCTAGAACAAGAATACGAAGACATGTGACATGTATCCATTCCCTCTCATATAAAGGCGGTAGTGGGAACATTATAAGCTGATTATGGCTGTTAATGATTTGCTGCTGTTATCATGAATTTAGGACAATTGTGCGACAACGCATGAGAACCAAGGTTACCGACGTAGCCCGAAGAATCGCCAGACTTAAGTGGCAATGGGCAGGGCACATTGCTCGCAGAACGGATGGCCGATGCGGCCGAAAAGTTCTGGAATGGCGACCGCGAACCGGAAGACGTTGCGTTGGAAGGCCTCCCACTAGGTGGACCGATGACCTGGTCAAGGTTGCAGGAACCCGCTGGATGAGAGACGCACGGGACCGGTCAATGTGGCGACGCCTGGGGGAGGCCTATGTCCAGCAGTGGACGTCTTTTGGCTGAAATGATGATGATGATGATGATGTGCGACAACGATAGATCCAGACTTTAAATCTACTAGATGGTGCTAGGGCTAAAATAAGCAGTACCTAGTATATTTGCTTCAGCACCGCAGGCACAACTAAATTGTGATCTAGTTATCGTCATTCGTATAACCTTTAACTATATCGGCTCCCAGTCTAACCGGATGAAACTGCCTTATTCTGTCCATAGTAAAATAGAATAAAGAATCTCATACACAATTACCAATTTGCAAAATACATCTTAAGGAAAATTATATGTTCATCATGGTTTCTTTTTCACAGACTCTTGTAATTTATTTTCTACTAGCTTTTGCCCGCGACTTCGTTCGCGTGGAATAGTGACTTCCGGCAGATTTTTGGTTTATCTCGCGAAAAAAAAAAAAACTATCCTATGTCCTTTCTCAAGTTCCAAACTATGTCTGTACCAAATTTCACACAAATCGGTTTAGTAGTTTAGGCGTGAAGCAAAGACAGACAGACAGAGTTACTTTCGCATTTATAATATTAGTTAGGATACTTTATGACAGATGAACAAGTAGAACCAAAGGCATGGTTCTACTTATTCATATCCTATCAGCCAATTAAAATCTCAGGATATCTACTTGCAAGCCATGTTGTTTTGGTCCGTAAGCTACGCAACGTCCTTATAATATCCAGTTACCTTTTGTAACAGTCAAACCGCAAAACACGCAAATGTCATAGTTTATGTAATAACTATCGCATGTGTCACAGGAAATAGCTCAGCTAAATAAATTGCATCAGTGGAAATAAATAGCCCGAGAACTTAATAAACGTGGGGTTTGTCTGTCTGTACCTGTGAGCTATGCCATATTTTGATATTAAACACAGTTTACTGGTCCTTTCGGATAACTCAGCTCGTAATGTCTCCGAGTGTGGGTAGGCCACCCAGTCACTTTATAGTGTTCGAAAATGTATTAAGTGATAGTTTCATGAATACTTGGTATTGAAACATGGTCATCTGAAGCTGACTAAGGCGATGCAATCTCTTTTCAAACTACTAGAGATTTTATGCTTCTAAGTCTTCAGCGACGCTCGCTGACTGGACAGAAATACAAATTTTGTTGGCCTAAGATTCATCAGTTCGAAGGCGTAGTTAGAAGAAGGTCAGACGTCACTGACTGCATTTTTGAGGCACAAAAATCAGGATAGGAGGCAGACAATATAGTCTTCGACATCTCCACATCCACGTATTTTTCTGTTTTGTCGCGGTGACTATCCTGTTTGAAGTTTGCAACGGCGATGTTACATCTGTTGAAGATGTAAATTCAACGTAAAAGAATTTATTGTTGCCGTAGCACTAACACCTAAATATTACGGCGATGATCTCCATAACGAAGTTATTACTAAAAACCTAGAAACCCTTAGGCACCTTTTTGCAATTAACTGTTGCGCGTGTTCATTTGTGCATTACATATTTACTGCCATACTTAAAATACAACCAACAAAATGGATAAACCCTCAATTTGATCAAACAAAACTTGCTTCACGTGATTGCAGAACATTACCAGTTGCATACAAACTGTTAAATTTACTGTAGGTACCTCTCCTAATAACCATCAGCTTATCAAACATGGCGACTACCTCGCACCAAGTCACCACCCCGCAGGTCACCGCGCACGGTAGCTCAAATTATGGATATGACAACAGGTTACAGCCTCGCACATATCCTACCTATAAATATGTATGTAAATCTCGCTATAATCGAATAAACATCGTGCCTCGTCCACCATATTGAATAATTCATCCAGCAAATTGTAATATTATACAGATTACATTGAAATTTGTCGCCGTGGACGCGTTTGCGCATTCGTTATGCAATGGCAACGTGAAAATTTTGCGTTTCGTACGAATTCTGGAGTCCTGGGCCCCGAGTCTGCTATTCAATAGTGTCAGAATGGTCGATCATTGATCTCATAATGGTTGATTTACGACAAGCCAAAAAGTACCTTAAGTCGACAGGCATAAGGTACTTTTTGGCTTGTCATCAATCAACCATTATGAGATTAATGATCGACCATTCTGACACTATTGAATAGCAGACTCGGGGCCCTGGTCCCGCGAGGCGCGGATTAGACGAAAAGATAGGCTTTGGTTTATGCAAGTGCCTACTACTGTTAGGAATTACCGTGTTCGTGGAACATCGGTGTTTTGTACAGATAGAGTAGCTACAGGTCCGGGTCATCCGTTTCCCGCTAACTCTTTTACATCCCAGACTCCTAGAAGACCTTCTATTTATATAATTCTTACAATTCTCTATCCAAGAGGCTGCAACTGATATCTTGGTCTTCTTAAATGGGTGCAAAACCGAGGTTTTTCAATGGGTTTTTCCTGTAAAAATGTTTGGAAACTCGCCGTTAGTTTTTCCAAAAAAGAATTTTATAATATCGTTAAGCATGTTTTTAATAAACTAATACGTGTGTGCTATCCTTGTATGTTAGACCAAATATTAAAGCATAAAATGAAGGCGACTTGTATAACCGTTATTGTTTCTCGCTGGGCTGGTGGGGATTTTGTCACCTCGTCTGTAATGTATTGTACTTCTATGTTTCTCATAAGTTTTTAGGTTTATAGACTTCCAGAGTTCTTTTCAGAGATCTTTCTATTTTAGATTTTCTTATCATCTTCCTGCCCTTATCCCATGTCATTTGGGGTCGGCGCAACACGTTGTTTTCCTCCATTCTGCCCTGTTAGTCGTCACGTTATCATTTATTCCTTTTTCCTTCCTATCACTCCTCACACACTCCATCCATCTTTTCTTTGGTCTTCCTCTCCCTCTCCATCCATCCACATTTATATTCATCACTTTTTTTAGTCACATGCGATTCATACCTCCTCATCACATGCCCATGCCATGACAGATTTTGTACTATTTTAGGTATTGCTGGTCAAGTGGTCACTTTATAAGGAATCTTAGGGCCTTAACTTCGAAATAGATCAGAATTTTGTGGTATTCTTTCTTCTTTATCGTGAAGTGACCCTTATACCTGTTGTCAGGGTTTATATTATTATGCTGCCGATGAACTCTGACTTGGCTTTACATGACGTCGACAAATATCTCTCAGGCATGCTGGTTTGCCCGTCGGGGCCGCGGATTTTTGTACTAGATGACGTGGCCTCGGCGCAAGGGCGGGGAAGGAACATGGGTTCGGTTTTTAGTCGGTAGAAGTCTGACACTCCCCTTCGCTCTGCCCAAGAGCAGGGGCGGTCATTTGATGATTTTCCACCCACCAAAAAAAAAAAAAAAAGGTATGCTGGTTTCCTCACGATGTTTTCGATCACCGAAGCAACTGATACTTATACAAATTGCACATGAATTCAAAAAATCAGAGAGGCGTCCTACATTAGTCCTATCACTTGGTAGTCCGACGGTCAAAGTGGTATGAACGTCGGACTACCAACGATACCACTGCTTCGTTTTATTGATTTGACTTTAACATATTTTTGTTTTTAGAATTAAACAGGTTTTTTTTCCGTAAATGGCCATTAATCTTGAACGACCACTATTCTACTGATCTTGCTATCAGTTACAAAAAGTTCCCATATCTGCGGCGCTTGTTTTGCCAAAATCACTTGGTAGTCTAAGGCCACGGCCTGATCACTATCAGAGGAACTTACGACAACCCGACAACCGTAGACCACACCGCAGTCGCACAAGACGCCACCTTTCTTCCTTCATTTACATACGACAGAGTTTACAAGAATCGCTTAGCCGACACTCTAGCTGAATACATAGGCTTCATTATATCCTATGATTATGATGCATATTAATGTATATTAATAATGTACTGTGAAAGTCACGTAGTGTAGCGGTATTGTTTGAATTATTGTCGTGTGTCGTGAAGTGGCGCCGCGCGTCGCCGCGTTATGTCGTGTCGCATACTAATCGTAGATATGTTTTTGATGCACATTTTTTTTTAAATCACTACTGAATGTTTTTAAGGAATGGTTGAAAATGTTTGGTTTGGTGCAGTTGGTTTGTCGGGATATAGAAAGTGTTAATTGGTTTGTCGGGATATAGAAAGTGTTAATTTGATGGCATTTAGGGGTTGCGTGGAATATTTAAAAGCAGTGAACGGTTTCAGTCGAAAACTAGCGTTTAGTAAGCTGTAATTTTCTATAAGAAAATTCTAAAAGTTTCTGGTGGTTCCAGCACACACAATCCATTTAGGCTTACATTCACTGCTCCACTAAAATTGATCCTAGCCCTAATTCTGACGACCATGGGCCGTATTTTTGAATCAATAGAATTCCAAATCGTGCACGAAATCGCAGAATTCATCACGTCATTTCCGTCATTTCTAGTGGTAGAATACCGGAAACGAGTGGGTCGGACAACTCGTTGCAAAATTCACGGGTATGAATATTCAAAAATAGCGATTTCGTACGGATTCGCATACGAATTCTGCGATTTCGTACACGATTTGGAATTCTATTGATTCAAAAATACGGCCCCAGATCCTAGTCAAGCTCATAAATTAAAGTACTTAGACCATATTTAGTACTGAAATGTTTAGAAAACAGGTAAATTAAAAGCCTTTGAATTTGTGCAAAACCTTATCTCCACGCTACACCTACTCCAGTAGGTACCTTGTTATTTTGGCAAAAGAACTAGAATAAATGTCTTGTTGAAGACTTTCAAGCTGTTCCAAATTTATTACGTAGAAAAATGTGAGCTATGGTTTTATAACCCAAATAGTAAAGCTAAACTGTGAAACATTTCTCTATTTCTATTCCCAAAACTCTGCCAAAGGTCACACTAAACCAAGAACTCGGCTTTCAGAATTCCCAAGAATTTCCCTAATTAAATCCCACAATTTAAATATTCAAAACCTCTAAAACAAATCGGCAGTGCGCCCATATTTACTTGTGCTGCGTTAATAGCCCTATAAATCTTCGGTAATCGATCACCAACGATCCTATGCTCTCCTGGTATCTGTAATTTGTACTTAATAGGCAATTATTGATGTCAAGTGGCTTCAACTAGCAGCTTTTGAAGTACTGGATAGTTGAGTCGTGAGTGATCTGCGCGAGGATGCCTGTGAGGAATGGAGATCCTTTCGTGATGTACGGTAATCGATATGGAGAGATGCCTAGTTTTCGAGGCGTGGAACTAAATTGATCGTTAAGCCTATCGTGTTACTTATTGCAAGAGTTTTTATAATACTGTCCGTGTATAAGCAAAATATCGGAGAGTTCGTTCATGTAACGTGCTGAAAAACAGTCGTCTGATACAGGTCTAAGTTAGTCTTACCACCTGAAAGACCAGATTTGCACAATTCAAGCAGTCTGAAAATAAAAAAAATAGAATTGAACACGAAAAAGAAACACTTCTAGGCAAACTGTATTTAAAAAAAAAAGATTATTCTAAGTGTAGCGGTATGTTTACCCACACATGCACACCACTTGCGAGTTATAAGTGCCTATGATAAGTTAAAATCAGAAAAAAGCCACAGTAGGTAGGTACTGTGTTTTTTTCTGAAAATTCTAAAGTCTTGTTCTCTATCCCAATTTCTATTCACACTAACAAAATTTTACACGCAGCAAACCAATATCATAAAAATGGCAACATGTATTTGCACAAACAAACAAACAAACAAACACACAAACAAACAACCTCTCACCCCAAACGCATATACCGTCTCCGTTCCGTCGTGGGTAATAAGAACTGCCATAAATACTATATTTAATTCTCCTCAATATTTCCTACTGTGGATGTGGGGACCATTTTTTCCTGCGCTAAACACAATGGGCCTACGTCAATATTTGTTTGGTCGGCCGCGGCGCCTGCAACGCCCCCTTTCGCCTCTTCATTATAACTATAATGCGTGTTTTATTGAAAACTAAACGCCCACTATAATTTATAAAGCTACACGGATATTAAATGTAAGAGAAAAAAGTCGAACTAAGTTCGGGAGTTTTTTAATTTTCTAAATTGAAAACTACTTCAAAATTCTGTCTTCGTAAGATCTATGGTTATAGATATATTAGGTATTTAGGGCTTATGGTATTTAGGGCTTTTGGGTTCCGTACCTCAAAAGGAAAAAAAACAAATGTCATTTTACCACTTTCTCGGCGCAATTCATTTGTATATTCATACCAAATTACAGCTTTCTAGTGCTAAGAGTCTTTGAGCTACAGTGTTGACTGTAGACAGACAGACAAACTGACATGGCGAAACTATAAGGGTTCCTTGTTGACTACGGAACCCTCATAGGATCACTTTGTTGTCCGTCTGTCTGTCAATCAAGACACCCTTTTTCTCAAAAACGCGTGAAGGTATCAAGCTGAAATTCATTTCAAATACTCAGGTTTGCTGCCCCTTTTTTTTTTTTTTTTTTTTTTTTTTTTTGGTGGGTGGAAAATCATCGAATGACCCCCCCCGCTCTTGGGCAGAGCGAAGGGGAGTGTCAGACTTCTACTGACTAAAAACCGAACCCATGTTCCTTCTTTGCCCTTGCGCCGAGGCCACGTAATCTAGTACATAATACCGCGGCCCCGACGGGCGTCGGCCCTTGCGGGCCCCTCCTTGCTGACATCTCTTTGAGGCGCGCGTGGAACACGAACGCGCCGCCGACACGGTCTGTTGCCGTCATGACGACGGCCGGACGGCGAGCTAGCCCATTACTCACCGTCCACAGGCCCGCGTCTACGGTGGCCGGAAGCCATCACGTGGCCCCCGACGCCCGGAGCGCCTTCCGCGCCTTCCGCGGCGGCTGGGACGTTGAGAGGATCGCTCCCTCTCTCGTTCCGCCACCTCCTTCGCTAGCATCACTGCTTCGCAGAAGGAGGCGACGGCGTCCCATTCCTCCTCGCCCCGGACCATGGCTTGCACCAGGGCCGGACGCGAGAGGTCACCGCCGCCGATCGCCGCTACGAGAACACGGCGGGGCTCCGCCCAGGCAGGGCACACCTCCACAGTGTGCTCCACCGTGTCCTCCGGTCGATCCTCGCAGTGGAAGCATCCGGGCGTTTCCTCCCGCCTGATTCGGTGCAGGTACCTCCCGAAACATCCGTGTCCGGTGAGGACCTGTGTCAGACGGAAGGTGAGGGCGCCGTGGCTCCTCTCTAGCCACTCCTCAAAGAGGGGACTTACCGCCACTATCGTGGCGTGCCCTGCACGGGGTTGCGACAGTCGCTGTCTCCATGCCGCCATGAGATCGCACCGGAGGTCTGTCCGCCGCGCAGCAATGTGCCGCGGCAGCAGAGTGACCCCCCGGTGTAGCGCCTCCGCGCGCCACTCGTGTAGGCGCGCGAGGACTATCGCCTCCAGATCCCACGGCGGCAATCCGGCAAGGAGATTCGCCGCCTCGCGGGAGATCGTGCGGTACCCGCGGACTAGCCTTACGGCCATGACCTTTTGGGGCGCGTTCAGGTAGTGGACGGCCCGCTTCCTCATGGCACGTGCCCACACCGGGGCCCCGTAAAGGGCCATGGACCGCACGATCCCCGCATACAGCCTACGGCAGGAGGCGTTTGGCCCCCCCAGATTGGGCAAGAGCCACCTAAAGGCAGCCGCGGCCCGCTCCAGTCTGGGAGCCAAACGTCGGAAGTGCTCCACGAAGTTCCACCGGCTGTCGAGGACGAGTCCGAGGTACTTTATAGTACACTCGACGCCGATGGGAACCCCTCCCACCGTTAGCTGGGATCCCGACGGTGGCACATTCCCACGCCCATGGAAGCACATGGCCTCAGACTTGTGAAGCGCCACCTCGAGACCCAGCTGCCGGATCCTCTCCACGACTATCTCAACCCCGCGTGTCATATTTTCGGCCGCCGCCTCGTGCGACTCCCCCCGTGCCAGCACCAGCGTATCGTCCGCGTAGCAGACGACGCTGACGCCGTCAGGGAGGTCGGCACGCAGCACCCAGTCGTAACCGATGTTCCACAGGGGCGGCCCCAGAACCGAACCCTGCGGAACACCACACGACATCTCTCGCCGGTTCCATTCTCCGTTTTGACCAGGGTAGATTACCGTCCTGTCGGACAGGTAATCCCCGACTACACGACGAAGGTAGGCCGGCACCCGGTGATACCGGAGTGCCTCCCTGATGCAGCTCCAGGGCATGGTGTTGAAGGCGTTGGCGATGTCGAGAGACACCGCCAAGACCACACCGCCCCGAGAGACCGCATCCCCCGTCGTGAGGGCTCTCACGCGCATGATGGCATCCACCGTCGAGCGCCTCTTGCGGAAGCCGAACTGCTGATCCGCAAGATCCGGACCCATTCCCTCAAGGTGCTCGGCGAGGCGGTTTGCAATTACTCTTTCAAAGAGCTTGCCCACCTCGTCGAGCAGCACAATGGGCCGGTATGCAGACGGCGAGTCCGCAGGGCGCCCCGGCTGCGAATTTACAAAACCTATACTATTTGAGTCACGAGCCAGACTCTAATAGATGAGCTTTTGTATAAGCATATTACTCAACAAAACCTAATCTAACTCAGTAAAATAAGTGACTCAAATGGATTAGCTTTTTGCCTTGATATTTTCAAAGAAAATGCATGGACAAAACCTAGTACTGTATGATACATATTTACTGAAATAGATGAGCTTTTGTTGAGATATTTTCAAACATTACGTACGAACAAAACCTAGTCGAGTAGAGTCTCACCGACATATTTGTTTATCGCGAACGCGATTGGTCAGCGGCGGCGTAGACTTGTTCATGCATTCACTTCTGTTATGATTATGATCATAATATTTAGTTGCCGCTGTTGCATTGTTTTGAGGTTATGTACAGTGCAATTATAGTACGAAAACCATGATAAAAGCCGTTTTAAGTGATATCTTGGGCGATAATATCTGCTATTTAAAGTTGGAGGAGAAGAGTCACGATAATGTTCAGGCACAAGTTCAGTGTAAACTTACAAATGGTGACACTTGCACCGAAAAAAGTGACAACTTTATCATAGCTTTTTCTCGTAGTACAAATACGAATTGGATTGTTAACAAAACTTTTCCAAACTGTTCTCGCCACGAATTTCGTAAGTTATGTAACCTATATTAGGTTAGGGTCAACTATCGAAGAAAAATAAAAAGGATAATAAAAAAAATGGATGCAATAGAAACTTTAATTGTTCGGCGAGTATAAATATAAAGTTACTAAAAGTTACGCCAGTAACTCAAAAACGATCGACTTTATTAAGAGAAGGAAAGAGCGTGGTGATCACCATTAACTATGATTATTCTCATCGAATAAAAGTTGCTCAAGCGTTTAATCTATTAATTAAGGTGTAGTGTGGAAGCAAAAGAGTCAATATTTTGACTCTGTATGTGCCATACTTAAATAAGACTGACTGTTACTAAGTTTAAATTGTAAAAATACTAAGCAAATCATGTTTATAAAATTAATTATCTGCGTTTAGTATTTTATTTACTTACATATAAAAAACTTTATTATTTGTACTCGCAATGTCACACAAAAGCTAAGCCAGTTCAGTTTCCACTTTCACTCTAATGGTATAGCATTTGTTGCTCCAATGTTAGTACGAATTTATCTAACAAAGTCTAGTCGATTTCGGTCAATTTCTGTACTAGAATGGATTAGGGTTTGTTCAAGTTTTTGTCACACAAAAGCTAAGCCAGTTCAGTTCGCACTTTGACTCTAATGGTATAGGTTTTGTAAATTCGCGCCCCGGCTTCTGGATGAGGACCAGCTTCCCCGTCTTCCAACGAAGCGGGAACTGGCCTCTTTCCATGCACGCGCTAAAGAGCCTCTCCAGTCGGGGCCCAAGAGCCTCTGGATCTAAGGCCAGGGCCCAGGCTTTGCCAGGCAAGCCATCGGGCCCCGGGGCGGTATTTTTGGCTTTAAGCCTCCGTACCGCCACTCTCAGGTCTACCCCAGTCACCTCCGGAATGTCGTCATCGGTTCCCGAACCGTCCGCTTCCGGCACCGCTGGTGGCGGAGCCATTGGCGGGGGATGATGCTCCCCTCGCGAAGGGAACAGAGCGCTCACTACGTCCTCCACGAGCTCGGGCCGGAGACTCTGCGTCAGCGGGGGGCCCCGGGTGCGGAGTTGATTCCGCACCATCTTATAAGGGCGCCCCCACGGATCTCTGTTGAGAGTCTCCAGCATCTCCTCGCGGGCCTGATCCTTGGCCCGCAGACGAGCCTCGGAGAGGACTTTCTTCGCCGCTCTGTACCCTTCATAAAGCTCCGCCTCGATGGCTTCCGCATTCGGAGGACGAATGCGGCGAGGTTTGCTGCCCCTTGAAGCTGGGAAAAACAACGCAATTAAAAGATACAGGCGCGCGTTTATGTTGCAAATTTTTGACACTCGCAAGGTAATCGAAACCTACAGGGATACTCTTCAACAGGAAGCAACGTCTTATAGCACAGATAAAGGAAAAATTGCGAAAAGGTTTCATTTTACTTATATATACCTACAGGTTGGAACGGAACCCTCGGTGCGCGAGTCCGACTCGCACTTGGCCCATTTTTTTTATTAATTAAAGTTAAGCCACGGGAATTCATATGATTATAAAATATTAATTTTCTGGCTATCCAGTAGTTATCTCAATTATAGCAGCAAGCCAAGGTGTAAAAATAATTGGCACAAAACACTTAATCGATTGATTGCATCTCTATTAACTAAGATACCGCCCCTTAACGAGAAAATGACCTCTTATGAAATTATTTCATGTTTATAGGGCACGTAAAAAAGTGGCTAATTAATAAATTATTGCAAAAAATAAAACCTTAGACGCTACGAAACTAATAATAATTTAAGTTTCGCCAACTGTAACTATCTAGGGAACAATTTATTATAATTACCCATCCAAGTATTTATTACAATTTAGATCACTATTTATTAAGGGATTGTTCTTTATATAATTACTGCAAGAATGTACGACTATCACCTTGTAGAAAATGTTCATAATTATAGATAAATAGGAGTAATAATTTACTAGTTAATAGAACAATAATTTCAATTGCAAACATTCTTGCTAATGCTTAAAGCAAGTTTTTAATTTTTTATCGAACCTCACACCTACATGTCATAGAGAACTAGGCTTTGTTTTTTTTTTACATAATAAGCATTTTATGTTTTTTGCATAGAATAGAATGCAGTTTTTTTTAGTTTGTCTAACAATGTCTTAACGGATCATTAAGTCTGATTAATATTTTTATCATAAAAACAAATGTAGAAAGGAAGTGGTGAATTAATATAGTTTTCTGAAGCGAATGGCGTAGGCGGTGATTTATAATATTTGAGATTATTATCAGCCCCTAAACGATTTTAGATTCAGACTAGTGCTTAATTTAGGCCACCCTTTATTATATTTTAGAGAGGTACAGCTAAGTACTTCATGAGACCTGAGGAGCTTTGATTAGAATTAGATCCAGCTGTAATTTCAAATCTACTGTTACATTAAATAGGTAGATACAATACTACAAAACAATTTATTTTCTAGAAATACTATTTCTGACCAGACTTTTCGCCTATAACACTAATATCCCGCATTGAACATAGCTACAAAACATCTTTTAAAATCAACTTGTTTCATTTCATCGACTCATTCAGTAACTATTAACAGTTAATATAAATGCTTTAATACTTAGTTAATTATAATGTAATAGTAATGTCATCAGCAGCTGATTAAGTATCTCCACTCAACAACTAATAAAAAAACTACTGCTCTATTTCTGTAACACCGTCAAAACACCAGATGTATTCGTTGCTTAAAGTGCTCTCTATTTTATCATATTCTGACTTACATTTTCATTAACAAGATAATAATATATTATATTTGGTCCTCTGGTTTTTTGACCTGTAACATAAGTTACGGATCAAAATACCAAATTCAGATCTTATATGTAGAGCAGTGTAGAGAGCAGTCTAGCGGTCTAGAATTTACTCATCAACGGCAGTTTGTAGCAGTCTTGTCTCGGTAAATTCAGAGATATTTCTCTTGCCCGATAAACAGCAAAAGAGGTTGTTTGTATATCGTCATCCAAAATCTTGGGTGTGGGTCGAAAACTACATTACAGCCTGCTCTTCTTGTGTCTTGTAGGTTCCCTTTATTTCTTTATTCTAAGGTTATTTTATTTATAAATGTGTCCGTATGTCTGTTTGTCTTTGTACGGGCAAGTTAAAACTAAAAACAAATGCGCGCGTAGGCGTCGGTCGGCGTAGGGTGACCAACTGACAAACTGGTTTGAGGACACTTAGCGACCGTCCCCGTGTGTTTGATATGGTACCTATTGTTTATACTAATGTTTGTTTTAATAATGTTATGTTCTAAGGTTATTGATTTTATTGTTATTAACTCTTTTTGGGGCACTAAAGTGTAGGTATGGATACGAGTTCGTTTACATGTCCGTCTTGAGACGAGTTCACGTTTCAATTTATGTTTGTACTTTAAGAAGCATAGAATATTTTATAGATTTCATCTTGTGCAATCAGCCGGGCCTTTTCCCAGCTACGGAGGGTCCAGTCAAAGCAGATGCGTGTTAGTACGTAAATGCAACGTTATGCAAACACCAGATTGACATCTCACATACCATACGGAGGCTGTAAACTCGTATCTATACGGACTTAAAGCTCGACCATCAAGATATGCAGCTGATTATCGCCTAACTTTATACATAATTATAATTTATGTTTGTGCATCTGCTCAAGTACTTGCACGTAATTCCCCAATCAATTCGGTTTTCATCGCGTCTTATCCTTCCATCAATAAGATCCCTATCTCGGGCGACAAGCTTGCAGAGCGTCAGTAACTTATCCAAGGTTAATCTCACATCTAAAACCCTTTACACACAATTTTTCCGTCGTATATTCGCAGAGTATCGCGTCTAGATATCACTGTATAAATTAATGGTCGCCGACTATCCGTGGACCGTAGGCTCGCCAGTCGGACTCAGCCCACGGGCTTTTACATGTAAAATATCGACTTGTAACCTGATACTGTCTACGTAGGACGTACCAAACGCTGTCACTTCACAACGTTTTGTGCTTTTTTTGTTACTTTATGTGGAACTGCATTCAATAGCCTGTATCTCCGAGTAGGCTCGGATACATGATATCTGATAGGACTTGAAGTTCGACCTTCTATACAAGTTTGTGTTTTACCTATCCATAAAATTAACATATCGTTATTTGAATGTCACGCTTCGGGTTAGTCGTTACTGTGTAAAATGCGGTCGTTTAGATAAGCTTGTCAACTTAGCTGTGCTCGTAAAAAGCTTCTTGATATTTTTAATGAAAACACGGGAGTTGTTTCCTCAGCGTATTCCTATGATTTAGGACTCGCTCTTGAGAAATCTAAAGTAGGTAAACTTCTAAAATTATATTCCATGTGGAGGTATTTTATCTGCTCAAACGATCGATGATTTAAATTAATCTACGGTCATTGGCTTATGCAAATTGTGCAGAATATGAACGCTTGCACAAAACCTACATTATCGGAATGTGCATGCATATGATTGGTTATTTAGGTTACACAGATAGTTGCTTGCGAAACGAACTGTTCTCATTCCGCCATAGCAGCAGTAGGCCTACTTTGCACAATGAAAAATGCAATATGTTTATCCTTTTCTCGAATGGATAACATGAATCAATCTTTATAATGATGTGTGTATGTTAGTGTGGGAACATGTCTACAAATCAAAGTAAAAGTTATAGTTTCAAATTATTTATTTTTAACTATAAGTAGATTATGCGCCTACTTTATAAGATTTCAGTCAAATAAATACACGATGATTTTAAATTAAATATATCACTAAAATTGTACAACGTTTAAGCTATTTACAGTATATCACAAAAATATTATATCGAAACTGCGTCCCTAGCGTATATTAGTATCACTTCTACTTACAGTCTGTCCGATCCGAATGGAATATTTCAGATAGCTCGCACGCTACAACCGTATACACTGTGCGTCTCGCAACACATTGCCTATCAACACGAAATGCTTCGCTAAAACTACTGAAAATGACTGGAGGACCAATAAACAAGCGTTACACGGTTACATCACTCCACGTAACACATCACTCAAGTGTCCAGACGCTCACAGCTTCTCGAATGCTCTGGAGTTGGTGAGCATCTCGCGCGTCAGCCGCCACACCTGCTTGGCGGCGTTCTCCAGCGCCGTCGGAGACTTGCCCTTGAACAGGTCCACGTGCGGAAGGAAGTAGTGCGGACACCGGCGACACTGCAGCGACGAGATCAGCTGCAGGAAGATGCCGTTGATCCTGTCCCCGATTGCAACCTCGTCCCATTCGTGCTCCCTCGGGTGCTTCTCACATTCGTACAACAGTAATGTCTTCATGTGATAGCACGTCACAGGGTTCCCGGGCAAGTCTAAATGTCTGTCGCGAATCGTCTTTAAGATACTTAAGCACTTTCGCCGACAGCCGCCTTGCAGGAGACGGTTCTCAGCCTCGAAGAAACTCAACACCCACGCGTCACCTTCCATTGCAGAGTTCTTTCCTTGTAACGCGAGACATTCTTTCGATAGTAAGTCAAAACCTTCAGTTTTCACTTCAGCGACAATATTAGGGTGTGGCCACGGTATCGCGGGCAGCGGCCAGTGCGCGGCCGAGCGCGGCCACAAGCCGGCACACTTGAACGCTGGCGTTATTTGCACAATGTACCTCTCACGAATCCGTAGTTTCACTTCTGTCGTCTCTGCGATCATTTTCACACAATCTCTGTAGGAACATTTGTCACACGCCTGCGCTACTAACGTCTGGAACCTGGAGCGAATCTTCCTGGCGGACAGGTAGCCGGACGCGGTGATGAACTCCACCCACAGGGACATGGAGCGCTTCCTGCCGTCGCTCAGCTTCAGCACGGCGCAGCCGGGCAGGGAGCCGTCGTCCACGAAGTTTAGCACACCCATTTGATTCAAGTAAATAACTATCTCAAACTCATGAGGCGAAACCACTTCCAAACCGTCAAAACGTCCATTATAGTCCGTAAGCGAGGATATAAACCTCGGCTCCTGTAGTTCCACCTCCTTGAGAACATCCTGCACTATCCGGCACACTTCGTGGATGGTCTTGGTGATTTGCGCCTTACGGTTGGCGACCCGCTCGTTGTAGTACTTGTTCATCTGGTAGACTAGCTTGGATTGCGCCGCCATCATCTCAGGTGGCACGAGCATGGTGACTATATGTTGTCTCTACGCGGAGTGCATTACGCCGGCGGCGGGCACGCACGCGCACGGCACGCGGTTCTTTGCCGACTGAGCCATGTCGGATTACCCGACTGTGAAGCCGGAGTACGCCCATCGGGATGCGTCTCAACGAATGAGGTGGGCCGATTCCGTCCCGTTCACTCCGAAGGCGGTGAGAGGCGTATCGGAAAGGGACGCAGCTATTTCCCTTCGGTAACATTAGCGTGTTGTTCTCGTATTGATCGGCACTCGGCCCCGCCTCCGCGAGGCTGTAGGTATCCCAGTGGTGTTGGCTGGCTGTAGTGAGGTGTTCGTAATTACATGATTGCGTTAGTTCGGCGCTCGTTAATTCGGTAGCAGTAACAAGTTTGGCTCTATTAATGAGGATATTTTTTATAGCCGCTTGTTATCTTGATTCTAATTGGGCCTATTAATTCAATTTTAGGCGGGTCAGGATGTTATGAATAGGCAACCTAACAAGATGATTGCGTAATTTTTAATTTAATTCCTAAAATGTGATTTACATGGATAAATGGTCGCTGTAAATTAAACTTTTTGTAAAGTTTATGTTGAAAATGTGGGAAAGACAGATTTTTATTTTGTAAGCATGTTTTTATAAACACAGGTTTTTTTCTTAACGTATCAAAACGAAAAAATGTTCTTATCTTCAGCAGACCTCTTCAGTATTTTATGTCTAACATGGACACCCTATTCGAATACATTCAGTGGTAAGTAGGGACATGTTTAGGAAGAATGTTTTATTGTAAACTTTACTCCTTATTTTTATTTTATTTTATTTATTGGGGAAAACAAACAGTGACACATTACAAAAATATAAAATAACAATATTAAAAGGATGAGCAAATGTGTTACCAACAACATTTTCCACAGAATACATAATAAAAAAATACAAGCTTTACAAATCATACAAAGATATGATCTAACTACAATCTAAAATCAATTTTTTTTATAAAGTTAAACTAAATACAGATATAAATATAAAACATTACAAGTTTCCTCCTCATAATAATATTTTAGAGCTAAGCGTTGTGATTGTTTGAATTTTTTGTTATTCAAAAATATACATTATAAAGTACCTAACTTGAAACACATTCCAATACATTTCTTTAGATCAAGGTATGCGAGCCTAACTAGTGCTAACCGATTAATGTTTTTAAAATATACTCCTTGAATCAATAGGTGTTTCCAGGAAAAACTAACATTTTCTCTTAATTAATTTTCTTCCTAAATTCCTAATAACTAACCGATGAATAATATTTTATCTGTAAATTCGTTTTAAAAATCATTTTTAGACGCCAATATTAAATCGTCTTCTAAAACTAGATGAAGTTAATGTTTCCTATCCGACTACTGTGAGAAGAAACGCCGAAACAAACACAGAAGTCACACTCTTCTGTAAAGTTCAAATAAGGTACCTAATCTTATTCAATCCTATGTAGACCATGCAGATTAATGTCTGAAGCGGTCTTCTGAGGAAAGAATCGCACAGTTACACACGGTTTACTTATTTTTTTGTTCAGTTGTGATTACGAATAGACAAAAAACACTCCTAAAGGTTTTTTCAGCATGCAGATAGGGTGGGATGAGAGTTTGCTAGGACTAAACCTACTACGAAAAGTTTCACATGCCTTTCGGGCATTGGACCAGATTCAGTTTTCAAAAAAGGTCAATATTTTCACTTCATTGTATTGGACCCAAACCAAAACGAAGTTAACAGACAAGACTTCTCGAAGAGCTTTCACAAAATCTGAAGAATCAGACTTTGTGAATTTAAACATTTTATTTAAAGAATAAATGTCCAGTATTAATAAGACTCCTTCTCTTTGAAAGAGTTATTTCCTTTTAAAACGTCCAAGTTCAGACTTCCAGAATACTTCGCCTTCTGTTTTGGGTATTTTTATTTTGTTTTTCCGAGATATGAAAACGTGAACAGCATTTTCTTTCTGCCATGTATAGATACTACCGCTCTCTTACCATTAGAGATATTTGTCCAGATCAAAACTTACTGGTTCTTTACCTGTCCAAGCTCGTTCAAAAAGGCCTACCATGAGCCGCAGTGCAAAAGTTATGTATCCCTTCATTGCGTGATGCAGTCACATGGACTATATCGTTTCAACTCAACTAATAAGCAGTCTTCTCGCAAGTTTACGTTTCCCAGTAGTAAATACCCACTGATCGAATGCTCTCCTAACATAAACACGCGCAGCACCAAGAATGTTGAATACCAATAAACAAACTCATTTAAATAACTTGTGCATTCTCTAGGGCTTCATAAAGTGTAGCATGGCTGCATGGCTAGCTAACAATCCTCTCAGATATGCTCTCCGCGTCCCTTAGGTGAGAAGATGTCCAAGTTTAGCTATACACCGCGCGGCTATTTTGGTCGCAACGCGATTGATGAGACGGAGTCGCGTGATGGATGGGACGACGCGGCTTGATTTACGTCCTGGCTCACTCCTGACGATTCATGTGAGCCTGGTATACGGACGGGATAGATCGGGAGACGGAAAAGGAAATAAACTTGGAATAACAAGGAATTTTAATCGCTGTAATAATTTTATTAAATGAAACCATAACGGTTGGCTATTTTTGTGGCGAGCTTTTTGTTTGAGATATTAATCTTTGCGGGCTAAGGATTTTGTTCTGAAAATAGGTTGAGATTTTAATGATCACTCGTTAAAATCTCAACCTATTTTTCTTAGGAAAAAACTTTTTAACAAAAAATAAAACCGACTTCAAAAAAAAAACACTAAAAAGTCAAAAATAAACTTTAGAAGAAAAAAACAACACAAAAAAGTGAAAAATAAACTTAAGAAGAAAAATCAGCTTCTGAAGTCGGTGACATTTGTTTGTTTGATTTGGCTTTTTTTGCCACCGACTTCCGAAGCTGATTTTTCTTCTTAAGTTTATTTTTCACTTTTTTGTGTTGTTTTTTTCTTCTAAAGTTTATTTTTGACTTTTTAGTGTTTTTTTTTTGAAGTCGGTTTTATTTTTTGTTAAAAAGTTTTTATTTTTCACTTTTTAGTGGTTCACATGTGCTTACCCCTTCACAACGTACCGGCGTGATGTTATGTTATGAACTGGTGTAAGCAATAGACAGACATGAGATTTCAGCAATCCCAGTCCATTTGCTATCGTTTGTTGAGGAGCTCCGTTGCCTATCTCCGAAGTTCTTCATCAGGTCTTCACTAAATTGAAATGGAACCACTCCGAGAAAGTACTCTTCCAAAAACTACTCAAATCACTGCAAGTGTGCCTATAAAATTTGAAGAGTTCTCTCTATTTCTCCAGGATCCCATCATCAGATCCTGACTTGGTGATCATGGGACCACTTGGGAAGTATATCCTTTCCAACAAAAAAAGAAATTTTCAAATCGGTTAGCAAGCGACGGAGTTATGAGGTAACAAACATAAAAAAAAAAAAAAAAAAAAAAAAATACAGTCGAATTGATAACCTACTCCTTTTTTTGAAGTCGGTTAAAAATAGAAATTCGTTGTTCAAGGCAGGACTACAGGAACTAAATAGAATCTTCTTTATTTACTTACAGGATTTAATTACTTGCATTAATGTGTGTGAGCAATATCTACGAAAAACTACTTACCAGTTTCTGCCCAGACTTTCGCTTGCATGAAGCGAAACGTGTGTGTACTGGGGTAGGTACTGTAGTACCTACCTCTACCTACCTATCTTGCGTATAATCTCCGGTAAATAGAGGTGTATCTAACCCTTTAAGGCTTACACGCGTACCTATCCCATATTACTAATTGTAAAACACTAATTGTAGCACCATTTCTGCAATGAATGGCAGAATTGTGCAATAACGCTGGATATAGCATATTACGTAGTTTGGTTAGTTTAAACATGAACACGGAATAAATATTAGCCTGACTCTCATGCGACTGAATGATATTCATAAATGCTTTCCACATACACGGTATATTAATGTTTCTCACACGACGAACTAATTTATAAGGCTATGGGCTTTTCCCTACATAACATACGGTAATCCCACACCGGCTTGTGAGAATATTAACCATATTTTTAACAGGATTCTCTGAGGAATATAAAAAGAACCCAAAATTCGCTTCGCTTCGTAATTCTGCTTTGTTTATTATTTTATAAAGCCGTCCGTCGGCACCGCGCACGCGCGAGCGACGCAAAATGGCGGCCGCTACGCCCCGCCCACTTCCGCCGGATGTCCGCTGGCTGTACGCCCTGACGGATGAAGCCACCCTTCTATTGAATTACTTTATTTTTATACAGTATGTAGGTAACTACATTTTTTATTTATTACCATCTTGGTAATATTTAGGACCCTCAGAGGAAAATTTAATATAATTGGTTGGGCCTCCGTGTTGCTCTTTTAATCAATTTGATACCCATTTTGTTGTGCTGCAATACATTAATTAGTTTATTTATTGTTCAAGCTTTAGCATTTTCATATAGCAATTTCAATGGAAATCATAAAGCAAGAAAGGATTAAAAAGAAATAAGCTTTAACGTGTGATTATTTGAAGCCAAAGCTGTTGGCTGATAACTTGTCGCAATTGGAATTAACTATTTATGATTTTATGTTATCGAAGGACCAATTTTAGTGTCGAAGGACCAATTTTAGTCTCGAAGGACCAATTTTAGCCTCGAAGGACCAATTTTTAATTAAGTTTACTATCCTTTTTCTTGATGTGTTGTTTATAGTTAACAAAAACACAGGTCAAAAGTATTCACTGAATAAGTAATACCGCATTTTTAAGGTTGTCTTTGTATTTAAAGTGTCTCTCTTGTTATTAAAAGTATTGTGTTGAAGCAAGTTTGAGAATGGCACTTTTCTCAAATTTAAAGCCTAGGTCACATAAATCAACATGTCGTGAGAGACGAAGGGCGGAGGGGACGCCGCCGGTGGACGGCGCCGCGGGATGCTCGCCCTAACTTCTAGAGTTTAGTGCACATCAGTTGAAATTGTCGTTTTCTATGGGTAACGGGTTTGAATCTAGGTACACGGTTGCACTTATTTCTCTTCCAACTGTGAAAGCCTAATTAATTTGATATCCATAGGAATGAAAAGCTTTTCCTACATACCCCACCGGAATAAACGCTATCCTCAAAAAATTATACTTAAGTAGTTGAAGTGATTTTCTTTATTTCCCTAAACACTAATTCTTTTACTTCTCACAGCGATCACTGCCTACAGCCAGATTTTTAATTTTCTAACAACATTGAATTCCTTTGACACCAGGATCAGACAAATTGATGATAATATCTGTTATTAGGTACTTTAAAAAAATATTCACACGATCGAATACTGCAACTCCACATACCGATACGTTTTGTTCACTACAAAACAATTATTAATTCACTACCAGACGTTATTGCGAACACGTACGAATATACTACAGCCGCTCATTTGAACCAGACGAGCGGAATTTATAACTATCATAATGACAAACAGCATTAGAGTTGTTATTAGCACTGTTAAATCAAATGTTTGGATTTGAGGAGTCACTCGTGTAATAATAACAGTTGGAATGTCCCTCTGGATCCCGTGGCCACTCCATCACCACGCGTGTGCAAACATACTGACAGACCGCATTGTACCACCAACACGTCGGAGGCAGAAACTTATTATTTATTGAGAATTGAATTCGCTATCGTGTTGAGATATGAACGATGCTTACAGACAGACATCTGTCATCCCCCACCGCTGGCGCGCGACTGACGTTTGTCCCACCCTTCGGGGCGCGCGGAGTGGGGGGACGCTCCGCCCAATCAGGGATACCAACTAAATAACAAAAGGTACAAAGTACTTTTAACGTAACGTTTGAATTTGGACCCTGTACACCAGTCTTGAAGGTTTCATTTCATATTGGAGGCTCAAAGATAGGGTTGTACAAAACAAGTCGATGTGTTTTTTTAACGATTATTTTTCTCGAATGCAAAGATATTTCGGTCGCCTGCCCTCGGTAATTGGATTCAGCATGCGTGGAGATCGGCTTCGTCCCCGGATTGAGACGTACACTTGTCTCTTGTAATTATTATAAAGATTTGAGATAATATTCGGATCTCTTTGTTTTGTCGCCGTTCCTGCGCCGGTTTGGTATCATTAACGAATTGTTTCTGCGAACATGTTCTGTGCATGGCCGCAACTAATGAAGATGTTCACCTAAATTGTGTTTGAAGTTAAAAGTTTTTGAAAGTATTCACGTCTTTCAAATTAGTGTAATTTGTAAAGAAGACCGGTACTTCTTTTCAGGTTTTTGTGTAGTTTTAGAAACATGATGTTGAACTTTTGATACCTATGCAAAAACTTCGGCGATTATTTAGGCATAGTTACACACCAAAGCGAATTACGACCTGATCCTTGCGATATTTGAAGTTTTCACATCAATATGGTTCCTACAGCATCCATCCTTCACCCATAGTTAACCAATACCTCACGTTCCTACTTACAAACCCCATTAAACTCATTACCCCACATCCGAAGTTCACAGTAGTCGACAAGACCCCAGCATCGTTATCACAAACAGTCCAACATTATGTTAACGAAACGTAAAATTTGTAGAAGGTTTGTCTATGGTGCGTGCGCGTGCGCAGCGCGGCGGGCAGATAACGCGCGCGTTTTACTGCGCTCTTATCTATGACTACTTGTTGTTGATTGTCTATGGGCGGCTGCTTTATTTATTGCTGGTTACTGGGAGAAGCTGCGGCTTTTTGTTTAGTGGCTTTTAATTTGATTTAGGTTTTTTTTGTGTTTATCGATAGTTATGTAACAGTTTAAAGGAATCTGTTTACTGTTTTGGGATAACATTTTTGTGGAGCCTCACCTCTTCTTTCTGCCATGAATATTGCTTAAACAGGAAGTTCAGAAACTTTATTGCTAAGGAGTCTAAATAAACTAACTTGGATAAAGCTCCCTGAGAATAGTTGTCTGAGACTGTTTAGCTACTATTCTCAGAGTGTCTTTACTGCATTAGACATGGTTTATACCTAATTGCACTGACTACATCAAAGACACATACAAAAAAACAATTCCATTCCCTCTCTTATCATTACCATCTTTTAATCCAACCTGTCAGTTGTTCAGACCACTCCGAAGACCACTTAACTAATTCCTAGACACCGCCACCCTTCTTAATTCAAAATTCGCGGTAATCCGGAAGCGCGTGCGACGGTGGCGCCACTAACTGACGACAGATGGCGTACTTCCGCTGCGCTTGCGCACGTGGCGCGAATTACGCGCGAACGCGAACTGTAATCGAACGTGACGCTCGCAGGAGACAGATCTAATTGTATCTCGTTTTGTTTGGTACGATACAGTGGGCGTGGAGGTTTATTTTTGTGTAAATGTCTGTCTGTAGGTGATCGTGGTTAAATTGAATGCTACGTTTGTGACTTCAAATAAGATGAAAGTGGATCATTTGCTTCTGTTATGGGTTTTGATGAATTTTCTATTTTTGAACATAAATTAAATGCAATATCTTATTTAGGTCTTAGAAACTCACAGACGGCGAGATAGCCTTTTTTTGTGAGTGTGAAATCATCAAATAACCCCGTCCGCTCTTGGGCAGAGCGAAAGGGAGTGTGGGGTGTGTGGGAGTGGGTGTGTGCGTGTGTGCGAAAGGGTGTGTGACTTCTACTGACTAAAAACCACCCATGTTCCTTCTTAGCCCTTTATGTCGAGGCCGCGGTATCTCTTGAAAAACCCGCAGCCCAGGGCGAGCTAGCCTTACATTACAATACGACCGACTTCATACATGGAAATGTTTTCAACAATATGACTGCTTCAGACCAGAAGTGCTACGTGGAAGACACGGTTGGCGCAGTGGCTGAGACATGTTTGTATGGCTTACAGATAGTTTTTTCAGGTCTGGGTGTGTTTGTGTATGTGAGTTGAAATGTTAAAACGTGTGGATACAGGAGAAATTCCTAAAGTGGGGCAAAGTTTTTTAAAAAAAGTGCCCAAATGATTTTAATCATCATCTGACTTAAGTTTCCCCAACGACGATGGGGTCTGCTTTCAGTCTGACCGGATGCTGCTTCATCTTCTTCTCAAATCGGTCTCAGATTTTGACCGATCTGCGCGAAATGACCTGGACAGCTCTGTCGTTTGCTTCATTCAAGTTCTGATTTTATTTTTTGGGGGTTCTGAAATCATCAAATGACTCCTCCTGCTAAAATACACCCATGTTCCTTCTTAGCCCTTTGTGTCGAGGCCGCGGTATCTCTTTCTAACGAACTCCCTAAGTCAGCCTTAGCTCACAACTTTTGGTAATCAATACTTGAAATAATGATAGCTAAGAATCAGTCAAGATGATGATGTCCCACGTGTCACAAATCCCTTAGTATTACCGTCTCACCGCTGCGCATGCGCCACTCGGCATATTTATGTGATCCTAACATAGTATCGTGTTAGTATTTAAGCCGGTAATCCTCACACGGACACCCGCTGTAACTTGTGAAACTAAACGCCTTCATCGTGAGTTCATATATAAAAGTTTACATTACCATTGAACGTCGTTTAATTACCTCGCTGTCTTGGGTTCAAGACCTCATAATTGTATTTGATTTGATTACCAGATCGAGCAAAGTGTTACCTACTGGTTTAAGAGCATCTTGGAGCTGTTTCATGCCCGATTGATGACAGTAGGCTCACATAATATACCTCTTACTTCAAAGTCGTAAGTGGCGAAATTTGTGTGTCCTTTGGGTACTTACGCTTTTCCCTACAGCCTCAAAATCACCTATTTTACAAAAAAGACGAACCTCTGTCTTGAATCTTAGGATCAGTTTTGAAATGGTCTTGAATCTAATAAAGCTCATGTAAAAATACACAAACATTCATCATCATCATCAACAGCCTATCAATGTTCCCACTGCTGGGAAACAGACCTCCTCTCTTTGAGAGGGAATGGGCTATAATCTAACGCGCGGGCCCAATACACAAACAAAGAATTAAATTAAAAACACATAAATAATCAGTACTTTCACCGCTAACCAAAAAACACCAGAGATTTATCCTCAAAATGTTCTAAAGAAAAAACACAAGGATCTAAAAAAAACCATAACTCCAGAAATAGTATGTGAAGCGTAGAGATGCGATGACAGGGAATTTATTAACCATTCGGGATGACTAACTGCGAAATAGGGAACCGACGGATTACCACGAGGTTACTTCTCACGGGGAACGAGAAAAAAGTGAGTTTTTAACGTAAATGAGTTTCAAATCAGCTTTTAGTGGCATACCAACAAAATGAGATCTAAACAACGGTTTTCTTAGTGACATACAGTTGTAATTAGCAGGACAGATTCAGATTCAGATTCAGATTCAGATTGTTTATTTGTTAACATAGGTTTTTACAGAGAGGTGTTACATGTTTAAAATGCGCTCTATGTTTTGCCATTTGGCGTACAAATATGATCAATATAACATTTAATTAATTATTTACGTGCAACATATCAAATAAAATCTATTATCAAATAAAATTATAAAAAACAAGAAGTGAGTGATCCTGAGCATTTTTAAAACTTAAAAAAATTGTCTATGCTGAAGTCCTTGACGGCTTTGACACAAAACTCTGCATGCATTGAAAATCCTTTCTATGAAACTCTTCCCATTATGAAAAATTACAGAAATCTCTTTTAGAATGACGTTTTCAATAGAGCCCTTAATTTACTGAGAAATATATATTCATCCACTACATATTATAAGGACACCATCGACACCTCGTAGTAGTATCACCAGTAATAGAGGTGCATGCTCGCCTCACGAGCGTGATGTATGGCGTTTTAATTAGGACTTCCTCACACGACGCCGACACCCGACCGAACGCTGCATTAATACCAACAACTGTAGGGTGCTCATGTTCTCCTGGTACACGGGCTTTCAATTCAAAATAAAATAACAGTAATGAAGATAATCAAAGGAAGTTCCTAGAAAAGTTTGTGAGAAATAATGATTTAGTTGGCACTAGATATTGTTTGTGGACATCAAATGAATAACTTCAGTTCTGCGACTATTGTGACTGAAATGTTTCATTGATCCTTTGCTGCTCGAGTGGCCTCTTTGACTGCTGATAGCCTCAAAAACTCCTGGTAATTTTTTTTTTTTTTTTAACTTAAGCTTTAATAGAGCTGTATGCACTGATTGGACAGATCTACTCAAATCTGTTTAGAATTTTTCTCAAACGAGCACATTGGACACTAACCTGCATGGTCCTCATATGGTTTAACCAAGAATATGTTTGGACTTAAATGGAAAGGAGTAAACACGAATTATTTTTAAAACATTTTAGTATGTGTAAGGAGTTTTTCAAAATCAATTTAAAAAACAAAAATAAATTCAGTATAAGGTATCTAAGGGTAGGGGGTCTTTTAAGGTATTTTTGCCAAATGAACACAATTTTCTTTCTTTCTTTCTTTCAGTCAAAGAGTGTAATGAATTCTTTAGAATATAAAAAAGCTTCACCAGCTTTTCAAAGAATCCTCTGACTTCAGAGCAAAACCAAACGTTGCCCGTGTGTAGACCCCGAAACCTTTCGCTCACAAATCTCCCATATCATTACCATCTAAGAGTTTGCCTCTCCTTCCACGAGATGTAAACGACATCGTTTTTCACGTGTAATTTGAATACGTTGGTCCTTCGTGCCGGATTGTACGGATGCGTGGTAAGGTCCCAGCGGGTTCGTGGAAGCGACGGGCCGGGGGTGATCCCACGCTATAAATATCAACCAGATACCTTCGCTACCCTTGCGGCCTTGGAGGTCCTGCTGCCCTGGTATATCAGTTGGACTTTATATGGGATAGCGGTCGTTTTTGGGTTCTATTTTGAGAAGATTTATTGCAAATCGTGAATTTTGCACTAGGATATAAGGTCGAATTGTGTTTTCTGTTCTTTCTCGGCGTAGGTTAAGTTTCAAATAAGCTTTGTTTGTCGAAACTTTGTTGCTATTTATTAGCAATAATGTTGTTGTCTATAAAAAAATATCTCTATCTTTAGCCGATTACTATGTCAGAATATACATGGATAATTTATTGAACTATCGTAATTACTTAGGAAAATTATTTGTAAATAGAACTCGTACAAATAGACTTCCGTGAAAAGACAAAGAGATTACTTTCCCAAACAATACATATACCTACAGCAAAAACATTGTTAGATTAATTAAGTAGAGTTTTGTATAACAGGCACACATAAACGTTAGTTAGTTACTTACTAATTGGATTGATGTTAATTAGAAACAGGCGAGCCGCGAATTATATACAACATGGAAATTAAACTTGACTAGTAGGTAGTTGTGTTATCCGAAATTGTTGAATGAGCATCGTTGTATGTTGGCAATCACCAGTTTTTATGGTAGTAAATCAGAAATAACCTGCATGTAGCCATCATGTAGCATGTCCAGCCAACTTTGTGAATAATATAGCTTCTTCTTCTTTCCTGATCGTGTCGTTACTGCTTAGCCTTTTTTTTTGGTGGGTGGAAAATCATCGAATAACCCCCCCCCCCCCCCTCTTGGGCAGAGCGAAGGGGAGTGTCAGACTTCTACTGACTAAAAACCAAACCCATGTTCCTTCTTCGCCCTTGTGTCGGAGCCGCGTTATCCTTTCGATAATCCACAGCCCTGACGGGGTTACTGCTTAGCCTGGTGTTAGACTCGAGATATATATCTCAGGCATGCTGGTTTCTTCACAATGTTTTCATTTACTTCGGTAAAGGAAAGCAAGTGATAATTACACAATATACACCGACAAATACATCCGAGAAATCAGAGCCGCGAAAATGCTAGCATACGCACTTTGGTACATACATCTTCATTGAAATCATCTTATGTTTTTTTGCCAAAATTCAGTAAAAGAACAGCTTTATAAAGAGCTTTTTATCGAAGAACCCCATGATCTCCTTCAACGTATTAGTTATGCTATTTCTAAGACAAAGTGAGTTTATGTAAGAATTTACTTCAATGTTTCACGGGAACTTTCCCAGTTGATATACTCGATCTCTTTGTAAAATCTACCAGGTATTGTTGTCTTAAACAATTACTTACGAACCACAGTAACCGGCCCCTCATTTCAGTTACCTATCACCATAAACTTGCGCTCTTGTAATCAAAGGAGAGCGTGATTTAAGGCTCATTACTTTACGCTAATTATATCTGTCTCACCGCCAGTGCCCGCCCTTTTCATTTATTTTAATTAGTTAATACTATTATTCTTTAACATTAACTTAAGCGCCTATCGTTAAAAGCAAAAAACTGATGCGTTATAAAGGGGAAAAGTTATCGTCATGTAATAAAATTAAAATTCAATTCAACATGTTTCAAAAATGTCCTTTTGTAGTTAATTGGTAGTTTATTAGGGTGGAGTCACAGTTGGCAGTTGTTTGCCACCTTTCGCCTGCTACAGATAACACACTGTATCGGAGTAGCTCGTCCCAGCCCGGAGCCCCGGACTCCGGACGTAAGGACCTGGGCCCCGAGTCTGCTATTCAATAGTGTCAGAATGGTCGATCATTGATCTCATAATGGTTGATTGATGACAAGCCAAAAAGTACCTTATGCCTGTCGACTTATGGTACTTTTTGGCTTGTCGCAAATCAACCATTATGAGATCAATGATCGACAATTCTGACACTATTGAATAGCAGACTCGGGGCCCTGTGGTGTGGTGACAGCCCGCTATTTACATTTCCTATCTTTTGACGCACTTTGTTATGGTAGCGATAGAAAAAAATGACGAGCCTGGATCGATTGTATTTGTTGGTTGTTTTTCAGAGAGTACAAAAACAGAGCATTTTTGTAAAAAAGTATAGTAAGTGGAAGAGAATCGACCAGCAACATATACAATTACCAACATAATTCAAGACCCCTCAGGGTTGCAGTTTTTATGCACTTTAGGTCTCGAATCATGTACTTACCGAATTCATAGTACTTAATTAATTGCACGGCGATACTCTTATCACCGTGTAGAACTCTAGTTTACCTTCCAGTTTAATTAAAATTCTATCCGCAATAATCTGATTAGCATAACAATTTTATTATAAACCAGTAAATTAAATTCGCCGATAACGCTAACTACAAAGCTCCTAGCCGCCTCACACCTTCGCTTCCACATTTTTTGCAACTTTAATTGAAATAAGAACTTGCTTTGTTATGCACCCAGTACACGAACCGCGGAAGGGCGCGCGGTGCGGGACGCGGCGTTTTTTCGCGTCTTGTCGCGACTCGGCCCGTCACCGCTGCCTTAATGGCCGCGCTTGTCACGCGCCTGGGCCCTTATTTACGGGCCCGATAACCATCGCCAACCAACCTGCTTGCTCATGCTAAGTCCCTAGTACCGCAACTAAAAAAACTACAGAGAACTAAATTAAGTTTATGAGGTTATTCTCTCAAAGATTTATTTGAAATAGATGTTAATTGTTAGTGCAATTGGTTCTGCATTGTTGCTTTATTTTATAGGTTTTATAAAATATGTCTTGTAATTACTCTAGGGCTTATTTATTTTATAAAATATTGTTTCTTATCTAGCAATAAATCTAGATTTTACGGTTCATGTTTTCAAACGTCAATAAAACGGCTGATAGGATCTGCTCATTAATTAAGTGGACAAAGTTTAGGAAATAAATTGATTACCTAACCTAACCGCTCTATTTTAGAGAACTTACATATTCTATAATTAATGTCTAATAAAACGGAAGTGAAACAAACGACACAGGGAACAAAAAAATCTCATTTTGAGAACGCACCCATTTCATAACAAAAACGAAATAAAACCTTAAGTGCTACATAATTTCATCTACCATTTCGCTTAATGCTCTCATAATGGTATTATAGCAAATAAATCAAGTGAGGAACACATATGCCTGCTTCCCACCGCGCGGGATGGCGGGATGCATCCCTCGGTGTCGTGACAAGAGGTCGTTATCGTCTAATGATGTTACTACGTGAAGCATCCCGCAGCCAACAGGATAGGAAACTTTAAATACATGTACGAATATGTAATAATGTAAAGATTTGTTTTAGTATAGACTTACAACAAATAAACATGCAGTCGTTATGCCGTGTGGTAGCTTGTCGTTGAATCAAAATTATAGTAGAGAATGAGCTTTTCTTTTGAAAATAGTATTGACAAAGGAAAAAAATATACCGTACTTTTTCAGTTTATGAGTACGAGTATATTATATAGTGCACTCCAAATCATAGACGTATGGCAGCAGCTTATTGGATATAGACAGCCTTTCCTTTCCTACTAAAAATACAAGCGCTATTTTTTTTTTAGGTCTTTTTACTGTGGAAGGAACTCTCACGTAAATGTTCTTATTTTCTCCCATGATGACCTACATTTAATGTAAAATACAGATGCATCCAGTTCAACTGGAAGCCGACCCCAACATTGGGAAAAAGCTAGGCAGATGATGATGATGACCTGCATTTAACGACCTAGCGTATATCAGCTTGTAAACAGGCAATAACGTTTTGTAAACTTTTGATTTTTACAAAGAGCCAATTTATTAGCATATTTAGCATATCTCGTTGTATTCAAATTGGCAGTGCGTTTAGTCCTTTGATACCTAATAATATTCTCAGGATCACTCGCGGACGTGATCTATCTAAATCTGAATGTTTGATCTATCGTCTCTCTACAGTTATGGGCACTTATGGGACCTTGGTGATAGTAGCGTCATTAGCCAGGGGTGGATGGAGTACCTCTGCGCATAACTTTGGAGATTTAATAGGGGATGGAAGTTTCCCAAGCGGATTTGAGAATTGATTAGTCAATATCAGCATTTTAATGTTCAGAACAAGATAGGATCAGCTTATGCAGAAAAGAATCTGGGCTTCCGGCCCCATCGGCCATCCTTTAGCCTATAACGAAAATTGGTCATCGACGCACTATGAAGAATGTAAGCGAAAAGATCTGTTCACTTTTGTTTTTCCTTCCCAACAAACCGAAATAAAACAATACCTATTGTTTATTTAAACGTCAAAGGTGCTTTGTACTAGAGTATCCGATGTTCGAGGGGTGGTTGACAAATTGCGTTACAATTGAAGTGGACGTTTGTCCTCTGAACCCTCTATGCGTTCCTGCAGAGGGTGCGTTCTGGTATTAATATGGTTCACTATGAAATCTTCGATGTTTTTAGATTTTTTGTTTTGCTACTTGGTTTAAGTATAATATAATATCTAAAGAATGGAAAATCTGTGAAAAACCAGCCGAAAATTGTCGTGGCCTGCATGAAACATCTGCCAAGCCTTCTGTCATTTGTTTTGGGGTCAGCTTCCAGTCTACCTGGATGCAACTGAATTAGCAGTATTTTACATGCATCTACTGCCTCAGATGTACCTATTAATTTTAAGTTCACATTTTTTTTTGTCTTCAAAAATGTTAATTTAGCCTCCCCACTGAATAACACAGTTAAATACAAATCTATGTTTATGGTGTGAACAAACATACTCAGAGGGTGTCCCATTGTCATATTGTGTTGTGATTAGTTCACGTACAGTGTGCCAGGGGGCGCTGGAGTGCTCTTGATACGAGACTCATCACTGGACAAGGGGATAATCGGATGTTTTTTGTTGAATGTTTTGTAGAGCGTGTCGATTGTTGTAGTCCACTTGAGTTTAGCAATTTTCGGGGCATTTACGGATTAGATTTCTTTTTATGTCTTTAGACATAAAAAGAAATCTAATTGAAACGTGGACATAAGGATCAACCTTATTCTAACACATTCTGAACTGAGTTACTAACAGAAAGATGTTTTAGAAGAAAAAAATTAAGAAAAAGGTTTAGACACCATGCAGCTCGATGTTTATAATCAATAATCTAAGGCTAAACGGATCGCAGGACGGATGGCCGATGGGGCCGGAAGGTTCTGGAGTGGCGACCGCGAACCGGAAGACGTTGCGTTGGAAGGCCTCCCACTAGGTGGACCGATGACCTGGTGAAGGTTGCGGGGATCCGCTGGATGCGAGACGCACGGGACCGGTCAATGTGGCGACACTTAGGAGAGGCCCATGTCCAGCAGTGGACGTCTTTCGGCTGAAATGATGATGATGATATGAAACGGAGACGTGAAGTTAAAGATAACGAAATTTTATAGTTGCTTTACAGCACATCTCCTCTCCTGTCATTTCGTCTCCGGTTTCGTGGAGTTCCGCCTAAAGATGGAATAACTCTGACTAAATACACTAAATATTTCAGGGAGACATTAAATCCCAAAATAATGTAATATTTTTTAGTAGCATTAATAAATCATTTACAAAATCAAATGAACCTCTTCCACTACACGAAATTTCGAACCAAATCATCACCCACATTAGTACCACATGTCGTTTCTCACACAAACAATGGACACCCCATAGACTGCACACCATAAGAATCAGTGCATTTCTCTCGCCAATCCATCTCGCGTGCCAATTAGCGACCCCATGCATGGTGCAGCTCTTTGTATGGGGACCTGACACGTGGTTGCTTTTTATTGAATGCTCCTTTTTTGTTCTGTTGTCCTGGTACGGTGGAGTATCGGATGTTGTTTTAATTTGTTGTTGTTTTCATGTTTTGTAGGCAAATGAGCCAACATTTTCATGTAAAATGCTGCCAATGCTTACGTGACTATTCCGCTCGCACTATCAAAAAGTTATCAGATTTCATGTAGAGCCGAGCTTCTAACTCTACCTACACGCCCTAACTTTCACAAGCTCTAAACCTTCGTCAAAATATGTAGCTTGGTTTCTAAACTGCACTCAAAGGCTTTTTGATGCGGTTTTTTCTCCAACCCTGTAGTAGAACATTTAGGTGGGTCTCGCAGATTTTAACGACAAATAGCCTCAACATAAAAAAATCGTAAAATTTTTCCTGCATATCAATTTGTGAAGCAGATGCTGGTCCCAAAATAAATATAAACTAATCGAATGTAATGTTTCCCTGGTATCCCAACGTGCTTGAGTACCAACATTATTGCCTGGCATTGCTTATAGAGGCGTTAGCTTCTTCTTCATTGACTCACACTGCATACAGATAGTTCTCAATCAACAAAACCGTGTAAATCTATCGCCACATCAAAGTATTTAGTAATTAATTAGTCTGCTTTGCCAGTTTAGACACTTTACACTTTAGACTAGGGTTGGATAACCTGACAGGTGATGATAGCTCCTTGCAACCATCATGTCATCTTGTGGCTAATATGTCGGCGGTTTGCCAACTCTGCACTTCGCTGATGTTTAGATTTACGATCAAACCAATTGTTATAGCCTGTATACTAGGTGTCTGATCAGTCTGATTCATAGCCTCGTACTCTGGGCAATATAATATTCAAACTCAGGAAGAAATGTCACTGTTTAGATCTGCTTGCAAATGTTTTCGTCGGCCGTAAATTCTAGACAAGTAATGTTCTAGTCTATTTCATAAATCTTTAAAAACCTTTGTACCTACTAACATATTTAATATTCAGAAGTCTACGACGACATTATTTAAAACGGTTGAACACACATTAAAACAATATAACAGACGCACTCTCACGTTGATTTACACAATTATTGTACATGTCGGTACTCTCCGCGACACTTTTCCTGCTGCACATCAACGACCTCCTTGGTCCTGGTATTGTTGGGTACGCAGATGACAGCACTGTCATGGAGAGTTACACATCCAGCGCAAAAGCCGGTGGTGATGAAATACGTTCATTGAGAGAGGCCATGGTAGAGCGAACGAATTCAGCCTTAAGTCTTGTTTCCAAGTGGGGTGACGACAATCTGGTTGATTTCAACGCCACCAAAACGCAAGTGTGTCTGTTCACTGCTAAAAAGAGTCCGTTTAATCTGGCCCCCACTTTCCGGAGTGCGTCTGTACAAGTTACTGACAGTCTCGAGCTTCTTGGCACGAAGTTGAATGCAAATCTGAACTTCGGCGCCTACATCGAGTCAAAAGCTCAAACTGCGGCAAAAAAGCTGGGTATCCTAAACAGGGTCAAGCGGTACTTCAAGCCTGGACAGCTTTCAATATTGTATAAAGCTCAAGTCCGGTCCGGCATGGAGTACTGCTGTCACCTTTGGGATGGCTCAGCCAAATACCAACTTGCCACACTTGACTCAGTAGAACGCAGAGCCAGGAGGCTGATTGGTGACGCCAAGCTGGTTGCCAAGCTACAAAGCCTGGCCCACCGCCGCAAAGTTGCATGTCTGTCGGTCTTCTACAGACTGTACTTCGGAGAGTGTGCGCAAGAGCTCCACGAGCTTATTCCACCATCTCCCTTCTTCCATCGAGAGACTAGGCGTACTGCAGGTTATCACCCATACCTTGTCGATGTTCCACACATTCGTACGAAGCGTTTTGCTAAGTCTTTCATTATTCGTACAGCCAAAGAGTGGAACACCCTGCCTGCGTCGGTTTTCCCGAGTTCATATAACCCCAATCTATTTAAGTCGCGAGTAAATAGGCTTCTTCTGGGTAAGCTCGTTCCATCGTCGACCTCATCTCTGCCCTTAGGGCAAGATTGAGGTCAAGAGTAAGCCCATATTAAATAAAAAAAAAAAAAAAAAAAAAAAAAACATATAAATTAAAACTAACGAACTTTTTACGACTGCCGATGTTCTTCGTTTACGACGGTATTCGGAAACACTCGGCTATTTTCATTTTTCAACGCCATCTTTCGGGCGAGTTTATGACTTACATATAGGTGCTTGTGTTTATGCCTTAATTTAATGGAGATAAATGACAGTTTTGTTTTAATTGTCAGCTTGTTTGTTCACTTTTGTGGTGTTAATGTGCCCATAACCACTTTTCCCAAAACAAGTTGGTGGGTTGGATTGCATTTGCGACAAGCATTTGTGGTTTGTGCAGTGTCTCATGATTGAACGATTGCTCTACTGCATTCAGACCGCGAATTCAACTCCTGTATTAAACAATAAAACTTAGATACATTTTAATTATTTAAGTACTTATTATATTCCTGTGTTTAGCATCTAAAATCTCGAATCTAAAACACTAAAAGTTTGTAACATTTTCAGAAAACTGTGTAAATCCCCTATTATCTCATTGTTTGTTCTTCCAAGCCTAATTTCCAACGTTCCTCTTTCCAGGTATTGAAGTACTGCGAGCACCTGCACGGCAAATGGTACTTCAGCGAGATCCGCGCGATCTTCTCGCGGCGCTACCTTCTGCAGAACGTCGCCATCGAGATGTTCCTCGCCAGCAGGAGTAAGTACACCATACTGCATGAGTACATCGGACGCTGCACATTGAACCGTACAACAAGCCAGCGTCAATGCCTTCTCCTGTAGAGTCTTCATGGCAACGACCGTTAAGAGATTATCTTGAAATATTGAGGACGAAACTAATTGCAATGAGACATCTAAACTACGTGAACTGCGTCCATAGGTGAACCTGTAGGGGCGGGTTGTTCGAACGAGATACCGAGGCCTCGGACATAATGGACTTCTACTGACTAAAAACCACCAATGTTCTTTCTTAAGAACATTGGTGGTTTTTAGTCAGTAGAAGTCTGACACTCCCTTTCGCTCTGCCCAAGAACGGGGGTCATATGATGACTTTCCACACACACCAAAAAAAAGGGAGCTATTAGTGACAAAATTCTATAACACTAACAGCGTTTGTTTTCAGTTTTGATGTACTGATCGCGTTCAGTTAGGGTATAGTATAATTTACCCTTTGATAATATAATTTTAAATTGACTAAAGTATTGTAGTACTGGGAGCTCGTTGTACGTCTGTTCAGTGTGCGGTCTACTTACTTAAATCAGACTTTTTCTATGATGATGTTAATTTTTTAAGCATGTGATTTATTTTCTTTCTTGTGATTATTTTAGGCCAGATCCACTAAGATTATTTTTTAAATATTGGGGGAGGGGTATTCAGGAGTTGCCCCCCTCCCAGTTGGAATATGAGTAGTAATGATGAAAAGACTCAACAAGCACAAAAAAGTATTGATGTCAATGTTTGCAGTTTTGCACGCGAGTGTCTTTGCACGCGGCAGCATCCCCCCACTGCACGCTGACTAAATAACTCTTGCGAAGGTCTGGTCTCCTGGTCCTTTTAGCACACAACAAACAGGATCTACAACTGAACATTTGAAGAAATAAGATACTCCTTTTCATTGAGATGATGCCTGTGTGACCTGTGTCCCAGCAGTGGACATATTACAGACTGATTATGCTACTGAACACATACGCGAAGATGATCAGTTTTATGGTTAGACAAGTTAGGAATAACGTGAAAGTTATTGCCTCGCAAAAGCAAAAGCACATGGTTCCTGTTACTGTTTTATGGGCAACACGCAGACTAGAGACTTTGAATATTTCTTCATTATATAAGGCGCAAAAACTAATGGCACTACGCATCAATTCTACAACTGCTTCAATATCATAGCTATTGTTATCAAACTTTATAATAAGCTCTTTACAGTGTAATGTCGAGCACTGAACACTTGAAAGAACCTCCCCCTTTTAGGAAGTCGGTTAAAAAACAGAGGAGCCTGCTACCAAAATAGGTTCAGGATTAGTGATCGCAGCCCCCTCCTGTAGCACCGGTGACGCAGCTGCCCGTTCCCGGTGAACGAGCACAGGTATACACGTCAATAATCAGGTGTTGTCCATGTTTCAGCCTCCATATTCTTCGCGTTCCCCGACCAGACGACGGTGAAGAAGGTCATCAAGGCACTGCCGAGGGTTGGCGTTGGCATCAAATATGGCATACCGCAGTCCAGGTTAGTGATATCTTTTAATTCTTTTTTGGGTTTCGCAACGTTATTGGAATTTGTATTCTATTTTACGTCCGGAGACAACAATTTTGTGTACCAATGACATTCTTTCATATTAATACCGTTAACTGAATGTGGTGCTGTTCCTCAAACAATGTGGCACCTAATATCGTGTCCTGCGTGTCCTATTGTTTGTTCGCTATAGGAACTGATCGATGCTACCGAAAACGCAACTTAGATTGCCATCGACACGCTAAGACGAAAATAATATCGTTTAATGAATCTCATCGGAGACTTTCTGCTAACAAAACAAACCAAAACTTTCCCACCGAAACAATCAGATTGGAGATCGGATGTGCTGCCATCTAGTAAACGCATGCCGCATTATGAGGCTTCGATGCGACCTACTTTTTTGCTTGATGTGAAAAAACTCGATTGATGTTTCACATGTTTAGATAGATGGCGCTACTTACACCATCCGGTTCTTGTTTAATAATAGGATAATGAAAAAAGTATCTGTACCTTTGCGAAACTATTATTAACCATTGAATTAATTAATTAATTGCATGATTCTCAATATAACTTCAATCATTATTTATCATAGACCCTTTTTCAAAATATTTAACCAGACTTCAAAAATTTGTCTTTCTTAGTACAGTCAGTATATTAGATCTAAAGATCAGACATCTAAGAAAATAAGATGTACTAAACATTTCAAAAGTAGTATTACTATACTCTTATGGCTCTTATGGTCGAGTGGATATTGATCATGACATCTACCGTAATAGATGAATGATACTAATTGTTTTTGTCCACTCTATTAACGCGCTATCATTGCTCTTGAACGTTGACCTCATTTCTCCAGTGCATAGCTATCTCTTATCGCATCCAGGTCAATAGATATTAAATGAAACAAACATTGTAAACAACTCGCTTCTTTATTCACACTTCATCACAGCATTTATCTTTCATTTATATTAATGTAAGTCCTCCCTTTTATCATATTAAAATACATACACTCACCCTGTATACAGCTCTTGCTCTTAAATATTACCTAGATCTTCTAAGAGGAATAAATAGTAATGCTTATTGCAGTATAACAAACTTACATAAATATATCTACTTACTACGCGGTATAAAAATAATAGTCACTTTATTAATCACTTCAGTTCCACGATTTTGTTACACCAAAATTTGTACTTAAAACTAGGCAAAACTTTAAATACCTATGTCGTCACCTTGTATTAAAATTATTTATCACTAGTGGAATGTAACATCATCAAAACGTTAAGATCGTCCTCATTTAATACTGATCACAAAACTTCACAAACAATAAAATATTAAAAATAGTTAACTATACAAATTCATTGGTATCTTATTCTGTAAAAGTACTAGGCTAGCATTAAACGCAGAAGTTCACTCGCGGTGGCCTGTCTTCTTATTTTCATCTTGCGTCCAATTCTTTTCTAAAGATATTGTGGCTCCAGCGCTGTGTCGCCTTTGTACTGGCTTTCCTTCTATCGTCAACGGCTTCTCCGTCGTGTACCCAACTTCTGGATCCACTTCCTTCTTCTCACTATCGAACTGCCTCATAATTTCAGTCAGGGTTTTTCCTTTAGTTTCTGGAAGGAAAAAGTAACAATACGCGGCTCCCAGGAGCGCACAGAATCCGAAGAGGTACAATGTCCCGTTACTAGTTATAATTTTTTCTAGCTGAGGATAAGTCTTAATGTTAAAGAAGATGAGGACGTATGCACAGCACGAGGTGGCGCCGGACATCACTCCTCGTACTTCGTGAGGGTACAGTTCCCCGGACATTATCCAAGGTAGCTGCAGGAACCCGACCATACTGAATGACACGTGCAGTAGAACGCAAGCGAGTTTCACTAAAGGTGGTCCGTTGAGACTGTCACAAACCGCCGCGCCCAGCATAGCGATACCTAGCAATAGTCCAGAGGTTGCGGCGAGGGTTTTTCTTCTGAAACTGTTGATCAGACATGCTCCCACAGCGCCCATGAACACTCGCACTCCACCAACAATGATAGAAGCCGTGAACTCGTTGACGCTGGTCCCCACAGACTTGAAGAAGTCCACAGCGTAGTACAAAATGACGTAGATACCAGACATCTCTTGGAATATAAAGAAGATGATGAGTAGCAGGAACGGTTTGACAACGCTCCTCTTTTTGAAAAGGCTGAGTTTCTGTTTGAAGGTCATGGTTTCTCCTAATTTTCTATCTTTGGTAAACTCCATGAGCTCTTGTTGCGCGGTGCTGTTGTTCTGTCTGAGCCAGAACATTGCGTTGTAGGCTTCCTTCATCTGTCCTTTGGATGCGAGCCAGAGAGGTGATTCAGGGACGAAGTACATTAGGAAAGGTGTTAGAAGAGACACTCCTGCGCAAATAGCTGCGACTTTCCGCCAGTGTATGAAGGCTCCCAGGAAGTAGACGATGAAGATGCCGGTGGACACGAGGCCAGGTCCGAGAGCGCTGAGCACTCCTCGTTTCTCTGGCGTCGTGATCTCTGCCACGTAGATGTAGGAGACCGTTGACATGCCTGCAATGTGACCAGTTAATGTCATTAGGAACGCTGTTAAAGTGTGAAGACTTGCCACGGTTCGTTTGTTCAGGTTTCAATTAGTGAGTCATCCAATTTTCACCAGTCGTTGACTTTCGTCATTTTTAGTTTCAGATAAGCTAACTGCTTCTATTATTTATGTCAATATATTCAAAACGAATGGATTTTTGTGACGCCATAATCTATGACTAATCCAAATATGATATGGTCTCAGATACGGCACAAAAACTCAATTCGTAATCTTAAGAATTGAAAATCATACAAAAATTACATCATAATAAGTCAGTCTGGAGTCGCAACTCACCGATGGTAAACCCGGTGATAAACCTTCCAACGCATAGGAAGATATAGGTCTCAGAGAAGGCGATGACGAGCCAGCCCACCAGGTTCGGCAGCACGATGGACTGCAGCAGTAGTCTCCTGCCCACAGCATCCACCATCATGCCGCCTAGCAGGGCCCCGATGGGGTTTGATATCACACCCAAACTTGCTGTAAGAGAAAAATAATGACCGTTAGATGGGTGGGGGATATAGGAACAGATTCTGATATAGCTTAAATGATATGACTGCCGCTCTCACCGTTGGAACAAAGCTGCAAACTGATTGACGAATACCTATTTTAAAATCATCGGTTATTGCTTTTATAGAACGCTAAGAATTTTCCGTATTACTATTCCCAGACTTTATAATATATTGGAGCCAACTAATATTTTCTGTATCAATAACCAAATTACGTTCAACTGCTCTACACAACGCATTACAACCAAACTTATCTCCACCTTGCATCCCCAACCTCATATTAAACCTAGCCTTATCACACCCAGCTCCTTGACCGGATCATAACCATAACTCCCCATACCCCCACATCGTGCGTGCCCCGCCATAAGGCGCTCAGCTTACGGCCCTACCTCCTCGTGTCACTTATCTCCTAGTACAAATGATGTGTTTGACTACGCTATCTTGTCTGCACACGTCGGCAGTTACCGTCAATATTTAATTTGCGATGTCAACAAATGTTGCTTTGTTTGTATTGATAAAATATCTGTCTACTGTATTTGATATTTTATTGTATGTATGTAAGACCAGAACTTTGTATAATTATGGTCTTTTCTCTAGCGGTTCGGTTATCAATTTACCATACAAAACATCGATATTTTCTTATTTCGAAACGTTTCAGTTACATTTCACTTTAATGAAAACGTGCTGTGAGAAGAGCATTATTTTTAGCGACCTCATTGGGCGAGCTCACGTGTCGCCGTGTCGCCCTGGCATCGCGCGCCGTCCCGAAATAAAACGTAAACATTGTTTTAGCACTGTCCATTCAGTTTGGCCGATAGCATCACTTTCCATCTCTTTGTTTATGTTATTATTTATATTGAGAAATATACTAAAGTCCTAGCTTACGAAGGTCTTTTCAACCTTCGCCGTAAGCAGTGGCGGTACTCCCATAGAAGCAGAAAAGCACAGCTTGCCTTAATAAAACAACGAATTAAAAAAAAAACGGTCAATACAAAAACAAAATTAATATTATAATCATTATCATCAAACTGCATGCCACGGGCCACGCGAAAAACGGAACGTATTGATGCGACGTTGTCAGGTTTACGTACTCAATAAACCAGAAAATACATTCGCGCGCAACTCGCACTGCGACGTTGCCAAACTTTTTCTAATATGTCTCCCGACTCCCGACCTCAGCCGATTGATCAAACAGATCGATCGGGCATGATCGGGCTCGACTAGCCCTTTCTCTGTCACACCATCCGATTTCGAACTGCTTTTCTGACCTCTCTATCCTACGAACATAATTTAGAGTTGTTTGTTTACATACTTTTTGCCGGGTTTACGACAAAATGTATAGGATTTCCAACAATTTCCAAGCATGCTTTGAACGTTTGAGTTTAAAGATTGCGATTGCGAGAGAATGTGAATGAGTGTGTGAATGCAAGTTCGCGACGCGATTGAACTTGTTTGAAGGGAATTTCGATTTAGTTCAAATTTGTCTTGAGCGTTGATGGTTGATGATGCAATAATATTCTATTGTGATTTGATTTTTCCGTTTCTTGTTAGAATTTAACTACCTATGTTTTGTGGTTAGTTTTTGATTGAAGTTAGTTGATTAATACGAAAATGAATTCGAAAACGCAAACAATAGTTCCTTGTGATTAGTTGTGATGGATTAAAGTGTGTGAAAGCGTTACTGGGCAAGGTAAATACTTTAAATTTTACAGATAAATATGTTGAATATTGGACATAAGTCCAACGTAGTCTCTGCTATTTACTGGCAGAATATATAAATAAAACTATTATTTAAATTAGTGAAAAAATATGTCGACTGCTTTATTCGGCTTGATCATAGACAAGGGTAGAGAAAAAAAAGCGTTCAAACAAAGACAAAAAAATAAAAGGTGCGTTCAGTAATACCTAGATAATTTAAAAGTTTATGTTTGAGTAATTTATTTACAGGTACTCTTTCAATTATTACTAACACTTCCCCTTACTCAAACATAAACACAATCATACAACAGTTCTTAATTCTAGATTAAATAAACATGTTCTCATAGCAGAAGTAATTCAAACAAAGTAAATTATATACTTAAGAGTAGGTTGACTTAAGCTAAACATAATTCTGTAACAAACTTAAGATGTTTTATTTTAGCTAATGGCTTTGTCAAGACATCTGCCACCATCTCATCCGTTGATAGGTATTCTATTTTAATTGTTTTGGAATCCACTGCATCTCGGATGAAGTGATGACGAATGTCTATATGTTTAGTGCGACGATGACACAAATCATTCTCTACAATTTTGTGAGCACTTAAATTATCATTGTAGATAGTCACAGGTAATAAATTATAATTAAACAAATCTATAAAAAAGTTCTTAAGATGTTTACTTTCTTTTACAGCTTCTCCTAGACTATAATATTCAGCCTCAGTACTTGAATATGCAACTGTTTGTTGTTTACGGGCTTCCCAATTTACAACACAATCACCCAGTTTGACAACAAACCCAGTATATGATTTTCTATCATCTAAGTCATTCGCCCAATCAGCATCAGTAAATATGTTAATTTCACAATTCTTTTTACTTTTACTAAAATGTAAGCCATAGTGTTTAGTACCTGATAAATATCTAAGTACACGTTTCGCCGCTTGCCAATGTGACTCACCATAACAATTGTTGTACTGTCCCAATTTACTACATGCAAATGATATATCAGGGCGGGTGCACACTGATAGGTACATTAGTCCTCCAATTAGTTCCTGATAAGGTAAGTTATCATCACATTTAGATGATTTGCTTAAATCTACATTCACTTGCATTGGGGTACTAACAGGCTTACAGTCACTCATACCAAATTTTGACAGAAGATTTTTTATATATTCTTCTTGTGATAATTTTAAAGAACCATTATATTTATTCCTTTCAACTTTCATACCAAGACAATTTCTAACTTGACCTAAGTCTTTGATATCAAATTGTTCCTTTAGTTTATCAACAAATTTTATTTTTTCATTGTGATTTTCGGTAAATATGAAAAAATCGTCTACATATAAAGCAACAATAGTGATTTTATTGTTTATCAACTTTGTGTAGACACAGGGTTCACATTTCGACTGTTTATAACCAATACCATTTAAGACTTCATTAACTTTTAAATGCCAGGCTCTGCTAGCTTGTTTGAGACCATATATACCCTTTTTTAATAAACAAACTTTGTTGATACTATCCTCCTCATAGCCAGGTGGTTGTTCCATGTATATGGTTTCAGTTAAATCCCCATTTAAAAAAGCTGTGCTCACATCAATGTGAAAAATATTCATATCTTTTTGAACTGCAATAGCAAACAATAACCTTAATGTGGAATGCCGAACAACAGGAGAGAAAGTCCTATCATAGTCTACTCCCTGTTGTTGAGTGAAACCTCGAGCAACTAGTCTTGCTTTATGCCTTTCAAAATTTCCATCAGCATCCTTTTTTATTTTATAGACCCACTTACATTTCACGACATTCTTATTATTCGGTCGGTTAACAATGGTCCAAACATTTTTTGCAATTAATGAATTATATTCATCATTCATTGCCCTTTTCCAATCAAAGTGGTCTTTTGAGGACATAGCTTCATTATATGTTTTAGGTTCGGAAGTTAACATAGCAAATTCATCATCTCCTACTACATAATCATTAAACCTAACAGGTAGACGGCATTGCCTTACAGGTCGTGACGATGATGGTAAAAGAGTCTCATTATTTATATTTTGTACACTATTAGTAATATTATAATCCAAGTTAGATGAACTACCTGATTCTAAAACTATGCTATCATTAGAATTTTCAGCATTACCATAATCTAAGTTATCTTCCCCTGCTGAACTATATTCTGATGCTGTATCAATTTGTTCTATATTCTCTGATGATAAAATTGTAACAGGGTTAACAATTTCAGAACCAATAGAACTATTAGTACATTGTACATTTTGTAAATCTGTTTGTTGATTTAAAGTTATGTTAAAATCAGATGGAGAATTACTTAAGCTGGATATGCCAGAAATATTTTCAAGAAACACAACATTTCTTGCTTTAATAACCTTACCTGGATGCATTGGGTCACCTAAACGATATCCTTTGGAAGATTCACAGTAGCCTAACATGATATAAGGTTTTGACTTTGCATCTAATTTATTACGTTGAATTTCTGGTGTTAAAGCATAAACTTTGCATCCAAATACCTTTAAGTTACTCAAGTCCACTTTGGACCCTGACCACAGCTCCTCTGGTGTTGCATCTTTTACAGCATTAGTAGGACTTAAGTTTTTTAAATAAACAGCGGTAGCAACAGCTTCTCCCCAATATCTCTTATCTAAACCAGAGTCTTGTAACAGTGTACGTGCTTTTTCTATTAAAGTTCTATTTAAGCGCTCTGATACTCCATTTTGCTGTGGTGAATATGGTATGGTTGTCTCATGAATGATACCATTTTTAACAAAAAAATTATGCATAGTTTGATTACAGTATTCTGTACCATTGTCTGTTCTAATGGTTTTAATCTTTAAACCAGTTTGATTCTCTACAAGTAATTTAAAATTTACAAAAACACTGTGAACTTCCATTTGAGACTTAGTACATAAAAAATAAACAAAAGTTTTACGTGTATAGTCATCTGTCAAAGTTAATATGTAACGATAATTACTCCATGATGGTACTGGCATAGGACCACAGAGATCAGAATGTATAAGTTCTAATTTTTGAGTAGCCCTTTTGGCACTACCTTTTGGGAACGTTTTAGTAGCCTGTTTTCCCTCAATACAAGGAATGCAAGATTGTATAGGAAAATCTTTAAATGATATACCATCTGCAAGTCGATCACGTAACAGTAGCATACCTTTATAGCTTAAATGGCCTAATCTCTTATGCCATAGTTCGGAGTCATTTGAGCAGCAAAACAGTGACTGATGACCCACATTGGCAGCAACAGTTTGTTCAGCACATGGGTAGAACGAGGTATCCTGATGCTGATCAAGTTTGTAAACACCATCTACATTAGATGCAATCTGAACTGCCGCACAGTCCTGAAGTTAAAACTGATGAGAAAGCAGAGTCTTCAGTAGAATCTTGTTCCCGTTTTAGGTCTGGACACTTTGGTCTTATATGACCTTCCTTGCCACAATGGTGACAATGGACAGAAAACTTTTTCTTAGAGATCTTTTTCTTAACCAACAGGGCATTTTCTGTTTTGTCGAGTTCTTGTCTTCTGAAGTCGTGCACCAACTTGTTTCTAACAATTTCAGATGTAAGATCCAATTTAAGTCCTTCTATTGACATAATTAATGGATCATATTCCTCTGGTAGACCCATCAGCATTATTTCAGCAATCTCCTTATCATCAATTTTTGTTCCAATGCCGGAAAGTTCTTGACATATGCTCATTATATCAGAGATATACTTTTCCATATCATTATATGTATTATAAGAAATCTTGTATAGTTGTCGTTTTAATAGTAGCCGCCGGGTAATGCTATCATTTTCGTACGCTAACTTCAAGGCATCCCATGCCGCCTTTGCAGTGGTGCAATCTTTTACGTGAGGATAACATATTGGCGTGATGTTGAGGCAAATTTTAGCATAAGCCTTTTGATCGGCTGCCGAATCACTCTGCGGAGGCGCCGTTATGTATTGCCACAAATCAGACTCGATAAGAGTCAACTTCATAATAAATTTCCATTGTGCATAATTTTTGGTGCCTTCGAGTTTTTCCACGGAGGATAACATCCTATGACACATACCTGGTGGCGGAAGCTGCGGCGTCGGTGGCAGTGAATGCGAATCCAAATCTTTGTTCGGTAACGAAGCGTCCGCGGACGCGCCCTGTTGCATGGCGTCCTTAGTCATTTTAGACTTGACGACGAAATCACGCAATGTTACTTATTTATTATCTGGGCCCATAACCTGTTGAATATTGGACATAAGTCCAACGTAGTCTCTGCTATTTACTGGCAGAATATATAAATAAAACTATTATTTAAATTAGTGAAAAAATATGTCGACTGCTTTATTCGGCTTGATCATAGACAAGGGTAGAGAAAAAAAAGCGTTCAAACAAAGACAAAAAAATAAAAGGTGCGTTCAGTAATACCTAGATAATTTAAAAGTTTATGTTTGAGTAATTTATTTACAGGTACTCTTTCAATTATTACTAACAAAATATAATCTCTTTTGTTCACCTAAACCTACTCCTGATTTGAATATTTCTCAGAAAGTTAAAAGAAATACTAGGTACTAATCGATCAGCATACAATGTACAATGGGTTGTGGGCTGCTATCATAAAAACAATTTTTTCTGTTGGCCTTGTACCTATATTTTTTTCGAATGAAAAGAATGCTTGGAGTTTATCAGGTTACGATGATTTAAATAACTTCTCTGGTGCCATGAAAATACATCAAAATTCTCATAAACATTTGAATGCTGTTATTTCATTTTGTAGTTTTGGTAAAACACGAATTGAAACAGCTTTATCTCGGTAGTTACAATATATGTGTCGAGCGAGATTATGTATCTGTGAATCTATCTAGTAATAATTGCCTTCAGTGTGTTTTGTTGTTTGTCATCTGTCCATGGTAAAGAAGCGAAGAATAAAGAGTAATGGCTGTATACATTGTGAGTAATAACATTTTTTTTCATCTTTATGTAAGTAAGTAGTTAGAAACTAATTTATTATTTTGTGTGCCATCTAGCGGTTTGCCCAAAGCGACTGTATACGAGCGAAATACGTATTGACTCAAATAGTTCAGTTGTTGCGTTTATGTCAATAGATGGCTCTTGTTAATATATTATTTTACATGATACTGACAACTTGATTTATTGAAATAGTTGTAAATTTTCTGACAGGATATAAAATACGAAAAGTGTTAGTCATAATTAAATATTAGAAAACAAAACCGGTGTTATTAAAAACCAGTGTCAGAATTCGGAACAAAAAGTGTTTTTTTTTTTTTTGGAAATTGTGCTTTACCTCCAAATAATTGCTGGCACGCCACTGGCCGTAAGTGCCATAAAAAAACAGATGTAGAGAGTAAAACACAAGTGGGCACTACTAGGACAGATGCTATTGATAAAAGTTTTCGTAAACTACATGACGTGTTAAAATCTTTTCTCTTACTAAAAGTTTGCATTGTCTTTCCACAATGTCATATTGAGATAATAATTAATACACTTTCACGAATCATTGTTCACGTCATAGTAATTAATCAAAGTTTTTGTTACATATTATTCAGATGTCTGCATTCAATAAATATAAAATATTTGCTTTAAACACTAATAAGTTAATGACAATATTGTTAAATAAATATTGCCTTGGCAATGCCACAAGTATGATGACATTGATGACTTTTCTGAAAGATGTCTCAATTTTTCAGTATCAGTTTTAGCTCAAAAGTATTTTAATGCAAAATATAGCTTACCGATCCATGAACTCTGCTCGTATGAAATGGTGGGATGTTCATATGTGTACTGGGGCAGCAACACCGCTGAGAAGCCTTGGCAGAACCCCACCGATATGTTGATAGACTGCGCGGCCAGTGCCGCCAGCACCTGGAAAATATGAACTCCTGGTAAAGTGAAAGTCAATCACAATTTATCTGGGGTTGAAACTATATCTTTTATAGGTAATGACTAGAAATCCTCCCCTACTTTCTACGAACCTTGTTTTCATTCAAAAACCGTATTCGCTACGCTACGTAGGAAAATATTATCAACAATAAATCATATCATCGTGTCATACGGAATATAATTAACGCTTTTCTTAACAATCTATCTGCAGAATAATAATTATAGGCACATCCAACCATAAGTTCATAACATACAAATAGATATGTGAGAAAGTTTATGCAACTAGCTATTTATAAACGTACCTACCAAAAAACTTTTTTACAAAAAAAAACAACCGACTTCAAAAACACCAAAAAGTTAAAAATAAACTTCAGAAGAAAAATCAGCTTCAGAAGTCGGTGACATTTTGTTTGTTTCATTTAGTTTTTTTGCCACCGACTTCAGAAGCAGATTTTTCTTCTGAAGTTTATTTTTAACTTTTTGGTGTTTTTGAAGTCGGTTGTTTATTTTTGTAAAAAAGTTTTTTTATTTTTTCATTTTTAGTTGTAATATCATAGAATTATTTACTATACATATAACATTCGACTAAGAAACCTACCCCTAATCCTTCAAGATACCCTTATTATTGCTTTTAACTCCTAACCTTTGAGGAGTAGTACCTTCCATCATCAGCTTATCAACATGAAGTGATGACTGCTAGATGCGAATACTTGAATAGCGTCAGAAAAAGTACGAAACACGTAATACGTGTCTATGAAATTAATATATAACAACTAAAAAAAATATGCATTGTACACATCTGCATACCCCTCAGAGCATACAGGCGTGATGTTACGTCATGATAATGTATATTCAATAAACATCCAAGCGATTCCAGCAATTACGACTGATTTGCCGTCTATTTTTGAAGAGTTCCATTGTATATCTCCGAAGATCAGCACCAGATCTTCACCAAATTAAAATGGGACCACCTCGGGAGTACACTCTTTCAAATAAAAAAAGAATTTTGAGAATCGGTCCACAAATGGGGGAGAAATCAGGTAACATACATAAAAAAAAAAAAAAATACATACACACGAACATATAACCTCCTCCTTTTTCGAAGTCGGTTAAAAATAGTTTCCAAGAACCTATAAGTAAGAATTTAGGTACCTCGTGATTAACTACCTAACTGCAAGTCAGTAACGTCAGCGTTGTCAACGGCTGAATTGTCCATCTTACAGTCATCATTACTTTATTACCGTACATACTTATATCACAATATCAAATTATCGTCCCCAAAGTATTACATGCATAATTATACTACTGAATATGCATAGGTATAACTTTGTCTTCATAAACTTAAAGCAAGCCTCGCTCTAATAACATTGGACACAACTAATTGACGAAAAGTGAATTTATATTAGAAAGTAGGAACTTCTTCCTCTGTCTGTCCTTTGAAGATTTCAGGCGTGATGGCAATTGGCATGTGTTTTAAAACATCTACATTTACGATTTTTTGCGAATATTCGTTTTTTTTCGGTCAACAACCTTTATTCTGTCACTAATGACTTGAATGCTTGAAACCTGGAAGTGACAGAATCCGGTACAAAGTCGAACCCATTTGTGGTAATAAGCAAGCAATCAAATAATTAGTGCATTTTAGGACCAATACTAGGTATTGGGACAACAGGAAATAAACTACATTTCACCATAGTTCGTGAAGCTGAAAACTCGACCAAATATTGAAATTTTCTTGTAATTAGTAAATTAGTAACGAAATATAATGAGGAAGTAATCTAACGAGCAGGCTCGATAGCTGGAGTTAGGCATACGTGAAAATAACTTTACTTTGTGATTACTTATAATAAGTGTAAGGAAGAGTTAAAATTATCTGTGATTTTTATCAATCTCAATTCGAGAAAAATAATAATGCATCTAAGAATAATGTTACTTTAAAATTATCCCAAACGACAGCGACAAAACCTCAACAGCGACTAGGTAATCATCAACACCGATGTTTATCTTAAAACGTGCACTGAAAGGAAAATAATTATAGTCCACTGCTGTAGTCACGTGCGCGACTAAGCAGTACATAGTACTTGCAGTTTATGTCGCCTTGGTAGATGAACACTCATTATTCTAATTAATTATTGTCGATTGTCTGTCAATCTCAGGTAATTTCTATTTGTACTTTTATCGTAATGTGTCTATTGTCTGCAGTTGATCTAGGTCTGTATCATTCAAAATAAATAAGATGGCAATATTTTTTAAAGGCCATATAAATCTCTGCGCAACAGTATGTTATCTAAGTTGTGTAAAAAGTGTCAAGACTTTAAAACGTTGGTGCACAAAAACATTATGTACCTAAATAAAAAAAATATGAAAAATCATTTTTAGGTGTTCCCCGAATTTCATAAACGCTTACAATTTGATACCATTAGATGTTATTTCTTAATCATTTTACAAAGCAAGTGTTTTTCTTTTTGTTTTTTTTTTTGTGTGCAAAGTTGTGATTATTTTCCTGTAATGTCAAAGCACATTAAAATGACTTTACATGCGTGTAAGTGGTCTATAAATGGCAGTCAACTACCGGAACAGTATAACTGGCGAACGATTCTTGTGATTGTGCTAACGACTATTACACCGTGGTATGTGGACGGACCCTAATTACCGTAAATAACTAAATACTCGATGATTGTTTCGCGTGATTCGCGATTTTTTTGCAATTATTTTATTGTGTGAAAACGACACTTAAAGTTCGGTAGGTAACTACGAAGCACCAAGATTCACAGGTTATTCCTAACCAACAGTTGAGCTTTTTTTATTGTACTGTAGTAAAAAAATATTTCAGCTAGCGGAGTTTGCGGTCGACACGCTAGAGTAGGCAATCTTTCATTTAACATATTTGACCCAAAATTCAGCTATACGAACTCTGCTCGCTGAAATAAATATTTTATGCTAGAAAAATATATTTATTTTGACGATTACTGAACAAAACCATTTTGTTGTATTATGAAAATATGAGATAAATATGCATAAGTTATCTAAATAGCCCGCATCAAATCGCTATTTAATTTACACAGGGATGCATATCAGCTGTATTTACAGATTTGAAAAAATAGATGAAACCGCACCTAAGTTATTACGTGTAAAAAACGCTAAGTTTAAATCTCTCAATGAATGACGTCTGATTCAGTATCTGCTGAAAACTTGTCTGTCAAATGATTGATCATACATTTTCACACGATTTTCGCGGTCTGCGACCTACGTAGGGTGATATTATTACCCTCTGTGCAGTCTGTGCACATGTTTTCACACGCGGACACGTTTTTAGACATTGGATACGATTGATACGAATCTATAAAAATATGTAGTTTCAGACAAAATAGGGTGACTATTTTATTTCAAGATTTTATTGAAAAGGAAAACAGACATCGTTTTCTGTAAAACTGCTATGTAATACAATTTTTTTTTCGAAAGGTAATTTTTTCAGTCGTATATATGAAACATACTCACGGTGAAGGAAACTCCGATGGAATCGAAATACTTGTCCGTATCAGTGTACATTCCCACTGGCTATTGGACCCAATGCTGCTTATGTACTGGCCTCTTCGGCCGCTCTGCGGGTCGTTTATATTATATTTTAACCCAGTTTAGTGAAATAAAAAAACTCATGGAAGAGCCGGTTTACAAAAAAACAACCATTTGTTAGATAAATAATCTGTGTTATCTAGAAAAAAGGTCAAATCATTTCTTCAGATGTTTTTCTCAGTTTGTTTAATTTTAATGAGAAAAATAAACATGTGTGTTAGTCTTAAAATAAAGTTTTGACCGGAACGAACCCATTTTATAAAATGATAGAATTACAATGCAAATAGCGACGTGTTATCCTTTCTGAATGTTTATAATTAAAACAAAATTAAATAAGAATGTACTTACAGATTTTTCTTTATGTTAGTATTGTGCAACAGTGTTTACAGAAACCATAATGGTAGTTCCAAGTTATCAGAATATTATAACTGCTAGAGCCAGCCTCCCTGACTGCAAAATATGACTATTGACTATTGTCTATTGTCATTGATCCTGTATGTCACTTCCAGTAGACTTAACTCGAATACAGCCGACGTGGAGTGAACGTAAGGTCATTTAAGTTTTTCACATACCGTTTAATCGGGCGATATTTTCTATAATGTTACATTTGTAAAGTCAGACAGATTTATCTTGTTACTTCTAGAAATTGTAACGTCTCAAGTTTTAGAACTTATTTTAATACTACTAATTTACATACGAGTATGAATGACCAGGTGTTTCTTTTTTATAAACATCAATGTATATGATGTGAAATACATTTGTGATGTTTAATAGTGATGATGATAAAATAAAAAACCGGCCAAGAGCGTGTCGGGCCACGCTCAGTGTAGGGTTCCGTAGTGATAATTATTTTTTTGTTTGAAAAAAGATACGTTCAGGATAATAAAATATGTAAACGAAGTTAAATAAAAAAAATGCTTGCCTATACGATTATATTAAAAACTTAGTCCACAAATTATTTTGTACAACTTTTTGTCTTTTTTGTACAAAAACTGTTTCCATCCAAGTTCAAAATGATTTTCCTAGAAAGTCCTTTTATAGTTCTACTTTTCAGATTTTTTTCATCCTTACATAGTATAAAACAAAGTCGTGTCTGTTTGTTTGTTTGTTTGTTTGTCTGTATGCTTAAATCTTTAAAACTACGCAACGGATTTTGATGCGGTTTTTTTTAATATATAGAGTGATTCAAGAGGAAGGTTTTAGTATATAATTTGAACGACATCCACGCGGGTGAAGCCGCGGGCATCAGCTAGTATTTTCTAAACTCAAAAGTTAAAAGTTAGAGGGGGGGACACATTGTTTTTTACTTTTGGAGCGATTATTTCCGAAATTATTGATATTATCAAAAAATTATTTTAGTAAACCCCTATTCATTTTTAAATACCTTTCCAACAATATATCACACGGTAGGGTTGAAATTAATAAAAAACACTTCCCACTTTACATATAGGGGGGCTAGGGCTACCCTAATAAAACATTATTTTCCAATTTTTATTTTACCACTTTGTCGGCGTGATTGATACACATATTGGTACCAAATTTCAGCTTTCTAGTGCTAACGGTCACAGAGATTAAGCGAGGACGGCCAGACGGACAGACAGACATGGCGAAACTATATGGGTTCCTAGTTGACAACGGAACCCTAAAAAGATAGATAAAAACTATCATTGTATGTAGGTAATCTTGTTTTGCATAAATGTCAAAATATTGATCAAGTATCACCCATTGAAATAAAAATAATTATTGAATGCTAATAATTAATCAAGATGTATCAATCGATCTATAGTTCTGCAATACAAGTACCAGGCTATCATAATATCGGAAGGATGTGGACAAAGATACCGTAGTAGAGTAGTAACCCGCATGTAGGCAACCTTGACCGTGCCGACACTGCGCTACCTTCACTCCGACTCCAACCACACTCCAACCGAGCTCTACAGTTGTACTTCTTGGAAGCTTATATGCGCCTGGTACTTGTGAACTAATTGCGAACTTTTATTAATCCATGCTTTATTTAAAATCAAAGTTTTCTTACCGTTTTTGCTTGCAAGTTATAAAAAAAAAACTCTCAAAGAGTTTATAAAGATAAACATGCTAACAAATTATGCTATTAGTAATTAGTAATGCTATTCCGGTTTTAATTTTCAATAAAGATAAAGCCACGGTTATTGTCAATAAATTGTCAATAACTGCTAACAGTGATTTTATATGTTCACACAGCGTTTTCAGCTAATTATGTAGTTACAGGATATATTTTCAGTAGCAGTGAACACAAAATATTCTAATAATAGTCGTACCTACGCTCTTATATGATTTGGCTTGCGTTCCTTCCTGTTCAGGTCACCGACTCTGCTTTAATATATTATGTATAATTTTTTTTTATACCAAAACAAGATCGATTGTCACAAAAAATCTCTTGGATACACGGTTGATTTAAGAAGCTTTTTTATTGGCGGTATGCAAAATGAAAATAGGAACGACGTATAAGTCTAGAATTCTTCAGAACACTCGTTGTTTCAATAATATATGCTAGCTAGCAAAAACTGAGTATATTTTGCTGACAACAGCCTGGTGCTCATTCATAGCCAGACAATAACTCTATTGTCTGGCTATGAATAAGCACTAGGCTGTTTTCAAAGCTTATATTATTGAATGGAAAACTATACGTATAGAACATTTCGATATAGATACTCGGATTTCGCAATTAGCCATAAAACTTTTATAATATTTTTCTGCCTATCATATACATCGATGGACCTGAACAAAATATCCACGTGTGTCTCTCCATGCATAAATAATTCTATAAATCAGAGCATGTTGGTTTAATCAAGTACAAATCGTTTTGAATTGTTAATAATTCAATTATATCAATTGAAAAACTGCTGATATCATATAAATGTGAACATTTACACTAAGTTAAACTAGGTGATGGAAAACATTCTGAGGAAACCGGCATATCTTAGAAACAAAAATTATCTGAGTCCCTGCAGTGGGAACGTTATAAATTGATGATGGTGATGAAACATTTTCCGATAGTATAGAAATATATGGTGTCACTTTAGGAAGGAAGGACAAACACCTCAACGAAGTCATTAGGGCTCGCCTAATGATCTAGAAAGAAATTGCCTATCAAGATGGTCATCTTGATAGGCAATTTAGATAAAGTATTGTGAAAAACCTTCGGGTTATATAGGTAACTAGCTTTTGCCAGCGGCTTCGCCCGCGTGAAAATGACGATTTTGCATACAAACTTTCATCCCCTATTTTACTCCCTTAGGGGTTGAATTTCGAAAAATCCTTCCTTATTCCTTGTCTACATTATAAAGGGAACCTCTGTGCAAAATTTCAGCTTTCTAGGTCCAAGGGTTTGGGCTGGGCGTTGATGAGTCAGTCAGTCAGTCAGTCAGGACTTCTCTTTTTATTTATATAGAAGATTTCCGAAGGTTTTAAATGTGTATATATATTTTATCGTCGTCTTCATGGTAATAGAAAATGTATTATGTCAATGTGACACAAAAATCTTTGTTTTTACTAGGTTTCAGAAATAATAAGGGATTTAATTTAGTGACAATATTCAAGTAAGGTAGCTTAGGCATGGCTACGGGTTGTTCGAAAGAGATACCGTACCCTCGACACAAAGGGCTAAGAAGGAACATGGGTGGTTTTTAGTCAGTAGAAGTCTGACACTCCCTACTGCTCTGCCCAGACAGGGTGGAGTAATTTGTAGATTTCCCAAAATTCAAAAAAAAAGTGAGTAGGTACTTAGACATTCATGTTCTGCAATCAGTCGATAATACATTTTTATACATATTTTAATAGCCGCTATGGCGAAATTAACTACACAGAGCATGTCTGTAAATAATGGCTAAGTTAAATATCAATAGAAACACGCTGGTTATCGGTAAATCACCTCTCGTTCAAACCTGTGTTAGAAGTACAGTCACCTGCAAAATTACATGGATACTTTTAGTCTTTATTACTTGTGAATAGAGTTCAGAACTGTCCATGCATTTTTGAAGATGACTGTACATGACTGTATAGGCTTCTTATGCGTCTTATATCATCGACATCGGTTTAAAGGAAGGTTTAAAGTCAATTCTTTTGACTTTCTCCTGGCTATCTCCTGACAAAGATCGATGATCAGACCTTTGTCAAAATTATCATTTATGATTATAAAAATCATACTTACAAATACCTATTCAAAAATATGAAATCTGTCTTTTCGCGAACCTGTCATTTTGCGTTTCTGTCATTTTGCGTTTCTGACCATTTGAGAAAAAAATCTCACACCTGACGATTTGCTAATCTGTCATTTTGCGTTTCTGACGTTCTGCGCCCAAACCATATATGTATATGGTATGCTTACAATGCAAAAATAATATAGAGTTCTCTACCCATATATAGACATTTCTTAAACAATTTTTTTACCTGAGTAATTAAAATTAAACTCGAATCATTTAGTCAGAAATCGTCATCGATTGTTTAATTTAAGTAATTACATATATTCACATTTTTCCCAAGAAGTTAAAGTTACTAGTCAAATGATCAAAAATAATGGTGAGATCACACTTATCTTTCTCACACGATAATTTTAAAGGTCGTAAAGAAATTAATGAAACAACAAATAGGTTGATTATGTACCTAGACTTTTTCCAACTATGTAAATACACATCGGTACATATAATTTATTACGGACAATATTGCACCATCTGACATAACAGAAATGACTGTCTTTTTTTGCAAACAAATTAAAAAAACTACATAATGTACTTCATTCAATGATACATAACATAATACATACATTGCATGGTGTGTCATTTAATGTTATTTACCTATAACATACAGTACCAGACATTTCTCGTCTGTTCTGGCTACAAAATTATTTCCAACATACAGTTTCTTGTGTGACATAAAATGTCGCCGTTTTCTTCCGCTTCCGCTCCGTCAATTAAATAATAAAGACAGATTTAATTCACCTTGATTATCGCTTACTTTCATTTACGTTTTGTTTACTACATAATTATGTACCTGCTCTATGTTCTACATATTATATGTTATGTACATCTATCTACTAGCAATTAGGAAGTGGACCAAAATATAGTTTTTCCGTTTCTATTTTGATAACAGGAAGCACACATTTGGCTATGAAAACAAGTTCAGTAATCTACTCCGCTAGATTTCACAAAATAATGTTGAGGGTACATCAGCTCATGCATCTTCAAAAATGCAATTTTTCCAAATAAAAGCCACATATGCACCTCATTATCGCTTAAAGCAGCCCATTAGCCAACTATTATGACGTCACACATAGTTGAATAGCTATGCATAATTATCGTGTAATTCGGTGTGCGCGGGCGCAGCATTGTGGCGGGCGTTCACGAAGCGCGTTATTGAACTTGAACGAGCGGCTCCGAAGTTTGACCGAGCCACGGCCACGCTCTTATGTAACAGCGTTTGTTGGTGTTTGCTATTAGGATGATGTATGCTAAACTGATGTGCAATATCGTGATACTTTTTTGGTTATGATAATATTGTGGTTAAATATAGGAAATTGTCTTTTATATGTTAGAAGGTGCTGATGATCTAAATTGATGATTGATGCTATTTAGATTCAAATTAGGTTAAGATTCAGCACTTTTTAATAGCCAATTCTACAAAGTACCTGATACTTTGACATTATCACTTCCTAGTGAGCTAGGAAAAAAAACTGGTGCAAAAAAACTCTACAACACCACTTTTTATATAAACTGTTGATATGATACCCCCAATCAAACTGCAGTAATAAATCTTTTACAAAAAGGTCACTGGTCTCGACTAGGTCTAAATAGACAAAAGTTCTTCTTAATGACAACTCATGATGTCTCCAAAAAAATATCATCTTGATTGTAAAAAATACTTGTAAAAAAACTGGCCAAGTGCAAGTCGGACTCGCACATGAAGGGTTCCGTACCAAAACGGTATGCTACATATTATTATTATGCAATTTCTTCAACGGGCCAATGAAACTTGACCTCTGGATTGTATAGGCGCTCATACGATTCAGGGACCAAATTATATTGGTTAACTGCTGTTTCCATCTGTTGTTTCCATCCAAGTTCAAAATAATTTTCCTAGAAAGTCCTTATAAAGTTCTACTTTTCAGATTTTTTTCATATTTTCTAAACTTATGGTTCAAAAACTGTCCTGCAGTTTGGCAGAAAATTTGTATGATACCTACATGTAACTTTTGATGCAAATAAATAATTAAAAAAAAAAGTTAGAGGGGGGGGGGGGGGACGCATTGTTTTTTACTTTTGGAGCGATTATTTCCGAAATTATCGACATTATCAAAAAATGATTTTAGTAAACCCCTATTCATTTTTAAATACCTTTCCAACAATATATCACACGTTAGGGTTGATTATAAAAAAAAATCACTTCTCACTTTACATATAGGGGGGCTACCCTAATAAAACATTTTTTTCCAATTTTTATTTTACCACTTTGTCGACGTGATTGATACACATATTGGTACCAAATTTCAGCTTTCTAGTGCTAACGGTCATAGAGATTAAGCGATGACGGACGGACGGACGGACGGACAGACATGGCGAAACTATAAGGGTTCCTAGTTGACTACGGAACCCTAAAAACGGTATAATTTCTATCTGTAACTTAATACTTGTTATAAACATTAGCACGTCCGCGTCGGTCCGGCCGGTCGATTTAGACAATGACTTTGTCACTGGTTAGGATGACTGTCTTGTTGTATTCTGGCAGTTATTTATCTTTTAAAACTTTTTAAACTGGTTAACCAGTACCTAACATATTAAAAGATAGGTACTTCTGTGCTGTCCGAATAAATAAAATAATTCGGTATGTCGGGCGGTCACCCATCCACAGACCAACCTAGGCAAGCACAGCTTTACCTAAAGATCGACCCGAGTGGCAGTTCTTATTAAGCCACAAGCTCCTCTCATTCTCAAAATTTGACCTACTGACGATATAATATTATGTCATATAAAGTAGGTATCTGCCTTATCTAAAATATCCAGACAAATTAATCTTCCGAATATGCAAAAATCTGGAACTATTAACTAAGAAATGTACTTATGCAAATTAACTGCAATAAATGTAATTGTACCAGCTACCTTTATAAACATGATATGAATGTGATTTTATACATTGTGAATAATTATATTATTTCAGTTAACATTCTTTAGTCTGCTACATTTATCTTGATTAAAATCTTTACTTTGTGAAATAGTCCTGCAACTGTCGACTAATGTTATAACACTTTAAAACAGTATTGTATGGGTAAAGTATTACTAAACTTTAAGTGAAATAACGTCGCAACTCGCAAGCAATATTCAGTGGGCGTTTGAATTATATAATTGCCTTTTACGATTGTTCTCGCCAAACTATACAATTACAAAATTCAGTGTTTTCAAATAAATTTATCTCACCTCGCCCTTGACCTGCAAACCTACCTGCGAAACTAGAACATGATATTTGAAAGGATATCGAGATGTAGCAGTCATCACGACTCGCCATACTTTCAGATATCGGTTAAAGGACCCTGGGTTTAAGGTCAGGATCGATAAATGTACTCAGACAAAGGTTTAAACTTGAAACTTATATAAATATTAAAAAAATGTCGCTTCATCCTTAGAGATTAATAAAAAATGCAATTGATACGAGCGGTCGTCTAATTGACAGCTATGCGGGATTCATTACAATGACACGTTGCTATGTTATTTTGTATTGATAATATTTTCCAATAATATTTATCGTCGAACAGAGAATGTGCCATACAAGTATCTTTATTATCAGTAATGTGACAGTAGCTTAAAAAAATCATGGCTGCAGAATATAATAGCATCTCTCGAGTCAGATTTATTATAATTCTTTTTTGAAAAGGGCAATAGCACCTAGGCTCACTATTACAATATAGCTAGAAAGATATAACATTACCATATAAAGGTCGCCATAGCGGCACACCTTCCAGAACCCCTTGATGCTGGTGAGCATGTTGCGCGCGCGCCGGTCGCCCCCCCAACAGGCCGCGCCTGCGCCCGCCGCCGCCCGCGCTCCGCGAGCACCCCTGAAACAATACATAACCTTTGTTACAAACAAGGACAATTTATTAGTAGGGAAAGAAATTACCTACGGCTGCTTCATGTGGCCCTGGTATTTTGCATGATAAATTCTTTGGGGAAAAATTTCGCAATGAATTAGGGAAAGTAAAGAGACTGCTTTTGCTATGTTGTCCTGGTATTTCACATGACCAATGAGAAATACTTCGGGGGTAAACAGACTTGATGTTACGTAGCCGAAAGATTTATATCAGTCTCCATTCTTGGCAAAAGACAAAAGAAAAGGCCCCAAGGAAATTAATGATGATATCTAACATTTACCTATACATTTGTTCTTTCGAGACAAGATTTTGTCGTTAATGCCTACTTGCTGAAAATGATGATTTTTGTCTATGTTTTTTGTATGAATATTTATTTTTAAATAACATGGTTCTCATGATTATATAATTATGACTCGTTCTGTGATTTAACGTACAGTCAGCATCAGAAGTAGCTGAACATTTCGGAATTTTAATTCTTTTATGTACAGGACTCTAGCTATTATTTTTAATGTTTCAGAAGATTATTCGTTAAAATAGTCCTTACACTCCAATAACATGTAGTAACGAGTAATATCTAACAAACTTTTATAAAAAAGAAACAGCTTCGAAACTTTGAGTAATGTTAATATACTTCTGATGCTGACTGTACATCAATGACCTGTGCTCAAAACCTTTTTTGTTCGAAACTGTTTCGTTCTCTACAATTCTTTTGAATGTATGTTGTAACTTTGTAAGCACCTACTTGTACCTATTTGGTTTACTGCACCCATTATCATTGTTAATTGGCAATAGACGAACTAGACTACAGAATTCGACGGTCATTTATCACTATAGTAAAGCATACAGGAAACTGCCCTGTTAAAAACCGCAGTATTTTCGCAAATCGCTTTGTAGTCCAGTCAATATAGGGGTTGACCTCGGAAAATCGACATACCCAGTATATTTCCACATAAAAACTTGTATTTTGGCAACCATAAAATTGTCTCAAAATTCACTTATGGTAGGGTGACCGCGTCTATTAAAAATCTAGCGACAAACAAAGGTCACAAAAATCGTTTTTTTGCAAATATCTCGTTTTCTATGTGTTTCTCGCTATTTGTATGTATGATTAATATTGCAGAGAATTAAATTCTCTACAACATTTCTATTCAATATTTTTTTTATATTTTGAACTGTTTTCGAGATAGAGGGCGTAGACAGAGGGCGCGGTCAGAGAATTATCATTTTTTATTAACTTTTAGATTAAATTCATATTATTTTAATTAAGTGTAAATTTATTTAATAACACTTACCTGGCCATGTAATTAAGAAATTGTTAAGGAAAATACTTAAATTGTTTTTAATTCTAATCTAATTCATACTAATGACTTTTTATATAAATAAAGAAGAAAAGAAAAAATCGTAATTGATGTTTTTATTAAATGTGTCGATTTAATTAGGTAATTATTATTTTATTTTTTATTTTATTTTAATTATTTAAGTTACGATTTAAAACTGACTATAAATAGAAAGGTTCGTACCATATAATATTTAAAGTTATGAAAGAATTTACAGATTTTAAATCAGTAAAAAATAAATAAAGAACATCTTTTCTTAATTATTTTTTTTAAACTGAACGTTGATGATAACATACATAAACTCACGCCCTTTTCCCATGGGGGTAGGCAGAAACCACAAAACGCCACCTGCTACGATTCTTACATACCCCTTTTGCCTCGTCCACATTCATACATCTGGTCATACACGCACGCCGGTTGCGAGTACTACGCACCTGTCCTTTCTGAAGAACATCACCAATAAGGTCAGTGTATGTCTTTCTAGGGCGTCCCCTCCCGGCGTTGCCACTCACATCTGCCTTGTAAATACCTTTCGTGAATCTACTTTCTGCACTCATCCTCTCTACGTGACCAAACCATCTAAGCATACCCTTTTCAATCTTTGTCACTACATCTTCTTTTAAACCGCAACGTTCTCGTATAACCTCATTCCTCAATTTATCATTCAGAGTTACACCACACATGCTTCGCAAGGAACGCATTTCCACCGCATTAATCTTACTCTCATGTCTCTTTTGCCACACCCAACATTCACTTCCATACATAAGTGTAGGCACCAGCACACCATTGTGAACAGCCAGCCGAGCCTCTTTCGACATCGACTGGTTGGTCACCACCGCATGCATAGCACCATTCACTCTATTTCCCGCGTTTACTCTCCTTTCCACACCTGCGTCAATCTTTCCATCTCTTGTAAACATACTGCCCAAATATACAAACTCACTTACTCCACGCTCTTATCATTTATTTTCGCATCACACACCGATACACTCTCTTCTCTTTCAAATACCATAGCCTTCGTCTTATTTACATTCATCCTTTTATTCTTAAATGCTTCATTCATTACAGTTACCATATCTTGCAACTGTTCAGCTGACGATGCAAGAAGAACTTGATCATCTGCGTACAGAAAGCACTTGACTGGCAACTCATTCATCCTCCATCCACATTCACTCTCTTTCAAATTTGTCAGACAACTATCCATGTATAGGTTGAACAGCCAAGGAGACGCTACACACTACACAGCCCTGTCTTACACCTCTTGAGATGCAAAACCAGTCAGTATATGCCCCATTTATCCTAACACAAGCACTAGAATCCTTGTACAAAGATTTCAGTGCTCGCACCAAGAACCTGTCCACCCCATACATAGATAGAGTCGACCACAGCTCTTCCCTCCACACACTGCCATAAGCCTTCTCCAAGTCTACGAAAGCACAGTAGACCCTCTTATGCTTCGCTAGATGTTTTTCAGACATAATCCAAATATATGATACATTTGAAACAATGGTAAACGTGACGCCTTACCCCATTGATAAATATTATGTTTACGACGCACAAAACACTTAATCTAGTATTTCATTATACAATAACAAAATGCTAATTTTAACTTAAACTTCACATCGAAGAGAACAAGCACTCGACAACAATATTAGAACATTCAACACCGTTCTTCTATTCAAACTGTTTCGAAGGAAATTTTCTTATTATTGTATTCTTTTTGATAAGATTGTTGAACTGCGCGCCCGACACTGAGAGAATGTCATTACTTCCTATCTATAATATTAAAAGCGATTATGTCACAAGTACTCGTCTGGTACATAACGGTACATGTAGGTACATCCTTACTAATATTATAAATGCGAAAGTAAAGAGTCTGTCGCGCTTTCACGCCGAAACTACTGAATCGATTTAAATGAAATTTGGTACACAGAGAGTCTAAAGCCTGGTAAAGGACATAGGCTACTTTTTAATGGGTTGTAAGGGGTTCAAAGTGGGGGGTGAAAAGATTACTTTTGGTCGCGATAACCGACATCCATGCGGACGAAACCGCGGGCATCAGCTAGTAAATCACATATAAACAACTGAGGAATCAATCATTTGACGATTGATTTCAGACCGCGGAGAGATAGCTTAGTCGTGTATCGATTATTATCAATATGATAGTGACATTAGATGAAACTCGTGCTAAATCTTTTTGTGTCTTTTATCTTCGTCTGGAATATTTTTTCGGCAAGTCCAGTAGACCTACTTTTCTATTTTTATCTAATCAAAACACTTACTCTTATCTTAAATAATAATAATAATAATAATTTATTTATTCAATTTAGACAACAGCGATTAAAATGATGATGATGTGATTTAAATGCGATCAATGCGTGATCTTATAATTCTGCGTTATTTCGCCATTATTTTAATGGTCTTGATTTTATGGAATCTAAAAAAAACTACGCGAAAATTGTTGGGATTCCTCGAGATTTTGCATGAAATTTTATTGATATTCGTGTTTTCGGCATTGAGTTTCATATGAGACAACCAACAGGCTGTTAAAATGTGGAGAGTTTAACTTCTGGATTACTAGTATCTTTCGAGGCCTATAGAAAATTTGAATGGTCCTTCTAGTAACCTGGACTGGACTATGATGACTAATAATCTTGATAATGTCAACTCCTCGTATTATGATAATTTGCCGTGGTGATATCAATGATTGAAAGAAAGTTATCTTAAACAGATGACGATACAATGTGTAAAATGTGTTTTATGAACGCATTGTAGTTGAAGCATTGATTATATACTTCAATCAAAAATACTCGTATTTCGATTGATTTGCCTTGTAGTAGATTTTCATATACAATACAACGTGACCCTTAAAACCGCATGCTATTATCTAAAACTTCCAGAATTTCCAAAATTACCATTTTAACTTCAAACCATTGATTGTTTATCACTATACCTAGTGCTAACTTAGTTTTACGGGACTTTTTGAACAAGTATCAGAATTTTCTTAGAAGCGGCAAAGTAGAAGTATTTCTAACAATTTTCATAAGTGTGCACTGATTAAAGAGTGTTTATATTATTATAAAACGTTGATAACAACGAAAAATAACACAATGCGATGTACAAGTGAATCAGTAGTACATGTCGTATCAGCGCTACACGAAACTAAATATTATTCTTTTAATAATTATTAAATATATAAACACTCAATAGTTCCTGTACATTGTCGTGTCACTTTTTACGTGTTTCACTGTAAGTAGGAATCAGGAAGGTACACAAGTCATGCTAACATGAATTTTCGAATGGATTCAATTTCTAGAAGCAAAAGGTTGGCAATCCATTCATACTTACTCTATGTTCCATGTTCATTATTCGAAAATATGCATATTACAATAAAAATATTAAAACGTCACTAAAATAACTAAAATAGTATCCACAAAAAAGATTTAAAATTAAATGTGTTTATGAAATGACATCTCGTGAGTAAAGCCAACATATTTGAATACGCAAAACACGATGTTTATCAAAGTACAACGGTAAAAAATACAAATGAACAGCTGACGAACAATTACCATTCATTCACCATTGTTCCACATGTACCTAACCGTAAATATTATTAACCTAACTTCAACTAGGCCGTACAAAAGGCTTTAACTGACCTATAAGGTCAATAGCCAAACAGCCTATAATCACTGGGTTCGCCAAAAAATATGTAGTTGTACGAAATCTGGGGTATCTGCATTATCGTATTAAGGCTTCGGTTCAATCAATTCTGTAATTTTAAAAATAACGGAAACTTGGACGATTTACGTGTGGTTTTAATCGCAGTTTAGTTTAACTGTTACTTTTGTTGTACCTGAATGTTCTGAAATAAATATAACATTGCGCCTGTTTCCTATAAAGGGTAAACAGAAAGGGTAACAGGTACTACAGGTAACGTATTGTTGACGATGTCACATAAAGTACACAGAATCTAACTGTATGATAAAGTGTGAGAATTATCGTAAAGTTTATTATAATGCGGTTACATCTATTGTAACTATAGGGAAGTGTTTTACATAATGCACATGATTTTCACTAATACTGAAGAGTGTCTAGTTATCGTGTAAAATGGGCATTGAATAATAATAATAATAATTATAATAATAATAATACCTAACTTTTGTATTACAAAATATGTCATCAATCTAGTCCTGAAGGCAGAGATGTGATCGACATCAGATTTTGGAAGGGTAATTTTAATGTTATGTATTATGAGTACGTCTTGTTGTAAAACTTAATTATGTATTTTTATTTTAGGCTTTCTTACTAAATAATGTAAGTGTTGGTTTACTATTATAGCTTTAAATAATCAATGGATTACTGATACAATCGTTACATCCATCATTCATCTCGACCAGAAATTCTTTTCCCGGAACCATTTTGGGAGAGAGCCAGAAATGCCGGATAAATTCAACATATAAAAATAATTAGATCAATAAACTAGCTTATTAATTTATTACACTTGTTTGTTTTGCAATAACAGCCATGTTCTTTGCAAACTCTTTATTAATACTAGTAAATAAAATAATATAAACATCATAACATCTCGTTTGAATTTCCGAAGAGGTGGGCAGAGGTGTACCTAACTAATACACAAAAACACAAAAAAACGGACACAATAAAACATAAAAACTCTTACACCACTAACCACACGATATACAAGAATTAGGGCCAGTTTCACCGGTTACGGATAAAGTGTCAGATAGTTATCTGACAGTTATCTGACAGATAATGCTATCAAAAGTTGTAGTTTATCTGGCAGATAAGTTCCGGATAGGCTATCAGGGACTTATCAGCAAGTGGTGAAACCGGCCAGCCCTAAGAATTACAAATGAATACTCAAATAACACAAATTCATTTTAGAGGTTTATTTAATTTAATCTCAAATAACTCTCCAGTCGACATCACTTATCTCAGTTTTAACAATCATTTACCTAATTTTCGACACAGAAGTCCTAGATTATCAGCTGTTATCAGACAATCACCCACTGACCTCCCAGCTTACATGAGACTTTTATTTTAAGATAAATGTTAAGCGAAAGAAACGAAAACAAACGCGCATTGTTTTACGATTTTGAATAAGTGAAATTATTTGTGAGTAAGACACGAGACCGCGAATCAAGGTTAGGTTAAGAATATAAATAACCATATAGTAGGAAGTTGTGTGGTTATTCTCCGGCCCTTATCCCAATTCATCTGGGCGCAGCATGGTTTTTATAAGCTTTTATTCAACTTGCCGTGTCAGTTTGATTACATTCTTCCCTATCGCCGTCGTATCATCTTTCAAACGGTACATTCATAGTACAAAGTTTTCTAAACATTTTACATTGTTTTTCATTATTTTCCATGATAGTCTCAACTAACTGATTCATTGTCAATCAATTACAATCTATATAATACTCGTTAGTATAAGTTTTGGCTCTTTGATCATTTATTATCACAAACAAATGTCGAGCAGTTCTTGATATTAAACACATGTAGATACAAACGTACGTACGTCAGTTTAGATACTTAGACGCTGTATTAATAAGACGTATCAAATGGTCTAGTTCATTCTATTTACATATCAAGATACTTCAATTATTGCTTATCGTATATCTATATACAAGCGATATACTCATTGATATACCAATTGCTTGTTATATTTATTAACAAGATCTATATCACCTTTCTATCGACCCCAGGTGACCAGTGTACCAGGAAAACATAAAGTTTAGTGCAATATAAAATGTTTGTGTTACGAAATCTACGAAAGTTTTAATTTTCTCCAGAAAAACTGAATTCAAACAAGCGAATATTTGAACTATTTTTAAAAACGTCACTTGCGAATACATCAAAATGAGCTTTAGCCAAACAACAAACAATGCTTTTTGTTTCATACTTTTCTTTTTCAAGTCACCATAATTTGTATGACACCTCAACCAGAAATATTGAAACTGAAATATAAATGTAATAAAACACAATATAAATGAAAATGTTTGTTTATCGTCTCTGATCAAGTATCCGTGACTTGTGCGTGATGAATCGCTCCAAATGAAATTGCTTCATACACTCACTGAGCAACTGCACAGTACGAAAAAATAAAACATTACACCTGTACTTCCAAAGAGGTAAGCAGACATAGTAGGTATATCCACTAGTACACACACCCAATTTGACGTAGGCATAGCACACCTTCTTCCTCCATACTTCTCGGTCATATCATTCTTCACACAACTTACACATTATGTTTAGGTCCTATACAATTTTTAAATCATAAAAAGAAGACAAAAATAAAGTTAAAAATATCAAAATATCTTTCTCTCCTAACCCTGAAAGCACTACAAGTCTTGACATAGGTCGTGATATCTTTAATTAATAAATAATTTATACATGGATTCTTTTGTTTTATTATTTCAGTATAGTAAAAAGGTCGATTAAAATATAATTCTGTTGTCACACTTGACAATGCACTTGTTGCATGTGTATTATTTCTTTGACATTATTATATAATTTGCTGTATGCTCTAGTAGCAATCATTGTTAGCATTTACTTGTCTAGTTTGTGTACACACACTGAGAATGTATGGAATTGTTTCTATTCAGTTATTTTCTCAGATAACCAGATGGAAAATTGTTTAATTTTTCGAAAACTTATTGTAATTTAATAATGTAAGTTAGAAACGATCAGTTAGACAAACCATGAACATATAAAAATAAATAAATACTTATTGACCATAAATAAATAAGTTCCACATAAAATACTTACTCCGTTTTCTACAAAAAGCCCGATTACAGGAAGCTCCTTCAATTCCGTTTTATCACACTTTATACAGTTTATAATAATTATTATTGCCTTTAAAACAAAATATTTAGCCACACAAACTCCGTTTTCTCCGAACACAGTCGTTGTGCGTGAAAACTATTTCCGCGCGAAGCTCAGTTTTAATTTTACCCGCACGTGCGCGCACATGCGCGTCTTTGTAACGTTAACTTTTAAAATAAGAACTGTCAAAATTCAAAACGTTGTTCTTTATTTAAATGTTTATTTTTTTTTTATTATGAATTGATGTTTTTTTTTATTTGTACTGGGTATGTCACATCACGATTCAGGCTGGCGATCGACTGTTTTCGAAATAGTCCATATGCTCTTGACCTTGCGACTGCTCGGTCCGACTGAAGCGACTTTTCGTTGACGCCGCGTGTTTTATAACGCATTATTGTTGTCATAACTTTTACTGTGCGCGCCAAATGCTGATAGTGTCGTCGACTGGATGCATGACGGCTGGCGAGCTCGGCGGCCAGTGGGTGCTCCGGAAATCAATCGATGTGTCACTAGCAAATATATGGGAAATTAAATCGATGTTTATTAATAAATTTACACGTTTGCAAAGAAGACTTCCATTGATTGTTATTAATAGCCTTTCAGATAAATTTTTCTAACTTTACAGTGTTGGATTAAAAATAACATGATGATTTTGTAATCCAATACAGGAAATAATGTTTTGAATCTTTGTTTTCCCAGAGCCCTACGTTGTTGCTTCTAGAATAGTTCGGCATTATAAACATCGTTAATTAAACATCGTAAACAGTGGTAATTCTATATCGTTGAGATGCAATGGGAATCTTTGTACGTGAGCCAACTTCCGAATCAATGGGCTTTTCCCATGATACATGCATTTCCCGTCATTTAAATTTCCCATCATACATTTCACATAACGAAGTAGCGCGCTTCTAATATGAGGGTCCTTTTAGGATTCCCTGTTTAAAAAAAAATTGTAGTGGTTATTATAGTATATTGGTACCTCACACAACGGATATGATTTTCTTAGCATATTCACGTAATACCCTAAAAGAGAAGGACTTGTTTTTGCTAAAACTATAGGTGCACGCAGATACCAAAAGCTTCGAATGCAAGAAGTCCATAAAAAATGCGTAGTGTGTCACAAGTATCTACCTACGTGAAACATAGTTTAGGTACAGTGACAATATAACAATATTAGCCTAACTGTTTTTATGTTTTGATGCAAAATATTATTTTTTCTATATTATTTTTTACTACTACAATTGAAATGTCTCTTTGAATTAATATTATTTAAATTACACAAATTATTTCTAAACTATTGTATGCCTAACATGGTCGAGCAGTGCAACCGCACATAAAAAATAAACACATAACAACCCTGTAACCACTGTCTCACAATAAAGATCTTTGACTTTGACTTTGACTTTGATATTCATAATTAATACATATAAAGATTCTCCAAAAAAAAATTGATCAATTGCGAAAACTCCTATCTTAGAACTCAATTTCTCTCACTTGATGACAAAATCTTGAATCAAACAAACAAAATTCACTCACTTCACAAGCTAAAGCTTGAAGCATTTTCTTCAAATGATTATACTCTATTATTTTTTCCAACACCCAAAACGACGCATCTTCAGTCTGTAGTTGTGTACTCAGACCTCGTAGTGTTCCCTTAGAAGGGCTACGCTCGTAGCACCTTCGTAGCCGATACTTTACGGGAACAGCTACGCCGTAGCAGCGTAGAGGTACTACGACACAGTTTCCTACAATCAAATTGTCTTAACTCTTTGTCTTTGTCTTAACTTATTTACTGTAAAGCCAATTATGATTAAGACCTATGAAATTACGACTGAGAAATAGTTATTGGAAAAACTCATTAACACTTTGTTCTATCCGGCAATTGAACTCAGTACATACATGGGCGGCACTAGCAGTAGCCCTAGAGGCCTAGACCAATGTAGCAAAGCTTTTGCCTACAATATTTTTGTAGTATTTTCTGGTAGCAGCCTGTTATATATTATAGGTAGGTACATGAGAATAGTTTCCGCGTGTTATGTAAAAGATCGGTCTAGATGAAGTGTTGCGGTTTGTAATGCGATGCGCACACGCTTATGAAACACTGCGGTGGTTATGTCTTCATGGTTTGTGCGCAGAACATACTTTTGTCACAATATTTTAGATTTTTAAGAAGGTAGAAAATTTCCCTTTTTTTGGAGGGTTGGAAAACATCAAACTATTTATTAAAAACCCTCCATGTTCCTTCTTAGCCCTTTGTGTCGAGGCTTCGGTATCTCTTTGGAACGACCCGCAGGATGATTCTTTTGCCTAACGTAGATTTTATTTTAAGGCGTAATATAGTACCTACAAAAAAAAGCAATGAGTGAATCTTTTTTGCATAAGTTAAATTATCCTGCTTCTTCATGATCTTCTTATTAATTCACTGCACATTGGCAAGCATTGTTTAGAACGCCCCTCAGATGAACCGACGATATCAATGACGTGGCTCGGAATGAGTGAATGCGGAAGGCAAAGAATACGGTATCATGGCGCTGCTTGGGAGAGGCCCATCTCCACCGATGTTAATAAGATACCTCTGTACAGTCGATCAAGCTAATAAGTATACAGCCAGCTAACTTGCATTTACTTTTATGATTATTCAGATACATTTAGAGACTGATGTGAAATGATACAGCGTTTGAAATCAGTCGCTTAGGCTGCCTGTCCACCGGAGCGGAGCGAGGCAGCGGAGCGGAGAAACGGAGAAATATTAACCAATAGGACTGCACAAAATCTCCGCTCCGGTCCCAGTGTGCAATCCTATTGGTTAATATTTCTCCGTTTCTCCGCTCCGCTGCCTCTCTCCGCTCCGGTGGACAGGCAGCCTTAATGCGAAAAACTTTATAAAACAAAATTGCAATCAATATTTTCAGTGTACTAGAACTATAAAGGCAGGGCCATACATTTTACAAGAAAAGGAAAAATGAAACATAAAGTATAGGTTGTGTTTGACATTGTGTTGTAATTGTGATGCGGCACAGAAAATGAGCGGTTTATACCGTTCGTGGCGTTCTTCACAGGAAGTGGGCACGCGACAACCATAGCTCTCATTATTTGTTATGTAATGTGTATACCACGACATAATGACAGGTAAACATTGAGATAAAATCAATGAAAGATGAACCGAAGATATGTAAAAAAAATATATGGTGAAGAAAAAACACTGATTTTTCTGACACTAGAAATTTCTCCTGTATCGTGGGTGCGTTCGCAAACATAAAAACTCACATACACAAATACCCAGATCTGAAACAACTATCTGAGGCCATACAAATATTTGTTCTGTGCGGGGATCGAACCCGCGACACGCAGGGCAGCAGTCTACTGCTTGAGCCACTGCGCCAACCAGTTACACAGTTTACAGTAGTCACTTTCCTTGATATAACAAGCTGTAAGTGATAATGATTGTCAATGGATAGGATGTATGTCCAACAGTTTGAACCTGTAAGCTGGTTATTGGGACCCTCATATAGCAGTAGACATACAGCTTTACAACCCTACAATATATGCTCTGTCTACAAAGTGTTCATTAAAGTACGTGTTGTTAGTACAAGTTACTTTTTGACATGTGCCCTCAATGATCTTCCCTGACAAATTTTTACAAGCACTGAATAAAGAAAGACTCCAAGTGCAGTAGGTACCTATCATCTTTTCATGCAATATTGACACTGCAATAATCACCATCCCCACTTGTGATCACCGCGGAGGAATCAAATCAAGGCTACTTTCTAAGTACTTGACAGATGTATCGTATCTCCATTGTTTGGTTAGTAGGGCAAGACCACAGAACACAGAAGCTTCAGCAGCCGATGGTAGAAGCGGCATTGTCAACACCTCTATACAAAAAAGTCTTGGCTGTTTATTTGCACTACAAATCTAATAGTCTTCCTGACCATCTTCGATTCTAATGACCAATCTCAGCGAAGACTATATCGATGCAGAAACTAATATAGTACAGGTGCACTAGTGTGTGCGCAAACAAATTACAATCTACCTTTCTTTTTTTTTATTGTGGGAAATGATCATATGACTTCTCCTGCTCTGGGCGGAGTGGTGGTAGGGAGTGTCAGACTTCTACTGACTAAGAACCACCCATGTTCTGACACCTGGCTCTTATTGAGAAATTCCTGATGCTGAAGCCTCTAGTTCCCAGTCCCACAAACCCAGTTTCTGTTATAACTGGCATGTCTAGCCACTTGGCGCTTCCGTGCTCTATACGCTCAAACAATACGCAATTTGAAAGAGCGTCAGTGTCAGACATCGGTCTGATACGACGACAATGTATGCAATCTGTCGCCGGCGTGATGATCACTCCCTGATTGTTATGTTAATCAATTTACTGGAATTTGCTTGACATTTTGTTTGGACTTTCTTTTGGTGGAAACTTCTTCGTTGTTAGAGGAAACGTTACTTTGATTTGAAACCAGAGCTAAAGGATGGCTGGTAAGATGCCTGCCGTAGGTAAATGTAATGTGCATCTAAACATGTTTGATATAATTATGGCATTTATCATAAAGGTTCGTATTCGGAGGATTCGAAGACTTGTGACATCTGCCAACCCGCACTAAGCCCGCGTGGTGGCCCATCTCTCTACTAGATAGAAGGGCTAAGTCTCAAAAGAGATTTCCAAAAAATATTGACCACATATTTTTTCTTTTTTCACGTAAACAAAAAATGAAGACGATACAGTGCTTCGAAAACTCGTGTGACGTCATATGATAGTACATTTTGTACCTTCAAGTGACGTTCCAAGCCCCACTCCATGATCTTTGACGCGCTTTATCTTCGTCAATTTTTATTGATTTGATAAAACAAAAAACACGTATCCAATATTTTTCTATAATTTAACTGACCGACTAAACAGAATTCTATTTTTTTGAGTCAATCCGATCCCCTATTGTAATTTGGCTACCGAATGCCGAATAGGACCAATAAATCTCAAGTATACTTCTGAAAAGAATCATATTGAATTATCAAATTATCGTTTGTGTTAATAAGTTTGCCTAATTAGGGTAAAAAGTCATTAATATTATAACAAATAATGTTAATTAATATTCGGGCAATCCATAGTTTTGAAAGTCATTTGTCTATGCAAGGACAAGATTTTTTTAGAAATACCAGACTTGGTATTGCTATGTCGTTAAGCTATACTTAACCTATATTCCGAATTCAGCGTATTACATAACATTGTTCAATGGAAAATATTCACATCATTAACGCATTTTTTTTTTAAATTAATTATGTCTATTGTGTAACTGGTACTTGATGTACAATTCCGTCAAGTGCAATCAATTCTTTCATAATGATTAATCGACTTCTTTCTATGTCTATTTCGAGAGTGTGGGTATATATTATTTCAGGCTTTACCAAAGAACATAATATAATATCGCCATAACGGCGAGCTGCCTGTCCATACCTAGTGTCCTTTGATTTTAAGAGAAAAACTGTATTTTAATTTTGGAAATTTATCTACCGCAAGTCAAATTCGAATGATTAAATTGACAAGTAAACCTGCTAAATATAATACATTACATTGATACCGTACCCTGTACAAATTTTTAAGCAAACTTGGGTTTTTGAACATAGATTTTCCGGTTTTGTAGATTATTTATTTTCAAACCGCAACAAGTCATTTTATTACTAAACTAGCTTTGGATCATGGATCAAAGACAGGTCGTTAGCTTCTGCCCATTCTTCGACAGATTGACCGCTGCATGCCCTGACACCTGCACACTTGACGACCTAATGACTGCATCAGCGAGTGGAGTTCGCGTAGCTGAATATTGGGCCAAATTTATTTAATTTATTTAATGTGTGTGAAGATTTGCCATCGACACGCTAAGAAGACTAAACTAGCTGATGCCCGCGGCTTCACCCGCGTGGATGTCGTTCAAATTATATACTAAAACCTTCCTCTTGAATCACTCTATCTATTAAAAAAAACCGCATCAAAATCCGTTGCGTAGTTTTAAAGATTTAAGCATAGAGACAAACAGACAAAAATAGCGACTTTGTTTTATACTATGTGGATGAAATTACTTACTAAAATTATTTAGGTATGAAATTATATTGGTACTATTATTTGTTTGTTGTTTGTTTGTTGCTTGCTCTCTTTTGTGTCATGCTTTCCCGGTCGTGTTGGTGGTTGTGTCATTCTACAGTAGGTGGAACAAAGCTGCCAGTGATGATAATGAAAATTTTAGTCGTGTAAACATTAAATTAAGAAAAGAAAAAAAAAAAAAGAATGAAAGAAATGTTTTAAAGTATTCGTTTTTAATTACTGCATTTATTTGCATCATCGTTTTTGCTGGTCAGCGAATCGGATCGGATCTTAATATGACGCACGCGTCGCCTTGCTTGCAATTAACATTACCTAATACTTGACGCTTATTAACAGCTAGGAAACTAAAATTACAGTTATTGGAATGCCTTCGCAACTGAACCTACAGAGAAGAATCAAAATTTTAAAAACGTCTAATTTCTAAATAAATGCTCTGCAGTAAATTGTTGATCCGTTCTTTCATGTTCCTGTATTGGACATCTAAACTCTTTTGCAAAAAAAACGGGCACTTCATATTTTTTTCTCTACTTCAATGAAGAAGGACAAGTAAGAGGTTTTATTAATTTGACGATGTATTGGTATGTTATTTGAAGAATCCTGGCATGATTCTGTACGTTCCAAATTTAAATTTTGAAATTAACAAAAGGAAAATAATGATTATTGTAGATTATTGTAAAATTGCTTTACTAATGGCGCGAATTGCTGAAACGATTTTATTACTGACTAGCTGATGCCCGCGGCTTCACCCGCGTGGATGTCGTTCAAATTATATACTAAAACCTTCCTCTTGAATCACTCTATCTATTAAAAAAAACCGCATCAAAATCCGTTGCGTAGTTTTAAAGATTTAAGCATACAGACAAACAAACAGACGCGACTTTGTTTTATACTATGTAAGGATTACTAAAATTTTAAAACTTTTTGGATATTTTCTGCAAATTAAACAATTTTATCTTTCTGTTTACATTAAATACCACTTTTTGACATGAGTGATAAAGCGATAAGGGCCGGTAAAATTGTAGCCCTACTTGAAGAAGGTTGTTCGCAAACTTACGTGTCTCAGCGGCTAAATGTGAGTCGTTCAACTGTCCAGAGGACTTGGCAACGGTATCAAGAGACCGGTTCGGTCAAAAGAAGACCCGGTTCGGTAAGAAAACGACGCACAGAACCAAGAGATGACCGCTTTTTGGTGAGTCAGGCCTTGCGGAATCGTAAGGCGTCAAGTGTGGACCTGAAGAAGAGCCTTGAAGAAGTAAGAGGAGTAGAAGTTAGCTTGTGGACCGTCAGGAGGAGGCTTTTGGCTGCCAATATCAGGAGTTCCCGCCCGGCTCGGGGACCTAAATTACTCCGTGAGCACCGTGTTGCTCGACTTCAGTTTGCTCGAAACTGTGCTTCATGGACTCTGGAGGACTGGAATAAAGTATTGTTTTCTGATGAAGCTAGAATCTCTTTGTGTGGAGAGGACCGACGCCGGCGAGTGCTACGAAGACCACGGGAACGCTATGCGGAAGTGTGTTTCGAAGAAATCACTCCTTATGGCGGAGGCTCCGATATGTTTTGGGCAGCAATTAATTCGACGGGGCGTACGGAGTTAGTTCTCATAGAAAATGGAACATTAAATGCACACCGGTACATAATGGAAGTCCTAATTCCATATGTACAACCCGCATTGACTGCATTTGGGGAAGATTCCATTTTTATGGACGACAATGCTCGCCCGCACCGTTCTGGCGACGTGGAAGCGTACATGCAAGAAGTTGGGATCCGTCGTTTAGATTGGCCAGCTCGAAGTCCTGACCTCAATCCAATTGAGCATGTCTGGGATGTTCTAAAGAGACGGGTAAGATCAGTGCAACATGCTCCACAAAACATCAGGGAGCTAAAAAGAGTCATTGCAGAAGAGTGGGAACGTATTCCTCAAAACGTCATTAAAAACATCGTGGAAAGCATGCCCAGAAGGATTCAAGCTGTGATTTTGGCAAGAGGAGGTCACACTCGTTATTAGGTTATTACATTTGTAACTTTATTTAATTAAACAAAGTAAAAAAATCTTCTTGTCTTTATTGCCGACCACTTCTTATTGTTTGGCCGTGTACATCGGTTTTAAAGAATTCATAGATTTTTTTTTTAAATTGCCACAGTTCACTTCACGCGTATTACGAGTAATTTACACGATTATAAGTATACAGACTACGTCAAACAATTAAATTTCATTGAATTAACTCAAATCGACCTTAGAACGTAAATTTCCTAAGGTGCCCGTTTTTTTTGCAAAGGAGTGTATATTCTAATCATTATTTTTAAATGAAAAACAATGTGTTTGTTTACAAACAAGAGAGTATAAACTGCGAGTACAGTCACGAACTCAAGTTGCTGTACGCGGAAATCGGAAGTGACCGGTTATAACCGTAACGCGGTGAATGTGGGGCAATATTGTTATTAAAATAATATAAATAACTCGGCTACTATATTATAGCCTTTGTACGGTATGGCATACATTCTTTACAAATCTGTCTAATACGTTCTTGTTATGTTCTGCGATCCTGGGATCATAAATTATGATTCAGTTTATAAAATAGCGTTGTAATTTTAATTAAATTTAATTAAACTGTATATTGTACTGAGAAGAAACATAATACGTAATAATCTAGGAAACAGATAAAGTGATGCGTGACTATTGTTACAAATTGTCTTACTACGTATAAGTTAAATAAGTTCCTACTAAGTACATAATACAATTTCCCTATATGACGAAAAATCGGGGTTTTTCCTACTTATACAGGTTGTAAATCTTTTAAACAATAAATTTTGCGTATCCTTGCCGATTCATGACATAGTCGTTGTATGCATTGTCGTGATTCAAAGGTTCTTCACTGACTACAATTGATTTGAAAGCTCGACATGCGGTCTGCGGTTGTCTGTGATTCAGCACTTTTGATTCCTGTCACCCTGGTACCTGATTTATATCTAGGCTGGCTTTACATAATAATATGAATTAGACATTTTGTTTGCTTTTTCCTCTTGTGGTTTTATTATTACACATTAGTATTTAGTAGAAGTTGTTTTTTCTAAAGAATTATTTCAAATAAGAGGTCTTTCAAAGAGTCTTTACAAATACTGCTGACCATGATGATAGTAGGCCACAAATTTCTGAGTAATGTCGCATACATACACCACATTTCAAATAAAATAACTAGAATTACCATAATAGGTTAAGTAAATAAATAAACTTTATTTGCTAATAAACTTATCGACATTGAAGTCAATACTTAATTCGGAAAATTCGAGTAAATACGAAACAAAATACTGTAATATCACGACAAAATATAAGTTTTAATGTTTACTTTTACTCGGTTTTGGGAAAATGAGCTGAGCGTCACAAAAGTAAATTATGACGAATGTTGCCTTTAACTGGATATAACCATTTGAAGAAGTGATGCGGTCAAATAGTTTTATTTGCGTTATCAATTTTCTTAATTTATTTCTTTGACGATGTGTTAATCATTTTTGTATAAGTGACGATTCAGTTTTTCTAAAATATTACTGAATCATTTTGCAAGAGCTTCAGTACTGCAATGTAAAATGACGATGAAATTATTGTTTTTCTTGCCTTTTACAGGGAATATGGTGACATGTAGTTTACAGGTTTATTTATAATTGAGTCTTATGCAGACACCATTTATTTGTACAATACATGTTTTAACATTGACAATACATACAATTAAGAGCATAGACGGGCTGCGTATAATATACGTATATATAACTATTGCCGTCGCGCTGCGCTCTAGCAACCGGGCGGTATCAATATGTGAGTGCGATAGAGACAACTGCAGTTCAGAACGATTTTACCTATAAAAAACCTTGACCGATCGACGTTTCGTATTCTCCTGTTTTCTCCTCGAAACCTAAGCCAATTAAATTATATTTGGTATCAAAATTTAAAGGAAGAATAGATCTATGCCCCTATTACTTGTTTTTATTTTAAAAACTTTTCAATTTTCTTTGGTAGTCATCTGATTACGTAGGTAAAAACGGGGTATTTTTTTAGGTTTTTATAAGTCATATTTATTTTTGTAATAAATTTTTTGAAAAAAAAAATGACAGGGGCATGCCTTCAATAGACCTGGATTTTTATAAATAAAAACGATTACTCTAGAGGCATTATCCAGGAAGAGAATAGGGGAATACATTTGTATGGAAAAATGCAGCCCGTCTATGCTCTTAAACCCGACAAGATATTATTAACAATATCGAATATCTTTTTTTGATCGAGTTATTTATAAATACTTAAATGGTTCATAATGAAGTTCAACCAACTTTAAACACCAATATTACAAAGAAACAATTGAGTCACGTAATCCGATACACCGGAACAAAAGGTCACAACTCTTTCAGAATCTGCTGACCTGGTACATTGCGTGATTATTGTAAAAGTAGGAACTGCTCCGTATGTGCCTGCCGGGTCGATAGCTCGCCTTGGACAGGTGGTAATGCAATGTATATTGGCTAATTAGACGTAGGGGCCGGGATGAAGTGCCTTTAATTAATGTAAAGTGTACTCAACGTGAAGTTTCCTAGTTCCGGCGGAATTTAACAAAAGGGTATGGCTAGTGATAGGCACCACGTTAATATTTTACGAGCCGTTAAAATTCATACTTCCCATACGTAGTAAATTGAATGCGAAATTAGCGAAAGTAACTCTGTCTGTTACTTTTTCCGGATTCACTCCTGGGTTTTGTGTACGACATGTGATACTTTTTATCCCGATAGTACTGTCCTGTTTAATAATATTTGACTTCCACGCAGGCTTCTGGTTTTTTTCTTTTCCAATCTAAGTAATAACATACCTAGTAAGTTTTTCTGCAAGAAATAATCACTAATGACATGACAAATCTATTCATACACTTTTTTATCAACCTTTATAAACTACTAAGAATTATCTATTTGGAATAATTACAAGACCGTAAATAGAACAATTTTCTACCGGAATCGTAAACTTTACCTATCCTTCGTAGTTCTTGATAACCAGGAGTATAGGTATCGTAAGAGGTGGCTTCGAAGGTTCCCCTGACATAGGTCGTGATAAACAATAGATCGTGGCTACTAATGACACATAGAAGTGCGTTGATCTTACATCTGAGATACTTGATTGCTTGTATGTAAATGTTGACTTGGGTACTGTTAGGTACAAGAGTTCTTTGGTAGAAAAAAAACTAATTTTAATCACTTTGTCCAAACCTAACGAAAGGTTGCTTAAAAAAATTCTTCGGCGGGCCAACATCCAGATTGGACCAATATGTTTTGAAGTTATTTAAATTGTATCATTCTAAGCGAGCTTTCAAGCACAAGTAAGGGATACTTTAAATATGTTTGGTGTATTTCACATAAAATACGTATAAAACTAAATTTATATTTATTAAAACAAAAAATCTAGTAGGTACTTTAAATTCAAAAAACAAACATTCTCAAGTACAAACAGTTTAACTAAACAGCTTTTTGCCCTAAAGTGATGTTTGTTATCAGTTCCGGTGGACAAAACACAATATTATCTCACTAGGTGAGGTAAACAATGGCCACTCGTTTCCTATATCTGAGCAATTACTTAATTTTAGTCGTTAATTAATGAATATCATTAATAACAATTATGATAAGTAATTATTCTGTTTATTTTTTAAACCAAAATATTTGAAATTGATACAGAATAGTTCATTAATCACAGTCAAAGTTAACCTCTGGTTAAAATAACTACCTGCATATTAAACAACCACTAAATCATCAAAAACACAAATTAAATTAAAACATTTATCATTATAAACATAACTCATTTGTGATAATGAAATCCATTAAAGCTATGAAAACAAACACATGATTATAAACGCGTTTAAGTTGAAGAAGTCGATAACAAGTAATTAAGACGTGCCTAATTACCCGTGGGAACAATTTTATCAGCTGTATTTTGTAAATACGTATTGTAAACTAACTAGCATTGCAACTCTATCGGAACGTAGAAAACTTTTCCACTTTTCTATGTTGAAAAAGGGTTTTAAATAGGAAAATCATTTTTTGTGTATTTTTGATTTGATTTTCTATGCTTTTAGCATCTTATTTTTGTCGTGTCAAGTCACTCTTCCAAATAGCATCGAAATCTTTTGGGCATTAAAACTTAGCAAACTTGCATCTTCATTCTAAAACATCTGCCCAAAAACATATTATGAATAAAATGATGTAAACATGCTTCGATTTGTGTGCGCGAGCGTACAGTTGTCAATGTCAATGTTTACCGGACATGTGTGGCATATCGCTTGCCAATTCGTTGCTCAGACTAACGACTAGCGCACACTTGCGACTTCACGATTCTGTCGCAGCGACAAAACAATGTCGCGTCTTTTGAAGCTATTAAATATCAATAGTCGTGAAACAAAACATCATAATTAATGAATTGAATAGGGTTTAAATTACTTATTCGCTGTCATAAAGTTAATGATTTCCTAGATACTTATATAATACTCATGATATAGATGAATATAAATTAGTTCTACCATTAATTTAATTAGGTACGAACAGTTTACTAAACAAGAACAATTATAGTTACATTTAGACTTTACATATAGCTCCAGTAAGTACATTACACGTGTTACGTATATTCGCCGTTAGTCATGTTTTTAATGGTAGTTAATTAAATTAGTATGTCATTAATTACCCGTTTGCAATTCCTTCAAGCTTAAATTAATAACAGTTTACAGTTATTCTGGGTCATTCACCTTCATGGACTTTAATCGTACAAAGTTCAATGTCTAAGTTAATTGATTTGGTTACGTTGATTCTTTGACAATGTCAAATAATTTTGCAGTTACATTCTTATATTTATGCAAATGTAACTTAGAACAGTTCTAGCACATAAGCACATCAATTTCATTCATTTAGAACTTTGATTGATAAGTTATTTCTCACAAGTAAGGTAGCCCGCTGGTTCTTGTACTAGGACTTCCTATATCACAAGAGCCAAAAACCAACTTGTTCTTGTTCGTGTCGCTGCTGGTACGACAATTTGTTTAAAATAAAGAAAATATCGCAGAACTTGTGTCGTTTTGTCATTGTGTCGAGAGTGCGCGCGGAGGCGAACTACAAGTTTCCGCTCGGAAGATAAATGAATGCTTTTCGATAGGAAGTGTTATTATTTCCTACTAGACGTAAAAGTGCTTTATTACGTCGTTATTTATAGCAACTATAGCTACCCACAGCCCACAGTCGCCCCTTCCGACAAACTAAATCGATTTGACCAAAAACCGAAAACTATTTCATCTTGAATCGCAGAAATTAGCGATCAACGTTTTTTGTCTTACGAAAATTGTTTCTCATGGTTGACAATGCAATGCTACAATTTTCTGATCAACTCGTTTAGCGTGTGTACGAAAGTAAACAATGATTGTGGATGAGACAATCATGCGATGACGTTCACCCTCCCCCCCCCCCCCCCCTCCGTACAGCGTCTTCCTCTCATCATGATTGTGTATGATGACATGATTACCTGAATTATGTAGGATTACAGCGCAAATGTTGTTTCTATTCGAAATTGAATGATTGACAACGGCGGCCTCTTTTGCCCCGGAGACGTCATTGTCTTGGCAATTATTTCGAATAATTGATGGAAGTGGCCTCTTAGTTAGCTGGCGTCATTTTATTATTGCATTTTCATGGAGTGTTCTAAAAAATAGGAGTTGTATTATTTTCACGTTGTAAGTCAGGATTCTGAAACGCTCTGTCAAATCTGATCAATATTTCTGCCGTTAAATCTGTAGTTCAGTAATTTGATGAACAAAAATAAGAATAAAGAATGAATTTGAACGAAAAAATAATACAAATGCGGAGTGTCATCTCTACCTACCCCTTGTTAAAATGTTGACTTCCGCAAACCTCCCAAAGGATACCGAAATCCTAAAGTAAGGTCAATAAAATAGTTTGACGTTTTAATCTGTTATATCTGAAGCAACATATTTCATGAAAATCGTTGGGTCTCTGCAGACCATTCAGGTCATAAGCTTTATTATACTTTACTAACTTCTGGGGTCATATATCTCGACAGGGAAACATTTTTAACAAAGTGTTAAGTATCAAAATGGTCCAAGATAATATGGAATGGAACGTTTCCGTATTGTCAAATATTGTTTCCGATGTAAGTCATCTTCTCGAGAAATCTTCCGGTCCAAATTTTACGCTCTACGAATTCAATTTCGCATTATCCTTACATAGTATAAAACAAAGTCGCGTCTGTTTGTTTGTTTGTTTGTTTGTTTATTTGTTTGTTTGTCTGTATGCTTAAATCTTTAAAACTACGCAACGGATTTTGATGCGGTTTTTTTTAATAGATAGAGTGATTCAAGAGGAAGGTTTTAATACCTTTTTTGTACCCGTGCGAAGCCGGGGCGGGTCACTAGTCTCATTATAAAATCTCATAATACGTAGTTTCATGTCTATAATTAAAACATGTAATATTATATTTCATGTAAGTAGCTATTACGGCATAAAATATCACGCCCAATGATTTTATACTTGAATCGAAATCGATAAAGGACTAACATCCATCTTTAGACGCAAATACCTTGGTCCTTATTTTTCAGCTTTTCACACATACATATTAAACTTCAATGATGTTTTTAATAATAAAATAAGTTATACAACAATTTACGTGATCATAAACTTTGTCCATACAACTGAAAGCTGACTCGCCATTGCGAAGCCTTTTTTGGCCATAAACAATAACAAAACGTAGAAAATTTCGCAACAAAACAATGGAGTGTTCACCAAAGAGGTCGGTAGTCGTTAAATCATCTGTGACCTTCCCCGATTGGTCAGAAATTGAACTCGGAACAAGAGTTTGGTCAAGCGTGGGTCACAAGGTACCACAGAGGTTTACCTCACCTCATTTGTTTTTTTAAATGGTTATTGGCATACGTAAATGCTGGCGGCTTCGTATTTTTAGTGTTGCAACGCTTACATTGGTTTATTTGTTTTCATTATTGTTGGTGTAATAATTCAAAGTATGCATAAGAGAAAAGGGTAATGTTTGTTACTCAAGTTCCTGCTCTTAGATGCCTGAACGATTAGGGAAATATGTTGCGATAGTGGTCTACTTTGCTCAGAAATTGTTACTTAACGCTTACTCACTTTTGCGACATTTTAATTATTTTACAATCATAACGATGCCTATAAAAATCATTGCAAAAGCTTTGAAGTACCAACTCAAAACTTATCAAGTAACAATTCCTATCAAAAACCAGATACAGCATAAATAAATGTGACAAATAACTCTCTATAAACGACGCCAAAATATCATTAACGGCTTGAATAATTTATTAATCGCGAATAAAATAGATCAACTCCTAGTTCCTACTAGATAATTGTTTGTTTATTTACAAGATAAGGTCTTATAGCCCCATCCGCTTCCGGTACTGCGGTATCGAGATCACTTGGTCTCCCACTCACCGGTCTCGGTATTGGTCTCGACGCTATTTATAATTTATATTCAGTATTTATAAAACAAGTGGGCTTTTGACCTCTCGAGGCTGGCCTTTGCTGGCAATTTTATCTGAATTTGGTTTTTGCTAATTGGTTGAATGAAGTTCAGAAGCTTTATAACTGTTTTATTAGTTTTATTGTTATTAATAAGTCGTAAAAGCTTTTTAGGCTTAGCTTGTCAAGTTCAAAATAAAATAAACCAATGACATATTGAATGTCGACATCGCACCATGTATTGCATTCGTAATAATTTATTCCAAAACATTGCAGAACAGAAGCCAACTCAAGCAGTAATGTATCAATTGTTTGGTTATTGTAACAATATAAGTACCTCAATTAACCTCTTGTCCTCCAATAAAACCATCTTACAAATTGTCACAGCATTAACCAGCCTATCTTATTACACGACTGCCCCAAAAAAAAGAGTGTTATGTTTTTAGCGTTCATGTATGTATGTATGTATGTTTGTTTGTGTGTTTCTTTATTCCACCGTAACTTCTAAACGCCTGAACCGATTTTGATGTGTGTGGTATCATTAGATTCTTTGCGTTATCCCGGGTGACATAGGCTATAGAAAAAATCCAAAAACATCATAGGGTGGCCATGGTTTAGAAATAAAACGAACTTTTAATTTGTTTTTATTGAAATATTAATGAAAAATATAATCATCGTCTAGAACTTGTTAAGTAGATTACAAAAATATACCACAGTAGTATTCAATATCTATTGTGTAGTAGTAATACTACTCAACAAATGAAATGTTAACATTTTAAACCCGGGATTCGATATGAATAAGATATATAATTATCAATAGATTCCTTGTAATGACAGAAATAAAACTGGCTAAGTTACAACTCCCAAATTCGTCCACGACCGCAGCTGAATGGTTTTAAAGTTTGTATGAAAAGTCAATAAGCGTGAATCAATTTACTTGAAACATGGTAAGAATATCCACTTAACGAAATAATAATGTATGCATTCATAGGTTTTTCAAAAACACTCATTTAAAGGGTGGAAAAAGATATTCAGGGTTGAATTTTGTATGGAAAAGTCTTAGTGCGAGATTGAAACGCAAATTAATAAAGCTTTGCGTGTGTAATACAACAATAGATGTGTGCAAGTGCGAGTTGGATCCGTTACCTATGGTTCCGTACCAGCATCTTGGTAGGTTGGTCACTATACCTACTTGAAACTGTTTGGCACTATACTTGAATTTCTGTTGATTCCTAAGAAATGAAGAAATACGTCTCCTGATTTTTGAAAATAACCCCTTACACTTAGGGTAAGTTTAGAGTTATACAGAATTAATAGTTCACTTTTATTATGTACAACAAAATCAGTACCTAAACTCTGTGAACAACAAACTAGGTACATAGCAAATATAATCTTTGTAATGCAATTATTAAGAATAATTCCGGCTAGGTTTCACCCCCCCCCCCCCTATTTTATAAAACAATACAAAAAAAATTCGCGCTCGCTTCGCTCGCGCATCCACCCATTTCGTGCTTTCGCCATTCCTAGTCATTTCACAGACTTATCTACATGCTTCTATTCTCAATTCTGCTGGTCTGAACAAAAAAACTCAAGTTCCTCTGGACTCTAATAAATTATCTGCATTACATAATTAATAAACCGAGTTCGTGGACAAACATAACAAATGTTGAAATTTTACTATTTTTGAGCTCCATTCAGGCATGGTTATCCACCGCTTGGAGTCGGCTTCCAGCCAAGATGGGCTGAAAACTGGTATTTTACATGGAACCGCTGCCTTTTTGTCCTCTTCCCTCCTGATAGCAATATCTTTGCCCCTCCCCCGCCCCCTTAACCCAAAACCAATAAGAATCATACAAAAATTTTCGCGCTCGCTACGCTCGCGCATCCATCCTGTTCTTTCTCCGATCTGTCCTGCTTAATACGTTCATCTACTTCTATTTTCAGTTAATCCAGGGAAAATTGACCAACGCTTTAAATCCTTTTATCCCCGTATATAAGTCTCATTGGGTAGCACTTCATAAAACATTTTAATAAAATCAAACGACGCAAACTAGTATAGATAATTAATTAATTATAGATTAAATCTAGTTCCAATTGCTGGTTGCGGTGGCCCGTTGTTCTCGGAATGTCCACCTCGTATTCTGGCGTAGGCTGGAATCTCCTGAAGTTCGATATCTTCTGTCCTCTCTTGATTCTTGTTCGCGTTGGCTGCAGTATCGCTCTTCTTACGCGCCTGGAGACATCTTCTTAGTCGCCAAACTATTATAGCGGCGACGATTCCTCCCACCAGCAAAGAGCTTAAAGTATAGTTGCCGATGTCATGATCTCTTTGGGCAGATTCATACTTCTTCAGAATTTCGTGATTTGATCGAAATTCATCCCATAGGGATTGTAAAGCGTCGATGCGCTTGTTTAGGTAGTCTGTGGTTTTTCTACTCACAGCATCCTTCTTGTAGTTAGTTTGTAGAGTTTTGATTCTCTCGTAGCTGTTTTGCTGTTTCGTTATAAGTTCCGCAAATTCAGCGTAGTCTTCTGTGGACATTGTTGCTGCCTTGTGGCTGCGCGTGTTTGGCGTGTTGGTTGTTGGTACTCACGAAGTTTTCGGAGCTGAAGTAACCGCAGTGGACGTGATCCCCGCTGATTCTTCTTAGTTGAGGCAGTAGATGTAATCTCCGCCGATTGTTAAGTTGTAGTTGTAGCAGTAGAACTCTTCTCTGCTAGTTTAGAACTCAAATGGGTTACAAAAACGTCAAAATGAGTTGCAAGTTGTATTAGAAATTGAGAAAATTGATGTTTGCCTTGTTTCAGAAACTCACTTCACTAAGCAATGTCATATTAAATTCAAAGGCTACAAAGTATACCATGCACTACACCCAGACAATACTGCAAGAGGCGGAAGTGCCGTTATTGTTAAAGAAAATTTGCGACACTACGAAGTGTTCAAATACGAAGAGAAAGATATCCAAGCAGTGGCAATTTGTCTACAAACCAAAAAATACCCCTTAACAGTGAGTGCCATCTACTGTCCACCACGATACATGATAAAAAAAGATCACTATATGTATTTCTTAGCCCACCTTGGTAATTAATTTATCTTAGGAGGTGACTTCAATGCTAAAAATACGTATTGGGGTTCTAGACTAACAACAACTAAAGGCAAAGAACTACTGAGTGCCATAAAAGAGCTCAAATGTGAAGTTATATCTACTGGAGAGCCCACTTATTGGCCAACAGATCCAAATAAAATTCCAGATTTAATAGATTTTTTCATAACCAGGAATCTATCAAGTAGTTATATCAAAACGGAACAAAGCTATGACTTAAACTCAGATCACTCAGCAATCTATTTAGAAATTAGCGAAAGCTATTTATACAAAGAAAACAGCCCCACTCTAGTTACTAAATTTACGGATTGGGAGAGCTTTAAAGACAGATTAAATGACCAAATTGACCTTAAAGTTCCATTAAAAACCCCTGAACATTTAAACTTCGAAGTTGAAAAGTTTATTATGCACATCCAACAAGCAGCGTGGGAAAATACACCTGACTCCAACAAAAGAACGAACAGAAACATATACCCCCTCAGAATCAAGCAGCTCATCATGGCAAAAAGAAGGCAGAGACAAATGTGGCATCAAACTAGGTGTCCTGATGACAAACAAAAGTTAAACAAACTTACAAAAAAAGTAAGAAGACTAATCCAGGACTACAAAGACGACTCAACTAAAGCTTACCTTCAGAAACTAAGTAACGACCAAAGGACAAACTACTCCCTTTGGAAGGCTACTAAGAATCTAAAGAGGCCGATAGCCCAAATCCCTCCCATCAAGTGTGAAAACGGGCAATGGGCACGTACTAATGAGCAAAAAGCTAAAAGGTTTGCAGATCACCTAGAAAACATCTTTCAACCAAACGAGGGAGAAACCATAGAAGACCACACTCTGGTTAATATAGTGATGCCAGAACAAGTAGATGCCATAAAATTAGTAACACCGAGAGAAGTTGCACGAGAAATTAAGCAGAAAATTAACCCAAGGAAATCACCAGGATACGATCTAATATCAGGGGAAATCCTTCATAACTTACCAAGAAAGGGTTTGGTTAAGTTAACAACCCTTATTAATGCCGCACTGAGGCTTAAATATGTACCAGACTTATGGAAAGTTGCTGAAGTAATAATGATAGCAAAGCCTGGGAAACCAGCTCACGAAACAACATCATACAGACCCATTTCCCTGCTACCAATAATGTCGAAGCTGTTTGAAAAGCTGCTACTCAAACGCCTTAAACTAATCATAGATAACAGGAAAATTGTACCTGAGCACCAGTTTGGATTTCGAGAAAAACATTCAACGATCGATCAAGTGCACAGAATAACAAATGTAATAGAAAACGCGCTGGAAAACAAGAAAGTCTGTTCTACTGTTTTTCTAGACGTAGCTCAAGCATTTGACAAAGTTTGGCATGAAGGTCTCATTCATAAACTGAAGAGCTTGCTACCGAAACCGTTTGCAGACATATTAGAATCATATATTTTAAACAGAGTCTTTAGAATAAGACAAGAAGATACCTATTCAGAACTGAAACCAATAAAAGCTGGCGTACCGCAAGGGAGTGTGTTGGGTCCGGTCCTGTACCTACTATACACTTGTGATATTCCTGATCCTGAAAACAATACCATTGGGACCTTTGCTGATGATACAGCCATAATGGCCGTTGGAAACAGCCACGAAGAAGCAGTAGAAAAGGTTCAAATGGCTGTTAACCAAGTTTATGACTGGACCAAAAAATGGAGGATTAAATTAAATGAATCCAAATCCGTACATATAGATTTTACCAACAAAAAGCCACAGTATTTTCCAGTTTATATTAATAACAACCAAATCCCTTATGAGAATACAGCCAAGTATCTCGGTATGACCCTTGATGCAAAGCTGCGCTGGAAAGCTCACGTCAAGAAGAAAAAAGATGAACTCGACCTACGGTTCAAAAGAATGTATTGGCTGCTTGGAAGAAACTCCGAGCTGTCCGTGCCAAACAAACTGTTATTATACAGACAAGTCCTGATGCCAGTTTGGATTTATGGTATTCAGCTGTGGGGCTGTACCAAACATACAAATGCATTGATCATTCAACGATTTCAGAACAAAGTACTACGGGAAATTGTTAATGCACCCTGGTACGTACGAAATAATGACCTCCATCGGGACCTAAACGTTGAGTTCATCGATAAAGTGATCCAAAAATCTGCAGAAGCTCACGACAAGAGACTTCATCAGCATGTGAACGTCGAGGCGATCCAGCTTCTCGACCACACGGACATAGTGAGAAGACTTAAAAGAACAAAACCGTTCGAGTTAGTGTTTAGTGCTAGTGTTATAGTGAATAGTGTAATGTAGCACAATTGTTACCAAATAAACACAAGAAAAAGTGTATTCCCCTTAATAGAGACAATAAGAAAAGTGCCAATGGACACATTCTTAGAATGTAAAGACAATTTAACAGTTTAAGTTAGAATTAAATTACTTATTAGTCTGTAACGCAAACAATGATTATGTTGGCCCGTGATAGTGCACAAGTTGCAAACGGTAACATTGAACAGAAGCATAGTAAATCTAGACGCGTGAAACAGTTACGTTTTAGATCCACGTTAGCTAATCCCTTGGTAAACAGTCTCTCCAAGAACTATACCACCTAAAATCTCAAAGTTAGTATCCACGAAAAATAAACGATTTACATACATACATAAACTCACGCCCTTTTCCCATAGGGGTAGGCAGAAACTACAGAACGCTACCCGCTACGATCCTTACATATTCCTTTTGCCTCGTCCACATTATCATTCATACATATCTGTCCATACACGCACGCCGGTTACGAGTACTACGCACCTGTCCTTTCTGAAGAACGGCACCATTAAGATCAGTGTATGTCTTTCTTGGGCGTCCCGGCGTTGCCATTTACATCTGGCTTGTAAATACCTTTTGTTAATCGACTTTCACTCATCCTCTCCACATGACCGAACCACGATCCGATTGAAACGATTTAGTTTTGCATTATCTTTGCCGCGACATTGCTTTCCCGAAAAATAAAGCAGTATAATGAAGGCCGGTATATCACTAAAAAGTATTAAATAAAAAACAAATAATTTAAAAAATTAAAAACACGCCTGCCATGTTAAAAAGTGAACTAAAAAGTCAAAAATAAGTCGAACGACTTCAGTGATGAAATGAGAACAAGGTCCCGTAATTGTATCCGAAAATGGAAAACTGAAAACTAAAATTTTAATTGCAGTCGGGGGACAGTTCGGTGGAATATTTCTTTACAGGTCCCCCGACTGCAATTAAAATTTTAGTTTTCAGTTTTCCATTTTCGGATACAATTACGGGACCTTGTTCTCATTTCATCACTGAAGTCGTTCGACTTATTTTTGACTTTTTAGTTCACTTTTTAACATGGCAGGCGTGTTTTTAATTTTTTAAATTATTTGTTTTTTTTTTCTTCAATTATTATCAACTTTGACAGCTTAATCATCATAAACTGCCAAATTAACAATATACTAAGTAGTCTTCCTCGCCATGACCGAAAATGGCGGCCAATCTTCAGTGGAGACGCTGGAGATATTATAGTTAACAAGTGTGTGTTTGCAGGCACAAGTGCACTCTATCCTCCCAGTCTTATGCTCCAATGGGATCAATTGAAAGTGATCAGATGCCAATGCCACAATGGGCAGCATACCGCTTACTCATCTGCCTAGCCTTTTCCCAAGTTTATTGGGATTGACTGCCAGACTAACCGAATGCAACTGAATACCAATATTTTAACTGGGTACTAATACTTTTTGATTAGACTAGTTCTACAAATAGTTTCTAATGGAAAAGGTCAACTACACATTGCCGGCCCGGGGAATCGTACTCAAGATCATGGTACACAGCAGTATGTACCAAAACCTAACAACAACATAAATATAATTATTATGTAATAGTCCTTACAGTGACAGATGAGAAAGCCTCACACTCATGCGCACACGCAGACCTCACCAGCCCAGTCGCAGACGCAGCGGCGCGGGTCGACAACCGCGCTCCGACCCTGACACCGATTGCACTAGTCGAACACGCGGCGCCGCCTGCGATATTAGGCCGCATTCACAGTAAACACTAAACGGTGACATTGAATTAAGTACCTAGAAAAACTCGGCAAATGTTATGGGTATCGATGTCCAAAGTCCAAACAGAAATAAGGTTTATCTTAAGCTCATACCTGTAATTATTACACTTCCTACAAACGGAAATTTTTGTTGTTGTTTTTAACCGACTTCAAAACGAGGAGGTTTTCAATTCGGGATTTTTTTTTATCTTGATTATTGACACTGAAAACTCTTCTTGAACACTGAACGCAGTTCAGGTGTGGTTATCGCGTTCAAGTTTTCTTGATGAAATTCTCGTTAAGCACGCTTTTCATTCAGTGTGATCTCGGCTTTAGTTAGTTTACACGCAAAACTGTCATACACCATCGCCTTACAAGTTTTGTTAATTAGCGATTATTGCAGTTGATTTCATTGATTGTCTAGTAATCGCTTTACGTAAGAAAAGTATTAGGTAGTCACGTGATTGCGAGAATTCAAAATACCTTGTAATTATAAATTTAAATGTGTTAATTCTCAGAATTGAGCCCAGAGTCATCTTACTCGCACAGTTGCTCGACAGCTACCAAAGACAACCGTCAACAGCTTTTTCGCACAGGAAAACAATCGTATGAAAGTCTACAAACATTAACAAGATTCTTATCAAACTCTAACAAAGAAATCAGATAAAGATTCCTAGAACAACTGTAGTGACTTACTCGATACTGACAGACAGCTCAATACCAGATCAGCGCTTGCGCAGCTGATCTACAGATCAATGCGGTAGTAGCGTTCCAATTTAAATTAAATTTTGCAAAAAATCCGAACCGAAAGAATCAAAAGTTAACATTTTTGACTCTTACTTTATATGCAGTGTATTGGTCTACAAAATACTACCTACTCTTTTGCATCTTTTTAGGGTTCCGTACCTCACAAAGAAAAATCGGAACCCTTATAGAATCACTCGTGTGTCTGTCTATCTGTCCGACCATTCCCCGGGACCCTTTTGTCTGAAACTACTGAACCTAAAACTTTTGAAAAATAATGAGATTAGTTCTACACAGGAAAACCTATAAGAAGTCTATGGTGTTAAAATAACATGAAAAATCTCTCAATATCTACTACAATGGTACGGATCCCTTCATGTGCAGTCCGACTTGCACTTGGCCAGTTTTTTTTCTTCTTTTCGAGTCGACAACTCAATTTTTTTCTGACAAGAGTACATGCAAACCTGGACAGCAACCTCTTACGTCAAAAAGTCCGTAATAAGGACCAACATGCCAGACAAATCTGGACAGACCCTACCCGGAAGGGACCGACCATCGACTGTGGTTTACTCGCAACTTTTACTGTTTACGATACAGATAAAATTAACTTCCTCTTTTTAATGGTATATTTTGGATAAAGCCCATGGTCAAGATCACTGGGTCACCGACCCGTAAGTTTGACTAAGATAGCATATGACTCAAATTGTTTACGATACAGATAAATAAACTTCCTCTTTTAAATGGCTTTATATTTTGGAAAAGTGGCTTATCCATAAACTCATGGTCAAGATTACTGGGCCAATGACTCCTCGGCAACCTACAAGTACATACCTATATTAAGAATGTTACGCGAGTTTTCACGTTTCAAGTAAAAAATGAGATAAAATCTGTAATCAGAAGCTATAGAACCGTAGCCGGGAAATAATAAGCCCATCACAAAAAAAGCATTACCTATGTGATTGAATTAAGTGAGACCAATTATCAACTTCATAGTAAGATAAAATTCTTTGTGATTGTTGTGGCTTGCTACAGAATTTATCTAACTGATTTAGATAAATTCTCTTACTCTAAAGCGGTCTAATACAAAATGAAATCCTCATGTGTTTGGATACATGAATTTCCAAAACTTAAGTTTAGCCCAAGTAACACAGTCTCGGAGGTTTAAAACAAATCTGTCTATTGACAGTCTATTCATGGTTAATCTTCAGATAGGGGCTTTCTAAAGATGGTTGCAATAAAGAAAATGTATTCTTAAGAGGAAATGCGAGTGCTGTCTCTTTCTACTATCGCTGTCTCTCTCCGTCCTCCTGCCCTCAAATTCGTGCGATAAGGACAACTATAGAAAAAAGTTAGAATTCGAGGTTTGGCTCTCGCCTATTTCCTCCTCCAATATTGAACCAATTTAAAAGATATTTTAGACAATGAATAAGGAGGATATATACTACGCCGCTATGTTTTTCTTTTTTCGTTAATAGTTGTCAAATTTGTACACTAGGACTCTGTTAACAGCGATCTAAACAAGCAATTTTGAGCATTTTTTGAGGGTTCTAGTGCTTATAAAAATAATTTATCACCAAAAAGGAAAACATAGGGGCATAGAAATAGTTAATATTTATTATTCTGTAAAAAACCATTGCTCTAGGGTCATTAACCAAAAAGAAAACAGGCGAGAGCGTTTGTATGGAGAAAAGACCACTCGCGTTTCCTCTTAAAGAGTTATTTTTCTCAAGCTGGATTATTTTTAGGGCATTTGTTCTATAGCACACTTATTTTAAGTACGTTTATAGGTATATTGAATGTTTTAAGATAATATGCTCTACAAATAGTGAATAAAGCCTAAAGGTACCTAACTTGAACTAATTTTATAGATAAGTTGATATATTTTAAGATAAAACTTTCTATTTTAGCTATTGGTACTCCTAACTTTGTTTCTAAAGAGACTTACGTCTAGATAAAATACTTTAATAGATATTTTTAAGTTTGTCTAATTAAATGATAGTGAAAACGTGGCTTTAGTGGATTTTTTCTTAAAAATGGCTATGTTAAGTGCATTTGTATTAAATATTTGAATTGGATGATTTTATGCAATAAAAATATCAGGACAGTGAAAAAAATAAAATGTCTGGTGGCTTTCGTCAAAAATCGGTAAATATTTAAAAAGGAAGCAAGATGAAGAAGAGTTGCAAAATAATTCAGATTCAGAATCGAAACTTTCTAGTAACTTATTCGGATGAAAACAATACAAATGAGGAAGACGAAAGTCGATCCAATTGCCTCAAAAGGGATCTACGACAGTGGTCAGCAACTCATGCTATAACTCACATAGTCTTGAACTTATTCCAAATCGCACTTCGCACTAATATTTTAAAGGCGAAAGTTTGTGAGTGTGTATGTTGTTACTTTTTCACGCAAAACTACTGAATGGATTTGGATAAATTTTGGTACACAGATAGTTTATAACCTGGATTAACATATAGGATAGTTTTTATCCCGATTTTATCTTTTCGTGGAATAATTTTCGTGTTGTAGCGGGTGAAGCCGCGGGCAACAGCTAGTAATAAATAATTTTCAACCCGTTACTCTACCAAAGGATCCGAGAACATTGCTGCAGGGTCCAAGAACGATTTAAATAAATAAAAAAACTGGCATCACGGGCTGAAGAATAATCTCACTAGATATTTTCAAAATTTAAGAGAGCAAAAAAGTGACAATCGATGTTAAAATTGATGGACTACCTACGGTTCTGTGTACCTACGTATTGATTAATTAAATTGCTCTGTTACTGCATAAAATCGTCTTTCGTTTACAACACATCAAATTACCTATTTACTGATGAATGTCTAGAAATACTGTGAGAAGATAAAAAGGAATACAGAGATGACAGTTACTAGGTAATCTTAAACCACTCATAAATTTGTTTATTCTTTCACTAGATAGTTTAGTATGTAGCAAGTGAAATTATTCTTGTCATGGAGCTAGAGCCATACTACAGAAAATTCTCTAGTGTGTTTGTTCTATTAGATTCGTTTTTCTAGTAAATTTTATCTTGACGCCATTTTTATTACCTATTTTCGCTTCAAATGATTTTCGTTACATATTTTAATGCTTATTTTTATGTTTTTATCATTAAATTATATCTAATTAAATATTTATTATGTTTTCAATTACTTTATTTTAAATAAAATGAGTATTTTAGACATTAAAATGAAATTTAAAAAAAATACTTATTTTAATTAATATTTATTTTTGGTAATAAAAATATCAAATCTTACATTTACAGCGGGCGCTCTTATTTTATGAGAGTTTTACATAATATTCACCGATAGAATTTCAATCGCATATAGATTTGCTTGTTTACCCATTATTAACTAGACATTTCTTTGTTTTATTTGGTTTTTTTGCCACCGACTTCAGAAGCAGATTTTTCTTCTGAAGTTTATTTTTCACTTTTTGATGTTTTTGAAGTCGGTTGTTTTTTTTTGCAAAAAGTTTTTTATTTTTTCATTTTTAGTTGTAATATCTTATAGAAATACTTACTATGACACCTAACCCTTAACCTTCAAGATTCCCTGATTATTGCTTTCAACTCCTAACCATTGAGGAGTAGTACCTTCCATCATAAGCTCATCAACATGAAGTGATGACTGCTAGATGCGAATACTTGTATAGCGTCAGAAAAAGCACGAAACATGTAATATGTGCCTATGAAATTTGAGGGTTGCCCTCGATTTCTCTGGGATTCCATCATCAGGTCCTGGTTTCCATATCATGGTGGCCCTTGAAGTAAGTATCTCCGTTCCAATAAAAAAAGAATCATCAAAATTGGTTCATAAACGACGAAGTTATTCTCGATACACAAAATCAGGTAACATACCTACTTACATAAAAAAATGTGTATTGTACACATCTGCATACCCCCTCAGAGCATACAGGCGTGATGTTACGTAATGATAATGTATATTCAATAAACAACCAAGCCAATCCTAGCAATTACGACAGATTTGCCGTCTATTTTTGAAGAGTTCCATTGTATATCTCCGAAGATCAGCACCAGATCTTCACCAAATTAAAATGGGACCACCTCAGGAGTATACTCTTTCAAATAAAAAACGAATTTTGAGAATCGGTCCACAAATGGGGCAGAAATCAGGTAACATACATAAAAAAAAAAAAAAAAAAATACATACACACGAACATATAACCTCCTCCTTTTTTGAAGTCGGTTAAAAAAAAAAAATACATACACACGAACATATAACCTCCTCCTTTTTTGAAGTCGGTTAAAAATAAGAAATTTGGTACGCCATGATGCAATACAATAATAACTCTTGTAAGTTCTGCGCCATTATGTGTCGTTGTCTATTACAAATCAAATATAACTTAAAGTTGTTAGTCTTCAGTTAATTTGGTTTAAAAACTTGACAAATAAAGACTTCTATAAAGGTCTCAACTTTATCTAAAAACTATCTAGTAGTAAAATTTGTGATCTATACACATTTTAGTGAGACACTAGAAAAATCTCTACAGACAATTTGAAAATTTACTACTCTTATCTCTATCTATTGATGTTTTCTTAACTCATTCTTATGAGAAGGGATAAGGTTGTGCCCACTTTTACTAAACTGTGTCTTTAAGCGTTCTTGAATATTACTTGGGACATATTTTACTCTTAAGGTAGACAATAAAATTTCTATTAGATATCTAATAGTCCGTTTTTAGACGCAATTGTGTTACTTGGGAGGTTAGCTTCGACCATGCTATATTATAGTCTTTGGTTTCGACTGTAGTTACTAAAGTTGGCGCCAATGTGTGAAGTTCAAACCCGATGTTCAATAAAACTTTATTGAATTGCAATAAAATAGGTAGTAAACTAATTAATCTTGTAGGATCCAGGAAAGGTCAGTGTATTATATTGACACCAGTACAACAACTTTGATATAAATACCAATTAACGTATAAAAAACTAAACTTAAATGCACCATAGCCAGAAATCCCTTACCAAAAACTCTTCATCTATTCCAGAGGGCGTTCTCCTAAACTAGATAAAGTTTTTCTAGTATGAAGGTCATGTTGGCAAAAATAAATAACCCAACATTATCGCCCGCAATTTCCATGATAGGTAACATAGTTTTTGCAGACCATCTTTAAATCGCGGCTTCTGTGCCCATCCACCAGACCGAAACAAAGCATCTTTTGATAGGTCTGCGCCTATAAATTGATCTTAAATGCTCGTAAAACTTGTAAAACTGCGGCAAAACACGTGCATTTTTAATTATATATTTAGTTTAAAGTACACTATTCTAAAAATAATTAAATATTAGTCATAAGTAGCGCCTTTACAATTTTATAGTGGTTCATGTTTATTCATATTCTAATTATAGGCAGTTAGATTAAAAACGGTTCTCGCAAAAAATAAGATTTAAGTTTTTATAATACTTATAATACTTTACCACAATTTTATCATCATTTAATATTATTTCGACCGTAAAACGGAGAGTTTGTTAATTTGACTTGATTTTTTTACTATTAGTTCTCTACTATTTTACTATTACTTACTCACAAACAAAAACTCACTCTCTTCCTACGCCGGGCACATAAAATTGGGAGAATTATGATGATAAATCTATTAGTACTGTTAAAGGCCTCAGATTGGAGCTTATTTCTATGTTTATTAACAATAATGTTGCATTGTTCCAGACGTGCGTCGATGATGTCGCCGCGGCAACTCATGCGCAACTCCAACATGACACAGAAGTGGCAGCGACGAGAGATCTCCAACTTCGAGTACCTCATGTTCCTCAACACTATTGCAGGTCAGTTGATTTTTTATTCAATGTTCATTTTTACTAAGTTAAACGTAAAAATTAACAGCAAGCGAAGCGTCTAATTTCGGCTTTATGGTTAATAGTTTGTGTATGTGTACTTAATATTACTAAGTACTAGAAACACACAAGGTTTTTTTTATTGATAAAAAGCACCCCACTCTTACTTTATCCCGCAAAACCTAGGAGATACTCGTACCTTGAAAATTCCATGAAACAGCCAGCTTTTATTTAGGCATTTTACATTTAGGTGCTGCTCAGTGCTTAAAAACTAGAAAAGGCACGTCTTTAATATTAATAATATTTAGGATATTATTCTTGGAAATAAGATGAGACAAGGGACATTGAGGGAAACTCTTGATGATGATCATAATGGATTTGATCAAGGTACAACCGGACACATGTCAGAAAAAACTGTAAAAAAAGATAGCCTTTGAACTTCAGACTCACAGTTACATGACCGTTTATAAAGCATGATGGTGGAAAACCCGTGCATCATGTCATCTCTTCAGCCGAGCAAGCTAACAACTAGTTAAACACTGCTAAATACGCGTGGTAATTGCAGAAATGTCAACGCAAGTCATTTCAAACTGCAATCTAACGTAATGTAACCTTGATTAACTATCTAGATTTACTTGCATATAGGTCGTAGCAACCGCACATACTTACATAAATTTAAGCCTTTTTTTCATGGGGTCAAAAACTTAAAAAAAACCGGCCAAGTGCGAGTCGGACTCGCGCACCGAGGGTTCCGTAAAAAAAATATATTTTGTGATGTAACTAAAAATTTATGGTTTTCGTAATTTTTCCTTTATCTATGCTTTAAGACGTTGCTTCGTACCAAATTTCAAGATTCTGAGTTCACGGGAAGCACCCTGTAGGTTTTGATTCCCTTGCAAGTGTCGAAAATTTGCGGCATAAACGGCTGTATCTTTTGATTGCGTTGGCTTAGAAGTTTGATTTTTTCACAGCTTCAAGGGACAGTAGACCTGAGTAATTGATATAAATTTCAGCTTCATACCTCCACGCGTTCCTGAGAAAAAGGGTCTTGACAGACGGACGGACGGACGGACAGACGGACAACAAAGTGATCCTATAAGGGTTCCGTTTTTTCCTTTTGAGGTACGGAACCCTAAAAAAACTGTGTTTCGATCCTTAAATGTTCCTTTGGTTCGTCCTAGTTCCTAAAATATGTGATCATACACGCAGCCCGGTTACGAGTACCGCACCTGAGATTTTTAAATAACTTCGCCAATAAGGTCGTGTACTTCTAGGTCGCCCGCCCTGTGTTTTCACTTACATTTGCTTTGTAAAAACATTTTAGAATAATACCTCAAGTTTTTCAGAGGACAAATTGACCTTTCAACTTGGTTATAGTGCCTTCACAAGTTTTTGATTTACTGTGCCATTTTTTATTTCACTACATTTAAGGTTAAAATGCCAATCAAAAGTGACAGAAGGGTTTATACAAGTATAATTTTCAATAAGAGCGCACAATTATATTAAATAAGAACTAATAATTGTGGCTGCTTGTTTTTACCTCCTTATAGGATAGCTTACAACTTTTGCCCCAGAAAATTTCCCAAAAGTTCAGTTCCATTTCATAATTTACCTGTTATTAGATTCAAGCCATTTAAAATAATTAAGTTTATCGTGCGACAAAGAGACATCATCATCTTTCTCCTGCCCTTATCCCAATTCATTTGGGGTCGGCGCAGCATGTCTTCTTCTTCCATGTCTCTGTTACTCTTCATCTCATGAGACACCTCCTTTCTTGCCATATCATTCTGAACACAGTCTATCCATCATTTCTTTGGTCTTCCTTTACTTTTATAGCCATCTACAACACTTAATGCACATGGAACATAATTTATCTTGCGACAAAACAACACCAAACATTCGTAAACCTTCGTCCAATATAACTCCGAGAGCTGAAGCTAGATGGCGCTACATGTACTATTAAAACGCCTGCCATAATACTCAAACTAATACGCAGATTCAAGTATTGTCTCGTTGTTAATAAGTTTCTTTAATATAATTTCGTGAAGACCTTGACATTCAGCACAGTAATAGCACAAAAAATGTCTCTTGGAGGCGTGGTCGTGACAGACACATTACAACATGTGTAGAACTGATCCTTTGAATTATGTGACCTTCACATTCTTTAGACGGTTTTTTCAGTAAGTCTATAAATAGATACTTATGAGTACATAAGTAAGAATCGAAGCAGGTGGCATTCTGTTGTTTCTGCCTATCCCCATAGAAAAAGGGCGTAAGTTTATTTATATAGGACCATAGATAGACGTATCTAAAATATAATGAATCTCGTACTTAAAATGATAATGCATATGTTATAAACAGGGCTTCTTATGCCCACCATCGACAGCTTTATAAGATTCACCAGTTGTTTTTGCGAAATTAGAAAATACTTAGTTTGCATATGTCTCAATTAGCTAATTGAGACATATGCAAACTATTTTTTTTTTTTTCCATAGCTATGGAGGTAGCCAATTGCGTGTCTAACGAGTAGAAACTATTTTTTTTAATTATAGTTTTAAGCATAATCCAACTTACTAAACTATTATGTACATTCAGTGTTACATTGTAAGTATTTCTAATAAAATAGTTGAATGCACGACGATCAATGTTGCTTGGGAAATCTGGGCTAAGCAAGGTCAGTTATACTGAAAATGTTTAGCTTGATAATGTCCCCGTGTGTACGGTACCTTTTTGTCTGCAATTTAAGTGATATTGAGTAAATTACAAACCTCGGTAGGTACCTAATTCATAAAGGTACAAGTTGGTAGCTGACTGCACGCAGCAGCAGCAGACGACATGTGGTCGCTTCATGTCGTCGCGACACGTCGTCGCGTCATGTCGCTCGTGATTTCGAACCCGACTGGAGACGGCAACTGCAGATGGCATCCTGTTGGTGTAAACTGAAGACACAGGTTCCGATACATTTTCGGCTAAAGGACGTTCATATCTCCTGTTGTTTCTGTTATCTATGGGCACTACTTAACTGATCTGCGGTCGGACGACACGTGCGTCTGCCGCTCGACGACGCGTCGCTAGCTTCATGTCGCTAACTACGGAGGGAATTTCATAGAAATACGTAGAAACCAGTCGTATCACCGCGACACGTCGTCTGCTGCGGCTTCGTGTCGCCCGCTACCAACTTGTACCTTTATTTTTGAAGCAGTATCTGATAAACAGTGACTTAGCATTTATGTAGTCTATTGAAACCACGTTATATTCTTACTCCTTTTGTTATTACATATGTTTTACATAAGATCCTGAGTATTATGCCAGCACTTGTCAGCCGCCTGACATAACGTGTGCAAACCGCTCATGTAACTACAACTTATCACCGATTTTATTGAAAAACGAATAAAACTCAATCATTGTGCAAACTTAAATGCATTTCACGAACGATTTAGAAGTTGGCAATGACCAAACTATGTGATTTCAGTTTAATAGCAAACGGACATGACATTTCGTAAAAGAAATTACGAAATATAATGATTTAATGGCACTTTTCGCCTAAAGGTGTATTTGAGTTTTTAGATTTTTGTTAAATCGTAGAGCACTTGAACACAGTGAATAGAGCTAGATGAACCTAGATTCTAAAGAAGCTTTAAGCTGTCTATAAAATGACTTCTTTTGGCTATGTTATCCTTACATAGGTCCTCCTTTCAAATCGCTTCGTATTTCTACTGCTCTCTCTGGTACCGCATCGCAGTTTTCTAGCCTAATCTTCCCCATCAAGGATGTCCTATCAAGTTAAATTGTGAGAATGGTACAAGCGTTGCTATACGACCCGACTGGCCGAATAACAATACTTGCGCAATAACTACGGCCTTTATTAGAAAATGAGTCGTCGGTGCAAACGGTACAAATAAACCAATTTATCGGTCACATGCATCCCGGTAGTAGCCGTACTGAGCCACTGACTCATGTAGTTATATGTTATGCTTTCCTAGTACCACGTGCTGTAAGAGGTCGAATGAAAGGTTAGAAAACATTATCAAATTGATAAGAAAAGATGGATAAAATAAAGAAGCTTTCAACAAAAAATTATTAAGACTTTAATTATACAAAAATGGCAATCGAAAATTCTAGTAATTTCAACAGCTCAACTTCAGCCTCCGTGGTCGAGTGGTTTAGGCGTTTGCCTTGTGACCCGGTGGTCGTGGGTTCGATTCCCACGGGAAGCAGACTTTGTGAAGTTGTTTCCAGTTTGGTTAGGACATTGCAGGCTTGAAACACCTGATTGTCTGATAAAAAGATGGTTCCGTGCTTCGGAAGGCACGTAAGACGGTGGTCCCGGCCGCCAAATGGCGGTCGTCAACCATGTCAGAGGCCCTTGCGGCGGTTTAGAAGCTGTGTAGTCGTTAGACCTTACTGCCCATACGATAAGACAAAGAACGAACAACAAGTAAGTAAAATAATTCTGTTGTTGTCTGGCAGTCATTCGTAAAAGACAATCAACAAAGAATTTAATCAATAACCAAACAAAGTATAATAGTCCCGTGTACCTACCTAATTAGCATACAATAATGTAGGAGATGGCCAATCTGCCGGCACGGCTGATGAGCAGGAATTCCTCGTTTGTAAGCGCAAGCGCATCAATTACCGCGCCTCGACACGATTATTGTTACGTGTGCATACTAAATTACTACTGTTTGCATTTATCTCCGCTTGCCGTGGAAAGACCACCTCGTTTTTTGCATTTACATGTTTAGTGTGCCTAGGATTTTCATAAAATAACCAAATATCGTGTACCTACTGATGATTCTCCTTTATATATTACTGAATATGATTCTCCCTAAGTTCTCCAAAGGGATCATACGTCATCATCTTCCTAACCTTTGCTGTGGTCGACTTCCAGTCTAACGGAATGACGGGACATCAGGATCTTATGATCTCAATACCAGTATTTTACATCAAGCGATCGCCTTTCTAAGTATCTGACCTCCACAACCCAGTTAACACGGGATGTTATTAAAGAGAATTTACCTTATGAATCCACATTTCGCCAAATATGTAACTAATTTACTGGGGAAATGCACCTTTTATCTTGCGTCATACGGTTATAATTCTGTGCTAAACATGGTGATTATGGAAATTATACTGGCACCTTTCCGTGCAAAAATACCTGTAGGAGATTTTTCATTTATTATGTTTACGGACCTATCAGTTTTCCGTTTAGAAATGTCAACATCATCACCAATTCACCAGTTCCGCCTACCATTATACCTTTTTCTTCCCTCGTGGTACCCTATTTGTACCTTTGGTCATTTGATCCTAATTAGCACAGTGACGCAAGATTAGGTACGTCTTTTCGTATATCCCACATCCGACTTCCGTTTCAACCCATTAACATCATCATAATTATTCTGTTCCGTCTTTCATTGTACCTTTTGTGCCCTGCCGGTACCCTGGTCCCAATTAGCACAGCAGTGGTGCAAGGTTCCGTCCTTCCGTACTTAAGGGCCGAGAGTCGGTTCCGTATTGAGGCAAATATTTGTATGACCTACACTTGTGTTTGCTCCAATTTGTGTGTTTATGTGATTAGTTGTGTTGTGTACTAGATAATCCTGTTGACTTATGATTGTGACTTTGATTGATTTATTTTAAAAGTTTGTTTTACTGATTTGGAAGTTACAACACCCGGTAAAACGTGTTCAAAATGGAAAGGTTTCATTTAATCGTTCATTACCTTTTGGAAACCATTTGATAGTGGAAGTATGTTTGAGTTGTTTATCAAACTGCCACAAGGACTACCGCTTGAAAAGTTTTGAAACTGACATCATACTGATTAAACCAAATTCGCGATACAGTAAGCCGCAATTCATTTAATTTGCTTAATATTTCCTGTTTATACTGGTTACTGTTACTTAACATGCATAATCTTAAACAAATAGGATGCCCCCTTGTCTTACACTGTAACCAACAAGCATGCATACTGTATGTCTTATAAATAACCAGACTGATTATCGAATTAAAAGCTTATCAGTCACAAAACCAGCCTGATAAGTATTGTTGTTAACAATTTTCTCTCATATCGGTTAGTTACTTCATCTTCATTTGCCTCACTTTCCTCAACTATGTTGGGGCCGGCTTTCCAGGGCAGATACAAAGAAATACCATTATTTTTTCAGAGCGACTGTCTATCTGACCTCTTCAACCCAGTTACTACTGGGTAAGTGGCAAGACAGGACTTACTCAATACTTATCGATAATTATGTAATCACAAAATCACAAGGTATGGTGTAGGCAGGTAATTTGTATGAAATTACAATTAATATAATATATTTATTCAGAAATTAGAGTTGGCACAGTAAATACAATTTAAATCTTAAAAATAATGTAGGTATAACAGAATTCGATGCCTGTACTAGGTTAAACCTGTATCACAGGCGGCATATTTCTAACAATTGAGATTTGGACAATAGATTTCTTAATAATATTTAACATTATAGTGAAAAAACACAATAGTAAAATTTGTTAGTATGAGTTAATATATTATAATAACGTTAAACCTAAAGTACTTTATACTATTTAAAGACACGGACAAAAAATATTAAGGTCATCAAAACATGTATCGATAAAATCTAGGGAAAACAATTTGTAGCACTTAGTTGTTAATAATTATGTACTAATATCATTGTCAGCAGTATAAAACAAGTAAATATTGCAAAATAACACTGTTCAGGTATTCTTATTGCAGGCGACAATTTGCTGAGATAACTAAAACTATGACGCACTAGGTGCCCTCATAATCGACGGAATTTATGTATCTGTATTCCGCTATTTTTCTAGCAGGGCATTCAGTGTCTCCCGTTTTGTGGTCACTGGGCTTTTTAAAGCGTGAGCAAGTCGCGCATCTCGGAGTGTCGTCTTTCTTCACGCATTCGGACATCATATGACCTTCTTGACCGCAGTGCCCACATGTAGAATCCACTTCTCTGCAAGATTTGGCGGCATGGCCATACTGTTGGCATTTATAACACCGTGTAACTAGCGTAAAATCCCTCACAGGGCAAGATGACCAGTTAATAAATATCCTTGATTGAGGTATTAGGATTTTTCGAATTATCGAATTATCACTTAAAATATCTATCTATATATCCGCCTATGTACCACGTTTGTGCATGAAGTTTAAATAAATAAATAAAATATATTTAACCGTCTGTAATTGTAGGGATAAAGCAGGTCATGAGTTCAAAAATAAACACATGGCTTTTTCAGTGTCATTTTGACTCCCCTAGTTAACCTTGAACTACTTAAGGTTGAACGAATTAATTTCTCGTAAGTAAAGGAACCTTCGAGTCAGGTTAGGTTGATCTAAAACCCCCAGTAAACAAGGTGATCAATTGGCAATTTCAATGGGCAATTTTTGACTAACATTTTAGTATTTAAAATGGTTTTTCCTCAAAATCACTTGAACCACAAGTCTATAACGATAACTTATGGCGGCTTCTGAAATTTTGACTAATAATTTCATAGTTTCATTGTTTATTTCCTCAAAATCACTTGAATCACCGTCCTATCACGTTAGGTGGCACTTCTTTCCATAAGAGTCGTGCAAGCGTTATGCTATCGGTTGACCATAGCTGTTAGCACTTCATTATGATTACTTCAGCAGCCGAGCGCGACGGCTCCTGCTTACAACACTGTAATCATCGTAATCTATAGCTCCGTGTGTTGTAACTGTTGTAAGTAAGTGAAACACGACTGAAAACTACTTTAACTTCATTGATTTAATGTTGAATAGTGCGGTGCAAATGCACTTGATAGGACTATTAAAAATCAACTTGTATTATGAGACTTTAGTTTACACCAGACATACAAGTTATAGGTTAATAAAGTAATCAACAAAGCAAGTAGGTACTTGATTTAAACTAATTGAAAATAAATGATCCTGTTTGCGGGGCGAACTATGGCCAGATATCACACAGTGTAGATAAGTTTGGAAGGTGAAAGGGGAGGTTTTTGCTCATCAGTGAGACACATGACAGGCTAAGAAGAAAAAAAAATGTAACAATAACTTTTTCATCTCATCATGCTCAGGAGAGCAGCCGTGGTCCAGTGGTGGCGGCCCCGACTTACGAACAGTAGGTCGTGGGTTCGAACCCAGGCAGGCACATTACTTTGTGTAATTCATTTCATCACCGCTGCTCTCAAAACGGTGAAGGAAAACATCGTGAGGAAACCGGCATGTCTTAGAACCAAAAAATTCGAAGACATGTGACATCTACCAATCCGCACTGGGCCCGCGTGGTAGATTATAGCCCATTCCCTCTCAAAAAGAGAGGAGGCCTGTGTCCCAGCAGTGGGAACATTAATAGGCTGTTGATGATGATGATGATGATGAACTTTTTCATGAGGTAAGGGGTCACTGTTGGGTTGCTGTTTCACTTTATTAGAGCAATTTGAGTGCAAAGCGAAACCGCTGCTGTTGCTAAATATATAGTGTTGTCTATGATGTTTTAGATTATCTAATAGGTACTTAACTGTTATGTGCTAAGTAACATTAATTTATAATTTCAAAATGTAAAGTACCTTTTGCAATTGAGGCGATCAATAAAAAAAGACGTTTCATGTTTTATAGACAGCACTTATTCTGTTACGAAATGCTAATCAATTACTTCATTCGCCTTTTTTTTTTTAGGTGGTGGGAAATCGTCCAATGACTCCTCCCGCTGTGGGCAGAGCTGGAGGGAGTGTCATACTTATACTGACTAAAATCCACCCATGTTCCTTTTTAGCACTTAGTGTCGAGGCCGCGGTATCTCTTTCGATCAACCCGCAGCACCGACGGGCTACTTCATTAGCCTTAAAGTTATTCTGGATAGGTGAAGTAAAGCATCAAATTATCAAAAGCGTAACACTAAATACAGTATTTTATATGGCTCAACTTTCACTTGCAATTCGCTTACGTAATTATAACATTCACTATTGTGGTCTACCTCGTGATTCTATTGGTCGCAAATGCATGCATGCATGCAACATGGGGTCCTGAGTTCGATTCCCGGGTCGAGGAGAGTGTTATTGGGTTTTTCCGTTAGTAATTTCAAAGTAGGAGCCACGAAGTCTGGAATTGGACCCGGCTGATGGGAATAGGCTCGCCCCTATTACTTGGGACTTTAACATAACTAGCGAAACATGGGTGCACAATTTGGTACACCACCTCCTGCTGTTATGTTACCATTTTAGTCTATGGATTATGCAGAAATGAATTTCATTCATCTGTCCAATAATTCCTACCTGTTGCTGAAAACATCTTGGGTCTAAAATAGATACGTACCTAGGTAAGCTAAAGTAGCTAATGGTCGGTTATCTAACGTCCTAATTTGTTCTCGTTAGAGCTGGTTACCCTAATGTCATAATTGGTCCCTATTGGCAACGTTTATGCAACCGCCTGCAATTATCCATTACTTGCTGATAAGATCCTTACCGGTAGGTGGTGATTTCAGACTTAATCATCGTAGAATTAGCGAACTGTTCAGCCCCTACGTTTTGTAAATAATGTAATTAATATGCCTTTTTTTTTTTTTTTTGTGGGTGGAAAATCATCGAATGACCCCCCCCCCGCTCTTGGGCAGAGCGAAGGGGAGTGTCAGACTTCTACTGACTAAAAACCGAACCCATGTTCCTTCTTTGCCCTTGCGCCGAGGCCACGTAATCTAGTACAAAATACCGCGGCCCCGACGGGTAATTAATATGCCTCGTTAGTGTACTGGTGCCCCAAGTATTCCTTCTAAAGAAGAGGTTCTAGGACCGATTCCCAGATCAGGAAAAGGTGGGGTGTTGAGTCTGCATTTGCATCCGGCAATAGATGGGCCTCTTTTTACATGGAACTTATACAATATACTTACTTAACTGACCAAATGTGTTACTATTAGATTAATATCTGGCTAACCCTTTTGGAATTAAACTCGTGAAGTTTTATTATGATCCTGTCAGATTTCATGTGTAGATAACCCTTCCTTTTCACAACAGCACAATGTAAAAAGTTATTGACCGCGGTAAAAAGATCATGAAACCCTCATAAAAAACGGTTTTTTTCCGCAGCAGCATCCAAGAACATTTTTATTTTAGTTTGCTGCTAATTAAACTAATTAATTAAAACACATTTTCTGCGTGTATAAATAATACCAACTGACTGATAGTCAATGAAACTTGCTCCAATTTTAGCTTCATACTCTAGGACATGTTATCTTTACCGGTTTTTAACGACTTAACTCGGCTGAAATTACAGCCAAAATATATAACTATATAATGTATCTTTGTTGACTTCCTAACATCTTAAACTAAGGTAAATATCAGTGTGCCAAAACTACTAAGGATATCGTTCGTTGACATTGTTTTTTCCTTCTAAGAATTGCAGACAGTATTTCTCACCGACACACTCACTCATTGTTGTGTCATCTATTTCTATGTATGCTATAAATTAAAGTTCGTTTTCGTGCGTCCGCATCGTTCTTCTAAGGTGAGTCATGGATTTGAGAGAGTGATCACCGACATTTAGAGCATTTATTCTGGATTAACAACGTGCGAAGCAGTGGCGAATACTTACCTAGTACAAACAATATCTTTTAAACGCATCATTGGCATTGTTTATAAATAAAACCACGCAATTCTCCTATGCGCATTTTCGCCATAACCGTGCCCTTGAATCGTGCTACCAGGATATCATGAAATGTAAGCGCTACAAACCTCTTCAGAAGCTCCACAGCCTTATTCCGCAACATGTTGACAGTTAGTTCAGCGTTGTTCACTCACTGTACCATTGTTATCTATAACGCAACGGTAATATTTCACTCGCGAACGCAACTCTCACTTCACTGTGTCACTTTACTCAACGGTATTGCAAAGTTTTCTTTTTATTTTCGTGGTTATATTGCACTATCATTGTCAAGAGATGCGGTTGTCTCGAAAGTTGGCAGGCGTTTGAACTGGCTAGCCGGCTTGCTGGCTCTCTGGCAGACGGGAAAAGTTACACGTGACTACAACAATAGCGACGGACACGCATATTGATAATTGTACGATGGGGTCACAGAGTCAAAGGCCAGTGATAAGCGATCGTCGATACATATTTACATCGAGACCTGCGATGTGTTTTGATATAAGGATAGTAATACGACCTCTAAGAAAGGCGTTTAGAATAAACTAAACTTTGTGTACAAGAATGTTTCAGCGTCACCCAAGTTGAATGTAATTTAAATGCAGTCAATAACGTTAGAAATGGTTATTTGCTCGTAAATAGCATCATACAATTTTGCAAACACGATATTGATTTGTAAAGATTTGATTCGGTTCCCTTTATTTTCAAATGCATAAGCCTGGCCACGGTCTACTAGACCTGTTGCTTTATGGATTTCTATTTCTACTGGCAATGTTTTCTTAAAAAGTTTCCAAAACTAACTCTTCTTCGTTCTTACCGATGGTATTTTTTTTAGGGCCCATTCGTTTAATGCCATGTTAGTCACGTCTAACTTCATAATCACACAAAATAGGAAGAATTTCAATTGTCTCGTGTCTCCAGCTGAAGGTCAAGGATTATGAGCTCTTTAGTTAGCAAGAAAACTTTCATCTAACTCTGAATCCTAAAGTCCTGACGTTAGCTTTTCAGTGTCTTTATCTAAACAGCTTATATTCCACCTTGCTCTAAGGTTGGATCCGATCAATGCCCCATCTGCTTTATCTAGGCACCAACATCAATACAGATTATATACAAAACAAAATCACTCGTGACTTCATTGTTAGTGTATGATAATTATGATTACAGAAAATGTGCTAACTGTATACCAAAATAAGCTAAGGTGTGGTTTTTAATTTGAGAGAGTAAATTGACACTTGGAAATCTCAAACTTCCATATAATGTTGTTGTAATTCTATGGAAGTTTGACATTTCCAAGTGTCAATTTACTCTCTCAAATTAAAAACCACACCTTAGTTCTATCCTTACATAGTATAAAACAAAGTCGTGTCTGTTTGTTTGTTTGTCTTTATGCTTAAATCTTTAAAACTACGCAACGGATTTTGATGCGGTTTTTTTTAATATATAGAGTGATTCAAGAGGAAGGTTTTAGTATATAATTTGAACGACATCCACGCGGGTGAAGCCGCGGGCATCAGCTAGTCGGTTTATAAAAAGATATCATCAACACATATATGATATAGCAATTCGTCGTACAACTTGGCCGAGATTACAGTGAGGAGGTAGCTACTGCAGTCATAATAAAGTAACTCTTTCCTCATTGCAATTGTTGCTCTATTGATATTTATAGCCACTTTCACCCGATAACGAGACGTTAACCGACGTTCTTAACTGCGGTTATTGTGACTAAAGATTTATGGCTTAAATCCTTGCGTGAGACCGTCCTCAGTGTGGTCCAGCTCTTCCGATCAAAATAAGATGATGAAAGGCAACATCGAAATTAGTGTTTAGGCTGTCCAAAAGTTAGAGAAATATGTAGAGTTACTTAGGAAAGTAATTTTAGGGGATGACTGATTAAATAAAATTAATATAGAACAGGGGAGATGAAGAAAACGTGGCGCTGCTGCCGAGCCCAATTACAATAGGACAAGGACAGATAGATAATGTAGTATTATTATCATATCCAACATAACAAATAGGTAAAAAAATACCGATACTTGATTATATATTTTCAAGATTCCAGTAAAGTTAACATTCACATAAATCAGTCTGATTGCCTTCACATGAGAGACACGCGCTGTTTACCTATTTCCTGATATCTAGATAAATTACTAATTAACCCATCTCAACAGAAATCCTCTTTATATTCTAATGAAGTTTGTTGCCTGAGAAAATACTTCTTTCAGAAATCTAATATTATTATTCTGCCTTATTATATAGTCCTTGTTGTTTTTAAAACGTGGAACGTGTCACATGCGTCATTCATTACGTACATGCATACTCCTATGAGATATATCAACATTTTAATATATTACCTATGTTATTTTGTTTTGATGGTATTCGGAAGATTACGCAAAAATTATGTTTCTCTTTTGCGTGACAACGAATTATTACTTGGATTTTATGCCTACAATTATTGACTAGATGCCCATCTATGTAAGGATATTGTGGAAATGTTTATTTTTAAGTTTTTGTTATTCAACAGAGCGAGACTACGCATTTTATCTAATAATAAATCGGATTTTTTGTTCAAAAGATGTCTTCAGTATCAATAATTTGTTAGGATTCTCTATAGTGATATGGATATAATCATTTAAATATCTAATGACTAAACACATTGCTAACTGTTTCAATCATAACATACCTACCTAATTATCCTCTAATTTTTCATTGAAAACGCTGGAAAATAATAAAATTGGAAACCGAATGAGTTTCAAAGAGTAACCATGGAGATTCTTGCTGGCTCTACTCCTACCTATCTTTTGTGAAATAAAATATTTTTTTGTTTTTTGACCAACAGATCTTATTACCGAAAAAAAAAAAAAACAAAGTTGAGCAACATGTCCTAATTCTGAGTTTCCAATGTTTTTACGCGTGAAAAATGCGGTAAACATTGACCGCTTCGGTTCAGTTGCGTACTTGCGTCGCTTTCAACGACAACAATTTGATTGTTTTCATTTCATCATCGTCGGCACTTAAAACAATAACGTCTGTACGAAACAAGTACACATAAACAGGGTCAATACCTAAATCATTGAAGTGTCACGTCAACGAATTATTTGCGAAGGATGATTGGCAATCTGTTGCACCACTGTCAGTGCCGGATTAAGCAAGCGCGGGGCCCGTAGCTAATTCTATCCAGGGGCCCTTGATCTGCCAGAGAGAGATTCATTTCCCCCCATGTTGCAAAGGGACAACAACCTTCCCACACTGAAGACCTACCCATCTTTCAAGGAGACAAATATGAGAAAGGAAGTATTAGCGAGCGAAGCGAGCTCGAAAATTGTACTAATTGTCTGACGTGGAGTGTCTTTGTCGGAAAAGGAGTAATGTTTCAGTTTTGTGGCATCAAGTTAATTCAATATACCACATAAGGTCATGTAAGTTTCACTCAAATAAAATTACAACCAGGTGGTGGTTGGATACGCGGGGCCCCAGTTTGCGCGGGGCCCGTAGCAATTGCTACTTTTGCTATATGGTTAATCCGGCACTGACCACTGTCGAGGTCGACGCCATGGTTTGAACTCATTGTCAAAGGGGAAACTCGACCTAGTGACGTGGCCGAAAATATATAGAAAGTGTGCAGTTTTCATTGTTTGCTGTAAGCGCCTTAGCTACCTATTGTCCTGGTACTTGGTACTTCAATTTAATAAATTTTGATATTATCTTTTTTCATGACCAAGCCTTAGGTCTGTAATGTAATTGTCTAAAAAAAGTTATTAGCTTTTTATAACTGTGGAACCACATCCTTCCTTTGCCCTCTGTTAATAATTAAACTATAAAACCCTGTCATAAAATTATCTATGGCAATCTTAAATTAAGATTGCCATAGATAATTAATAATAATCTTAAATTAAGATTGCCATGGATGTTATGATAAAAGATTTCAAGTAAGATTCTTATTTGCAATCTTAAACATCACGCCTGCTTTTTATCTGAAGATGTGCCTATAGTACACCTCCACCCCAATGTAATCACCTATATTATCTCCCCTACCTTTATGCTGAAACTTAATGCAAATTTTGTTGACAGGACGCACATACAACGACTTGAACCAGTACCCGGTGTTCCCATGGATCCTGACAAATTACGAGAGCGAAGAGTTGGACCTGAGCCAGCCTTCCAACTACAGGGATCTCTCCAAGGTAAACATAATCTTAACACCTTGATGCGATATGGTTGCCTGGTACATTGGCTGCAGGAGATGTGATGAAATATCTCGGAGGGATTTCGTCTCCTAAGGGAACCTTATTACTGGAGGTGGCGCAGAGTAATCTTATTATCAGTAATTCCACAGTAATTGTTATTTCTCGTAATTACTGGTGCACACGAAATCGTCATCGAAATACGGTGCTAGTTGTGATGAATCAAATCTCGATTAATGTTTAATTGTTAGTTTACGATTGTCACTTCAGATCCAATTTACAACACATTTATCCATCGTTCAGAACCGCAACCAAATTGTTTGATTTTACTGAAGCCATCGCCTACGTACCTAATTTATTGCGAAAAGACTTCGACATCGTTGACTGCATGTAATCAACGATATGAAACATTTAGCAGTATTTTCAGTCATTTAAAATCTCTTTTAAGTCAAAATTAATGCTGATATATCTAATTGTCCAAGCGTGTCGATGTCAATCTTAATTGAGTCAAGCTAGAATTGGGCTACAAGTCTACTCTTTAGTGGCGTCTTCAGATCCTGTAACGTGCAGATAGCAACCAACGCAGAATAAACATTAACCTATTTATGCCCTTTCCACAGCCCATCGGTGCATTGAACCCCAGCAGGCGTGCTTACTTCGAAGAGCGCTACAACACGTGGGAGCATGAGTCCACGCCACCTTTCCACTACGGGACGCACTACTCCACCGCTGCTTTCGTGCTCAACTGGCTCGTTCGCATTGTAAGTATCTTCTAAGAATCACTTACTACAAGTATGACGACTTCAGTAGCTTCCATCATGTATGAACGTCTGCATTTGAGCAGGTTTTCATTGCTTCGGCCAAACTAGGTCCGGAGTTGTTTACAGACCCCGGGTTTTCAGAACCGAGGCACCTCATTTCAAGTTTCGAGATTTTCAGCAGGTGGAACGAATGGGTTGAATAGGAGGGTTGGAGAAACAGTATCCTGAACGCCAGAACCTTCAGTTATTGTTGAAGCTCGATTAGTAAAAGAAATAATTAATTCTGATGCTGTGATGATGAGTATGTAAAAAAGTATATGTGCAGAAAGCAGTCTACTAAACTAAGAACCACTTCTGTTTTACTTTAGGAGGTAGGTACCAGTGAAAAATCGGAACATCTTTTTTCAGCCATTAAACCCTCTTGATGATAAATTATACCAGACAAGAGAAATCCCAATATGGTTAAAACAAATAAATGTATTCAAGACTTACCTAATCAACATCTTTAATTAGGTACGTGCTCTGAAATCGAAACGCGTCTCCTATCGGTATGGCAACACATTTGCATGTAAAATTTAATACTAATTGAGTGTTGCCAGTAACAGCGCGTGTATGATTTATAGCGAATAAACGGCACATCCATTTTGATGCTTCACCCAACATTTGGCGACAAAATTAAATTAATGTCACCCGAGCGAAACTGATTGCAGTTTCGACGCTTGAAATAACTTCATAAACATTGTTGTGCACTTTTTGCAACTTTACAAAACAGAACAAAGAAAGAAGGAAAACCAAATATAATTTAAGGTGCATCCAAGACGAATTTACTTTTATCTGATGACTAGCTGATGCCCGTGGCTTCGCCCGCGTGGATGTCGGTTAAAATTCAAAAATGACGATTTTCCATATAAACTTTGCAGTTTGCACCCCCGTTTTAACCCGTAAGGGGTGAATTTTTAAAACGCCTTTCTTAGTGGATGCCTTCGTCATAAGAGGATTATACGCGAAATTTTAAGTAGTCAGCTTTGCCTTTTGTATATAGACAAATTACGTCATAAGTAGGAGTATCTCTATGACGTAATGAATCGCCCAGATGCACCATAACTTAGCTCAGTGTCAACGACTGCTCTTGAATCTGAGTTTAACAATGTAATTGATTGATCTTGTACAGTTCATGGTCTGTTCAACGCGGCAATCGTTGTAATTAAGGACTAGTTATCATTCGGTATTGTCTGTTTGTTTGTATTGTAGGTACACATAGCGTATTATCTGGGATTGGATGTGTTGCTAGCAAATAAAACGGTTATAATCGGTATAACGGTTATAAACAATTAGGTATAGTCGACCAAGAAATTGGTTTACCACTCTAAGGTTGAATATCATTTGCACGTACAAAACATCAAGTGCTATTTTCACGTCAGAATCTGTCAATCTGTCATCCTTAGCGAATAATTATGTTACTGGGAGATGTCATCAAAAGTGGTAAACCAATTTCTTGGTCGACTATACATGGTACCTATAAAGTTTTAGAATCCCATAACTTAAACATTTATTTTTTTGTTAAATCTGCGTAATTTGCGTAAATAACTTGCAAAAATAATGCACAAGAATCAGCATAAATACTTCACAAATGGAAGAATGCTATACCATACATCGTTCACTTCAATCGCACAAAATCCTAATGGAACCATCTATCCTGAATACTTAATTTACAAGTCGTCAACTAGTTATTTCAAGTAGGAGTCTCTAAGTCTTTGAACAATAGTCCTCTGAGTGCTATAAAGGATATCTTCAAAGGAAATCGTTTTGCTACCGGTCATAGTGAGTTAGTAAGTGCATTAAGTAGTCTGTACTAAGAGCGTGCGCGTCAAAACATTCAGACAGGCAAGAGACGCGTCGCGACAGATGCGCAAGCGCCGCGCGATCGTATGTGACAAGAAAAAGGTAAACGATGTTAAATTAAAAGGAGGTCGAAATAGCATGTGTCTTTTATGGTTTAGGGGAAAAAAGTATTGGAAGTTAGTGAAAAAGCTTTAAATTACCTACTCCTGAAATCTGTCAAAGTACTAATAACTCATGTTCATCATTCTTCTGCCCTTAGGGCTCCCAACACAATACGACGTCGCGTCGTACAACGATGCGGCGTCGTTACACGATACGACGTCGCGTCGTGGAAATCGTGCGTGGCACATTACGTTACGTACGATGTCGTGTTTTTTTACGATGCTCATCATAGATTTCCACGACGCGACGTCGTATCGTGTTTATGTCTGGCCTGTTGGTCTAGTGGTTAGTGACCCTAACTGCTATGCCGGAGGTCGTGGGTTCGATTCCCACCCAGGACAATTGTTTTTGTGATGAGCACGATCATTTGTTCTGTGTCTGGGTGTAATTTATCTATAATATGTATGTATTTAGAAATATATAAGTATGTTTATCAGTTGTCTAGTACCCATAACACAAGCTCTGCTTAGCTTGGGACAAGATGGCGTTGTGTGATAGTTGTGGAATATTATTATTATTATTATTTTGTTTTGACATTTTTGTTCCTCCGGCTATCCGGGAATTTCTGATGGCACGGGCCTAAGCCAAGTGTTCATCAGTTGGGTTAAGGGTGGGTATGGACATATTAAAATCCACGCGATTTTGCGCAGACTGTCCGATATTGTCTGAATCACATTGCAGAAACTTTCTTACTAGTCTACATGTGTTTAGAATCACTGCCTTCTGCAGTAGGTGATAGGTGCTAGCTGGTAAGTTAAGGGAACTAAGGGACTGATGCAGCTGTTTGGGGATTACTCCTGTTGAAGAAATAACTATGGGGACAATTACTACCTTTTGTAAGCACCAAAGTCGAGTTATTTCATTTTTTAACTCGGTATATTTGGATAGTTTTTCGGCTATTGTAGTCTGTAAATTGTGAGTGTTTGGCACGGCTATATCTATAAGGAATCCAGTGTTGTTTATTTTGTTAATCAGTGTGATGTCTGGTCTATTGCAGTGAAT